>CM038112.1:16457089-16765433 GCA_001642375.2 Mentha longifolia
CGATACCACATGGCAGCAGGTTTAGAACTCTTATATAGTAGCATCAATGTTTCATTATTGACCAATGTGTGTAGTCTACTTTTGCTACATCTTGTAGTTGCTTGACTAGTACTCCGTATATTTTAGTGCATAATTCTGAAGGCTCCCCCAAAACCCTCTTTCTCCATACCAACTTTATTAGACAGCCAATTCATTATCCTTTTTATTTATAAAATAAATAAAGAACTTTCTGAGCATGAAATATTGTATGACTATCTGGGTGTTGTATTTCATATTTTAACCTACCAAAGTATTAATTCGAGATGTGAAGATATTAAGAGAGGGGTATAGGCTGTCTAGCGCTTTTTTGTAATAAAAAATGGAGGGGTCTAGCATCGATTTGGCCTATGGATTTACTAGTTTCAGTTGTGACTGGAAAAATAGCAAAACTTAGTTTTTCCCTTCAGGATTTAAGTACAATGATCTTGTTTTTGACGATTATGCTTGGGCAGTAAACTTATTTATTGCTAGGTATGTGGTGCACTGAGTTACTGGCTACTCATGTCTCCCAAACTGAGTTGTCTTTTCTGTCAAATTCTCTGGTTAACAACAGATATACTTTTGCCTGAGGACTGGATATTATGATGATGCTGTGGGAGTTGCTCAAACATCTCGTGTCTCTCAGCAATTCACTCCTCTGGTACCAGTAGTAGAAATGCTTCTTCATTAATCAGCAATCATCTATTCATTTTTACAAGATCATTCATGTTTCTTTTTGCTAGCTTGCTGAGTGGATTTCCACGGGAGGTATGGTATCAGCAGAGACTGCAGCTGCCGCTTCAGAAGAATGTGAGAAAATATTACGGATGGTTGATCGAGTTGGTCGGCCATCATACGACAAGAAAAAATTACTCTTGCATGCTATTATATCTGGTTCCAGGAAGCTGATAGACCGGTTGCTTAGAGAGCTTCCTACTATCTTTAATACAATTGAGGATTTCTTATGGTTCATGCTGTCTGCTGTAAGGGAAAGTTCTAGTGGTTCCTCCCCTTCAGTTGTCCTTAATGGTGGAGTATCATCCTACAGTTTGGAAGATTTGCAGGCATATCTAAATAAGTTTGAGCCATCATATTATACAAAGAATGGAAAGGACCCTTTGGTGTATCCATATGTTTTACTTTTGAGCATCCAGCTACTTCCAGGCATTCTTCATTTGTCGAAAGATATTGGAGATGATGGATTTAGTGTTGATTCAGTGCATATATCGATTGTGCTAGCCGACTATGGAGTCCTTTCTGAAGGATCTGGATCAGGACAGAAACTTGGAGTGATGGATGCTTTGGCTGAGGCATCTAGCATTATCAGGCAATATGGAGCAGCATATTTGCGCCATGGCGACCTTTTAATGGCATTGGAGTATTATGCTCAAGCAGCTGCTGCCGTGGGTGGTGGGCAATTGTCATGGATTGGAAGAGCTACTGTGGATCAGCAAAGGCAGAAGACCTTGATGTTGAAGCAACTTCTAACAGAGATTATTTTACGTGATGGAGGTATATCTCTTTTGCTTGGTTCAAGAGGTACTGGAGAAGAAGGTGAATTGGGGAGATTTTTGACTGATGGGAAGACAAGACAACACTTTCTGTTTGAAGCTGCTCGACAGTGCCAGGATGCTGGTTTATATGATAAAGTAAACCCTCTTAAATTATCTTATGTGCTTTTCTTCTTAACTGCATTTCCGAGTCTCAGTTGATAGCCTGCCCTTCAATTTGCTTGACGTGTTCTGATGATTCTGTCTGTTCTCATGACATTTTTCTTGTGGATCTCTCTCTCTCTCTCCTTTGTATAATTGTTCGTGTTGCAATTCTTTTATTAATGCTTTCCAATCCCCTTGGTTTGTTGAACTAACTATATTTCTCATATTTTCAGTCTATAGAAATTCAAAAAAGAATCGGGGCGTTTTCTGCTGCAATGGACACAATAAACAAGTGTCTATCTGAAGCTCTATGTGCCTTATCACGTGGTAGACTGGATGGTGAGAGCAGGTTTACTGGACTTATACACTCTGGAAACGAGATCCTGGAGACATTCAAATACTACCCTGAAATCAGGTTTCTATTGCTTGCCTTGTTTATCTTTCATGTTAAGCAGGCAGTATTCTCGCCCATGCTGAAAAAATTGCATCATATGTCCAAATTTTCGAATTCACTATTATTAGTAATTTTTTTATGTTCTAAAGGGAAACATTGAAATAAAAATTCCTGATGTTATCTTCACTATACTCATGAAATTTAATGAACATCTTTTGTGTGTTAGAACTAGCAAAGTGCTAACGATTCTGCTGTACTGTATTCTAATACTAACATTCAATCTTCAAAAAGTAAAGTAACTCTGCTAATTGTCGGATAAGTTAAAATCTGGAACTCATGCTTGGAGCCGTGATTCTGAGTTTTCGTTCCATCCTGCAGCCCTCAAGAGAGAGCAAATGTAATTGAACAACAAAACGTACTGAGACAGCTAGAAGCAATCTTAGCTATCCATAAACTCGCAAGCTCTGGAAATCAGCTAGATGCATTGAGGGAGATTGCAAGGCTTCCATTTCTTCCACTGGATCCAAGGTCTGCAGATTTCACCTCTGACGTCTTCAACAACATATCTCCTCATGTCGAAGCCTGTGTACCGAGCCTTCTCAAAGACGCTCTTAATTGTTTGGATAACGTCACAGATACAGATGGATCACTTCGTGCCATGAGAACAAAGGTAAAAGAACTCTTGGTTTATTTTCTTATTCTTCACATGCTTATTACTTTTTTCTTTTTTTTTCGCAGATTGCAAACTTTCTTGCAAACAATCTAAATCGAAACTGGCCTCGAGATTTGTATGAAAAGATTGCTCGAAGCTTGTGAATTTTATGTTATGATATTTTGTCACTTGTACATGAGGATTATTGTGCATTTATTTTAGTATCCCTTGTTTGAACAGGTTGGTTAACGGCGATTTTTTCTTTTTTCTTAAATCATCCACATTCTAAAAATTATATTGAAATCGAAACATGAAATGCTTATTTCCTTATGTTGTACTCCCTTTGTCCCAAGCTAATTGACACACTTTTTGTATGTGAGATATAAAATAATAAAGTGTCAATTAGCCTGGGATGTAGGGAGTATATAAATTGTCAATCAGAAATGAAGATCTTAAACCAAATCTATGTAGTGCAATGTTTTGTAATTTTGTGATATTTTGCATCTTGATAAGATATGTATAAAGTTTATGAATATTACACTTGAATAAGGTTATTTTCATAGGTAATGTTGACTAGTCTAGCTGCTATTATTGAGAGATCGGTTTAGATTATTAATATATAGTAATAGTACTTGGTGTTTTTTTTTTTTTTTTCCATATAGTACTAGTACTTGTTAAGTTTATGAATTTTAGATGGAGCTTATTTAAGCTTGTAACCAAATGTGAGCTTGCCAATACAAAATAGGATTTGTCCATTTTTATTTTCTAATACTTGATTTGATTTGATTTGATTTGATTTGATTTATTTATATCCCTATAACACATCAAAATAAAAGAAAAAGAAAATGCACTTTTAATAGATTTATATTCTTTCTCCCTATAAATTTTACTGCTCAAATGATGTACGGTGATCGTTGGATGGGTTTACAAAATTTGCCCCACTACAAGGCTAAATTATGATTTGTAGTCTCAACTTTGAACACTTTGGTAAAAATAGCCTCATCTTTAGTTTTCTCTTTTACAACCCTGATCTTTTGAAATTATAGTTTATTTTTTTAATTTTGATGAATTGGATGATTTCGTTAATTAAGATTAGGGTATAAATGTAATTACTTATACAACTAAAGCGTATAAATGCAATTCTCTATGTAACTAAGATTTGGGTTATGGTTTCTTACTTTTGATAATAGATAAAATTAAATATGTTCATTTATTATAAACAAGGGGAATATTACTTATTATTACAGTAAAACCTCTATAAATTAATAATCTCTCTAAAATTATAAAATCTTCTAGTTTCGACTTGGGCCTTTGTAAAAAATCATCAAATTCGATAAGATAATAAGATAATAATTTTTTGGAAAATCCCTTTATAAATATTAGGTCCCATCAAAACTCTAAATTAATAATTCATAAATATTATAATTATAAATATTATGGTAATTTGCCAAAATATGAATCTATTGCTATCTAATTTTTCTTAAAATTTAAATTTAGTTGGGTTTCATCAACCTACTATTGTAAATTTTATTGAGTGCACGTGGGATGGTCTCTATAATACCCACGTAATGCTTTATGCATAATTATTCATGGAATTTTGCGATGTCTTTTAGATGAAAAGTTATAGTTTGGTGTTATGAATTGCTTATGTTTCATTCATCATGCATGCATATATTTAATTGGCTATAATAGTGATTTGAGTGCGACGAATTAATGTAAACATGTGTATATTTAAATAATTCCTAAATTGAAACATACGTCCATGAATATAATACAAAGTAGTTAATTGTATACAATGAATTGATATTATATATGAATATATTTAATTAGTTATACAAAGAATTGGTTGAAGCGTGAATATAATCAATGAAACATATATGAAATTAATTTATTTTCAATAGATATGTACTGAATTTTTGAATTTAACAGTCTCTCTTTTAATTAATAAAATATTAATTTATTGATATATTAATATCTCTCTAAATTAATAAAATTTCGTGGTCCCGATGTTATTAATTTATAGAGATTTTACTGTATAATCTAATTTTGCGGTAATGTAAGTAAATTCACACTATCGAATAGAAAATTGTAGACGTTAATGTTTTCGGTACCACTGGTACCTGTGTTTTGAAATAAAACTTGTTTCTCTGAACGAAAAAAAAAGAAAGTAAATTCACATGCTATTACAGTACTTCCTAAATGGAATGAAAATTAATATTGACCGAGCTTTTTGGAGAACACCGGTTATAACAATACCAAAATTTGATAAATTTTCCAACTAGTCATTCAAAATATTTCCAACAAAAAAAAAATATTTTACCTCCGTTCTTTATTTACTGACCCTTTTTTTTCTATGTTTTTTGTTAAAGTGTTTTAAAATAATTTTTTGAAGTATTTTTTCTTTTACGGGATACTACGACCCGTAGTTTCCCGTAAAAGAAAGAATACTTTATAAATTTATTTTAAAACAAATCAACAACAAGCGTGGAAACGTGTGCCGAAAAAAGAGGGTCAGTAAATAGAGGATAAGGGAGTATGAAAAAAAAAAAGAATAGTAGTTTTTCCAATTAAATTACTCCTACGTAGTATTCCTTGTAGTATTCCTTCTGTTATTTTTGACTTAACTCATTGTTTTTGGGCATACAAATTAAGAAATATAATAAAAAATTTAATATGTGGTGATGAATTAAAAATAAAAGTAATGTTAGAGATAAACGTGGTGTTTGTTAAGCTAAAAACGAAAATGAGACAACCAAAATGGAAAGTGAGACGATGAAAAATAACAGAGGAGTATAATACTCGTCTTCACCTTGTACAAAAGCTCAGATTCTGTCGTAGAATCTTGAGGTTGAGCAATTTATTCTTTTTTTATTCGGAAAATTGATAGATAAACGAGTTGATTTGAGAGGTTAGGGCAGCCGCCGGTGAGTTTATCTGAACTGAGCTATTTTAGGTAGCCTCGAAGATGGAACATGGTGCCTCACAGAGCTTGAGTACTGATGATGAAGTGTATGACTGTGATACTGATTCTGAGGGTTACATTGAAGATGATGAACTCTGCTTTACTTCTGATGGCATACCCAAGCTGCAATTTAGGTATACTCTTGGAAAAATCAAACTATTTGGAGTTTGTTTGTGATTGTTTGATTTAGGAATATCTATGCGCTCTGCAGGAAACATAAGTCGAAGGTGCGGTGGATTGAAGAGATGGGAATGGCTGAGGTACTTGAGAAAAAGGGGAAATTGTGGATTACCACTGGGATAGTGCGTAATGGGAAGACATATTGCTCAATTGAAGAAACTCTGTATGTGATGCAAACACTTTCATCGTTAATTCCAATATTTTTATCTTTAGGTAATTTGTTCATTTTGATGAACTTCTGAGTTAGAAGAAATGATTGAATTTCCGTTGTTGCCTCAGTTAATGGTGGAGTAATAGGTGATTGATTGTGCTGCTTTCTTTGTGCATTTTATATGTCTGCTCAGTTCATCAATATGTGAAGATTCTGATTATGTTTTGCTCATACCTAGATTGAACTGAAACTTCGATTTTTGGCCTCAACTTTTCTAGGAAGAGTTGTTACCTTTTGAGGGAGAGGAGTGATATTTCTGACTTCTGTGTAGGTATTTGGCTGAGACTGGTGCACTAGAGATCTTGGATGTCGATGATACTCCCCTTTTCTCAAGTGATATGTACACAAAATTATCAGAAGACAAGGATAACTATGGATGCTCTTGGGAGTCTTTTGAGGTTTACCGGCACCTCAAGTTTCTGGGCTATATAGTTGGTCGACATGGTGTGGCTTGGTCCTTGAAGAATGTGAAAAAGAATATCAATAATAGAGATAGGGGGAATGAAGAAGACAGTTCGATTCAAGAGATGTTTGGTAGCATGCGTCTTGGTGGAATTAGACAAGTATTCGATGTTTATCCTCCTAATAGTGAGTTCCGTAAGTCTTCCTCAGGCAATCCATCTTTTATGCTCTGCTTAGCCAGGTAACTAACTACCTTCAGCAACATTTTCTTGATGAGCTTATTTTCCTTCAAATTTTGAATACGGCTGTTACTGTTGTTAACATACACTGCATGTAATTTAGTTCTAAGGGCGACTTAGACTATTACTGGTTGAAGTGTTGTTTCAACCTGTTTGTTTGTGCTTGATTGAAAGTGATGAGTACGAGATATTGAGGGACATACATATATGCAGAAAACCTAGTGCACATCCATTTCTCATTTTTGCTCATCATTTATGTGGTTCTGTTCTTAGTTTGTTACTGATGACTTGCTTTCTTTGAAGACAGTCATTTTGTTGTGTGCTGAAAGTTGTATGTACAGTTGACTTAGGTTTAAGATCCGTTCTAACATACAACTACCCCTAAATTTATCTTACTGCAGCGATTACCCACCATCCAGACTAGAAATCGAGGACCTTGAGGCACGTTGTGGAGGAGTTCCTCTTAAGTTCTGCGTTGTTGAGAACGGAAGAGTTAGTTTCATGTCATTCACCAAAGTCGAGCTACCTGTCCTTCCATGACATTTTGTCGCGCCAAATCTGAGTTGGCGCATGCATTTATTTTTCTCTCTCTTTAACATTTGGAGAAAAGCTGTGGAGCCCTTCTGTGATTAGTCTATATGATTATATCAGCTTATAGAGTTTGGAAATAGAACTGTGGTGAGGGCCGTATAGTGCAAGGGAAATAAGTGATCATTCCGAAATTTCAACGGGAACTACTACGTTGGTAAAAACTAAAAGGACAAGGATTTGCCCTTTTTCTTTATTCATTCTCATAAAGTTATATTTCATCCATCATCCGTCATGTCTGGTGACGTGGGCAACGAACGAATCCAGCTCACTACGAGAAGCGCCGCCTTGCTGTGCCTCCCGTCTAACGGCGGCGCCAAGCTCCTCCGCCCTCCGCCGTATCCCACGCCCTTCTTCCGATGCCATCAGCCTCCTCACAACCTTCCCAATATTCCCAGCTGTCACGACCTCCTTCCTCTCTCTCCATTCCCTCACTACAACTCCCACTCTCAACACTTCCGTAATCAGCGCAGTGTTCCTCGGTTGGTCCGAGTGCATAGGCCACGCCGCCATAGCCACTCCCATCGTCAAGCTCTCTATGCACGAGTTCCACCCGCAGTGGCTCATGAACCCACCCGTCGCCGGATGAGCCAAGATCTGCGGCTGCGGCGCCCATTCCCTCTCCACCATCCCCACGCCTCTCACTCTCTCCTCGAACCCCCCGGCAGCCGACACCGCCGGATCTCACCGTCGAACACGTCGCCTCTATCGGCATCTCGGAGCACCCACAGGAATTTCACCCCGCTCTGCTCCAATCCACAAGCTAGCTCTGTAATTTCTTCATCGGACATCGAAATCGTGGTGCCGAACGCGACGTAGATCACGGAATTCGCCTCGTGCTTGTCGAGCCATTCTAGGGTTTTGTGGTGGCTCCGGGATTGACTATCCGGCGGCGGAAGAATAGGACCTATTGCCCAGCTCTTCCGGTTCCCGATCGCCTCTTCTCTCTCTAGAATTTCCAGATACGGCGCCTCCATCAATCTGCAGGTGTTGTATAGATCTCCGGATCTGAGTTTCAGAGGCTCCGATTGTAAGGCGCTGAGATATTGAATCTCTTTGGGCACATCGTCTTCTTCGAAAGAGGAAAAGGTTTCAGATTCATCCTTGGCGAAGTAAGAGGCCAGAGAGTACGCAGATATGCACCAAAGCGCGTAGAATTCCACATTAGGTACTGAAGCAACGTCTTGCACCACCGCGGCCATCATCGAATCGTGAACGACGACGACTCTCCTGAACTTCCCGGCGATGTCGTTGACGAACGCGGCTAGCGGTTGGCGGAGGCGCAACGACGCCGTCCAGGCGGGCTGGAGCTGGGAAGGGAATTTGGAGGAGGAGTTGGGATCGGGAAGAGGAGAGGCGAAAGGAGGCGTAGGAAGGTCGTGGAAGTGGATTCGGGCGGTGTTGAAGCCATTGATGCGAGCTCGAGCTTGGCGGTTGTGGATGGCGGCGGCGGCGTAGTAGACTGGGAGGCCATAGGAGGAGAGGAGAGCGGAGATCTGAAGTAGCTGGTTGAGGTGGCCTTGGCCGGGAAATGGAACCGTGATTACTGCAACTTCATGATTCTCCATTTCAGATGAGGTGTTCGATCATTTGTTTCTAACGTTTATATCCTTTTTATATAGAAATCAGAGGTCAGTCGAAAATTGGCAATACGCTTTACTTCGATCAATTTGAATTTTCTTTTAAATTTAATTAATTATAAAAGTATTTTCACATATAGTAGTAACAATTATTTGTCGATGTTATAGAATTGTAACACGTAAATAATTACAATAATATCAATTGAAAATCCAAAATTACACCGACCTCCCTCCCTCTCCCTATCGTGGCAGCAGCCATTTCCTACTTCCCAGGTTACTTTAATCTCAGAATGACAGCAGCCGTTTCTGACTTCCGCACTTCCAATTGAAATTCGATAAACTCTGTTTTTCATCATAAATTTTGAATAAAATAGTAATAATTTATTTCAACAATTGTTGGGATTAAAATCATATTAGAAAAAACAGATGAATGAGAGGTAAAATTCGTAAAAAAATAAAAAAAAAAAATGTATGTAGTACTTATTTTATATGTTAAATAACTCATTGTTAAAGTCGTTGTAGTAGAAACAAATTAAAGAATGGTTAAGACTTTTCGAAAAGTTGTACTCCTACTTGATTTAAATGTCGAGTCGCCTGTTCATTATTAAAATAGTACAAAAATAGACCAAGAGAGATAATATTTCTGAAGTCATCTATTTTTCATTTTTAACAAAAAATAAGCTAGAAAAATATGTTATTTCTCGAGTAATTTAATTCAATTTTAATATTAAATTGTCCGTTGTTAGATGTAATTGAAAATAGGCCAATAAATTTTTAGGGTAGTTGTATTCATTTTGATAATTGGTCATTCGCCCGTTATTTAGGTGTATGTTGTGGGATACAAAAAAAATTCGTTAGGTTAAGTAAAGTTGTAATGAATTTGTTAATAAAGTTATAACCATGCAATATATCAAGAGTTAAATTGAATATTCTATTTTCTAAATATATTTTTATCTATAACTCTATATGTCCTTATAAGATTTTTTTTTTCTTATCCGGACAATTCTTGAGTATATAGCTTTTGGCGTATTTAATATTTCTTGTACTTCTTACTTCAATTCATGCTACAAGAAAACACATTTAAGTTGGTAAAACATTTTTTCTCTAGCTAATAAATCGGAGGTTTGTTTCATTCCGGCAAAGTGTGTGCAAATGTGTTATGTTGTTCTTACAAAAGTGTGATTGTAGTAGTAGACGATGAATACAAATCCCTACATACATGTATTTGACTCTATGCATTACACTCATCTACAAAAATCTCAAAGCAGCATTTGAAGGCCGAATCTAATCAAATTGAATGTCAAGAGAAATATTCGATAGAAGGTGTAATTTATTTCTAACCATGAAAAGTTATTACTGGAGTATTATAAAGTTTATTTGAAAGACTACTAAAATTTTGGAATTTGAACTATTAACTAGTATTATGTGCCTTTATCATGAATTACAAAATGATATAATGAATAATATATGTTTATATAGTTTGTGCTTGGGCCATAGTGTAAAAATAAATAATAATAAAAAAATAAGCATTATAGTTCCAATCCCTCTAGACTCGGTCTAGGCGCTAGTCCCCCCTCACTACTTCAAATGGATCACAGTTAAATGCATCTTTAAATTAAGAACCACAAAAATATCAACATTTTCAAATGCTACCAACCTAGAATTCGATGCTAACACATGCTTCAGTAAGCTCTAGCTAGTTCAAAGAAGATTATCTTTCACTTCCGCCGCAAATAGCAAACTATGAGGTAAAACAGAAATTGAAGCACATCTCCCAAATTCAGTGAAAGAAGTTGATCATTCTGGTAAAGAAAGCTGCCCACGAGGATGGCGTTGATGGCGCCTACTTCCTTCAGCATAATCGGAGCCCTCTGAGGAACTTGAACGGCGATGCTTGTGTCTCTTTCTCCTTCTCTGATATCTATCACTTTCAGAAGGGCTTGACTCGGAATACTTTGGCTTCTTTTTCTTGCATCTCTTCTTCATTCCTCTCTTCCTTTGCTCACCAAAAGATGACTCACATCCTTCATCATCGCTCATTTCTTCACTCTTCTTATTATATATGTTTGCTTCACCAAGGAATCCAACATAAAAAAACATTAAAAATTCACATTCTTAAGTAGATCCAAGAAACTGAAGCAGCAAGCTGTAAATTACTAAGGCATAAAGCTTTCACCTCCACGAGGAGGAGGGCTCGTTCCCGGCTTCCGTTTCAGCTTGCCACTTTAAAGGCTGCAAGAAAGAAGGAGAAGAAGGGATCTCACTATACATCTCATTTGAATGAAAAATTACATTTGCATTGATGTCCTTTTTCATCTCAATTTATATGTTTTTTAGGATTTTGTATGAACTCACACCAAAGCATAAAATTGAATTCGGTTTGATATGTTCCATAACTCCCATGCCGAGCATTTATAAGCAGATAAATTCTAACTATCTAACCAAAAAAGAAGAGGATGGCTTCCATTCATCACCTAACATAAATTGAACTGATCATGAACTTGAAGAAATAGGTCCTCCATCCATTGCTTCATCTGCGGTACGAGCTGCTTGGTTAGTTGATCGACCACCTTGCTTGAAACTCTATCCACAAAGAGGGCCTCATCAAATATTTCAGGGACATGTTTGTTGCCACTCGAATGTATAGATGCTCGAGTGTCTTCAGACATGCCGATGGTGTTGGAGTGCTACCATCAGTGCTCCGGACCTTGACCGGATTGACGGTTTCAGCAGAAGAAGACACTGCAACCTTCGCTCGACTTGCAGTAGTCCTGAGACGTCGCAGGGGAGCGCTTCCAACACCTAGGGGTTGTGATGTCTGCACGCTAAGCCAATACGGCTGCAACTGTTCCTCATCGGTCGGGTCCAATGTCACAGAACAAATGAGCTGAATAAAATAAAATTGTAGCACTATAAGAACACTACTACACACACATAGCTTCTTCGACAAAGAGATGTGCAGAGCACAACAGAGCCAATACCTCCTCGAAAAAATGTGCAAAATCTACAGAAAACACTTTATGAAACGACCACTTAAGACATCGAGGCATGGTAATCTGACCGGTGACCGATGCACACACATTTCCCAATTGCGGAATAGCCTCATATGCCCAAATCTGTAACACAAGGCCAGTTTTCTTGAATAAGAACTGAATAACTAATACAGTTATAATTATAAGCAATAAACACACAAATTACAAACACATACCATACCTGCAAAGTCCATACCGGTTCACCAAAAGTGTATTGCGGCCCTAAGCATGCCCTCATCGTAGGCAGGATGCTAGCATAGTGCATGAGGACCTGGTATGTGTAGGCACCCCACGGGAATCTGTTCCACGAATCCAAATCCTCGACTAAAATCCATACCCATTGCTCAAACGTCTTACTCTGGTTGTATCCTAAGTCCATCAGATACGAAGCTAGAATGTGAGCCATCTTCAAGTAATCCTCTGCTGATCCGCGAGCATCCTGCAAGTTAAACCGCTTCCAAAGCTCTTTCACAGTGATAGGATGACCATTGAAGAGCCGCTTGTTGATGCATTCATAGGGCATCATTATCAAAGAAAGATCAAGAATCATGCAAATTAGATCAAAAATTATGAAAAGGATTTCTTGACAGGCAGAAATCAGGGATCATGAATCATGGAGATTGAGCTATTTTTAGAAAATTGCAGTAACCTTTTACTACCTCCATCCCACCTAATTGTCCCATTCACTTTTTGATAGTTTCGGCACGCGTTTCCACCAAAACCTAGTACGAGTTTTAAAATCTATATACTAACTAATAGTAGCTACGGAAGTCAATTTATGGTAAGTTAGTTCATTAATTGATAACATTAATTACTACAAAAGCCTAGATATAGAAATTTCAGTTCATTAAATTTATGTATTTATATATATTTATGTCAATTACTAATTATATAAATAATATATAATATTAATCTATATAATCTTTTAGTTTATTAATTACGTCCGATTATATACATTTATTGTCAATAAAAATATGATAAACAATATATAGCAGTAGCCTACATATAATTTTATACACACTTATATACTCGCAGTTTTATAGGCGTGTTTTTTATACTTCGTATTATTTATTTTGATTTAAACTATACATTTTTTTTTCACTCTTTCTTTTTAATATAAATATTATGCTTAGGTTATACACTATTAATGAATAAATTATAAATCTTCTTTTTTAATATAAATAAGGATAAGGACAGTATAAAACTGCAAGTGCAAATCTTTAGCAAATTAGATATAAATTTGTGCCCAATCATGTTCTTTACTTATATTTTTGGCATTAATTTAGCAATTACTTTAATAACTATTAAATTCATAATTAATTCAGTCAATTAAGAGGAACGTTACAAAATTAATCACATTAATTTTATATTATCTTTCAAAATTTATATTATAATTTACCTATAAATTCATGTTTTGGACATTATGAACTTCATATGTTTTTCGATAATTTTGTAACTTCACAATAGAACATGAAAAATGTATGAGCACGAAAAAACTCTCACAAATTTCAATAGATGGTTGGAAAGTAAGGTTAACCGCAACAATGGGTTCGCTATGTAATTTCAACAAAGTAAGATATATTTAATTTACCGTAACAATTAATTTCCCTATAATTATGCCTTTTGTTATACATGCATATATATATATATATATATATATATATATATATATATATATATATATATATATATATATATATATTATGAATTACACATTTGATAATAATATTATCACTCAAATTAAAAATAATTTCCTACTAATTAAATCTTAACTTATTTATATAGTTTAATACGGAGTATATGTTATAAATACAATTGGATAAGGCATTGGTGGACATAAATTGTAAATTTCTATGGGAAGTACAAAATTAACTAAATACTTTCTTAGACTAAAAATTAATTAAACATACTTTTTTGTTGTTTCTTGAAATTCTAAAAATTAAAATAATTTATATAATTATAACAGCTATGGATATCTTCTTTTTAGCAATTTTTATTATTCATTTTCTTCACTTCTAACAATAATATACATAAATGATATGTCATTATTGTATATTTAAAAAATTGCGCCTAATGCAATAACTTATTCATATCAATAGTCAATCACTTAGGCAGTTGAATGTTACAATTTAATATTTACTAAAATTAACAGGTAGATAAATCTAAACTAAAAATCCAACACTTTTTTTGTATATAAATAATTTATTAAAATATTTTTTTGGTTAAACCCATTCGATATTCGAACATGCATCAGAGAAACGTGTGTGTAATATAACAAAACTATGCAATATCAATAATTTATCAATTTTTATATATCAAAGACTATCAATCCTAATAATTATAGGCGTCTTTTATAAAATTTTGGATCTTTTCATGGACTCAACAACGCACAAGGAAAAATTGTCTGAAATATTTTTTTTAGAGGTGCTATATTGAGAGATTAGACATGCATGCAAATGCAAGACAATTGATTTTATTTTTGTAATGGTATTTGGACATGATTTCTTAAAACTGAAAAAAATTACAACTTTGATTAACACGGTATTTTAGCACATGCTATATAATATACTTTGATTAACACGGTATTTTAGCACATGCTATATAATATACTCATTTTTCTTGAAAAATGAGTGTAATGAGAAAATTTGTTCACTTTAAAGGTAGAACACTAGACTTTGAACAAGATTTCTAAAGCGAGTGGAAGCATATGGCAGCCTGTGAAGCGGAGCTGGTGAGGGATAGACGGCAGTGATCGCGGCGGTAGTGATGATTTTTGACAACTTCGAGCCGGCGAACATAATATATACGGAAGAAAAAAATATATTCATTTCATAGAAATGACTGACTATAGATCCGTGATCAATTTCAAAATTAGGATGAAAAGTAAAATGAAGAAACTCATAATTTTGCCACGGTTTACCAAGCAAAAAAAATGGAAAAGTCATCGAACAATAAGTGAAGCATGCATGGATATGAAATTGAAAATAGAGAAATTTAGGAAATAGGCAGAGGTCATCCGTGGTTGTCGGTGGTGATCGAGCATGTGGTTGCCTCACCTATGTTGGTCAATTCCATGTCCTACCATGGTCATCCAACTTCTTCCGGCGTACCTTTTGGACTTTTAAGCTCATTGTATACTTGAAAATGGACATGAGAAAATGAGAATTTGAAACCAAATAATGAAATTAAATGAGTTTATGACGGTCCTATAGTTTTCGAAAAAATGGCACGCCATACAATAAAGCAACTGAAAATCATAAGTCATCGATACGACTTCCGATTTTGAGAGATTCAAGAGTTTATAAGTTCCAAATAAAAAACTTTTCGATCTAACTAAAAGCAAGACTCAATTGGAGGTGCAGGAATATTTAATTTGATCTCTTTTTTTCTTTTTCTTTTTAAATTACTTCAAAAATATTTAATTTTCGTACACTCAAATAATGAAAACAAAATCATACATATTAAATTACAAAATACAACTCATTTTACCCCGTGCGTCGCACGAGTGTATTACTAGTATAATTTTGAAGTATCGTTTCTTTTACGGGATACTATGACACTCATAGTATCCCGTAAAAGAAACGATACTTCAAAATTATATTTTAAAACTCGTACTAGGTTTTGGTGGAAACGCGTGCCGAAACTGTCAAAAAGTGAATGGGACAATTAGGTGGAATGGAAGTAGTATTAGGAATAATTATGTTTCCTTTTTTTGGTTTCTTTCTATCTTTTACCAGTTATGTAAAGCCTATATAAAGGCCTAGTGGAATAAACCGGGTTTGAAGTAATAAAGAAATAACCTTTTGGGAGTTTGTAGGGATTGTCAATAAAAACTTCCTACTTCTTTACTATCCAAATTTGCAGATCTCTTCTTATTTCCTAAATCTCTCTTTTAGTGGCAATCATAGCTAAACCATCTAGTTCTAAAATCCCCTTGCAACCTGTACGCAGGCTTGTGACGCGTTCCATTACGAGAGCAACCACTACAAAAAAACTGCTCGATCTCCGACGGATTACCCGACTGAATAAATATTCGTCGTCTGTTACCGACGGATCGACGATGGATTCCCGACTTAAATCTCCTCCGGCCAGAGACAACGGCAGCTACGACGGATCGACGACGGCGTTTGCCGGGAAATTTACGCGCGAAAACTTCTCCGACACGGTGCCGACGGATAAACGACGTCGAAGATCACGACGGATATGTGTCCGTCGGCTATGTTATAATGTATCCGTCGAGGTTTTACTTATTTCAATACGTCGTGTTTTAATTATTTCCCCTAAATACTGAGCCCTAACTGGATCGAACTCTCTCTCTCAAATTCGCAGCCTCCTCCTCGCGCTCTCTCTCGCAAGTGAACTCCCCGCTCTCTCTCTCGCTCTCCCTCTCGCAAGTGAACTCCCCGCCGCTCCCTGCTGGCTCTCTCTTCCGGAAATCAGCGTCGGTCCGGAATCATACCGGAGGAAATCTCGGACATCAAGCCGGAGATCCGGCAGCTTAAGGTAATTTTAGACATCCTTTTTCGAAATTTCGACTTCCTTTCTTTCTTTTTATCTGAATTTGTGATATGTGAGCATAGTCTCCTACATTCGAGAAGCAGAAATTGAAGGTTTACACAGATGTTTTCAGGAATAATTTAAGATTTACGGCCTCGGATTGATAGGGGTTTCTGAAGCTATTTCGCTTGGTCAGTCGTTGGGCATTGGAGCGACTACTTTGACTGAGATATTTAACTCTTCAAGTGCTCGATGTTGGAGTAGGAAATTCAATATTTTGTCTCTTTCTGGGCTATTCTTCATTATTCTTCATCAGGTGATTCATGTTTTCTCTTGTTTTCCTTTTTGAGTTGGTATAAATTAGTGCAAAGTCATGCTGCGTGGAAGAAATGCTGAAAATCTTCTGTTTATGGTTGCATGATTTTTCAACTTAAATCTCTCCCAAACTGCTACAATTGAAGCTGATATATTATTATCAATCTGCATATTGGCAAATTATCTTTGATATTTGAACCAGAATCTTAGGCCTTCGATTTTTTTGCTTTTGAAGTGGGATCCCTTTGAGCCGTGGGAGTTTCTGAAAGGGCTAAATAGAATTCATCCCATGATGGGCAATATTTAATTAACATTAAAGAGTTATGTGTTTGCTGTGTGTGTCTTGTTTCCTTTGATAACATCTCTGTTTTCTTGCTTCCAATTAGCTATTGGTCTAGTTGAAGTTTATGCTGCTTTGTAATTTAATATCACATGTTTCATTCTCGGGTGCGACGCGATTATGATAGAAGGCTTTCTCATTTATTTGGCATGATTTTTTTATTTATTTTTTCGGCCTCCAGCTCAGGGAATGGTATAAACTAGATTTCCATTTGTTCCCTTGTCTTATGTTAGTAGCTGCTGAGTTAAAGTGTGGAAATAAAATACCAAAAAGCAGCCATTAACATTAGATTATTCTTGACTAGAAACGTTACAAGTATGAGTTCATTAGGAAAAAGGAAGTTAATACAGTTATGGATGAGCATGAACAAGATCATATATATTATGATGATGAGTTGAAGTTGATATCACTTAATAGAGTGGGCAAACATTAAGTTGAGTAAGTGTGAAATATACATATAGATATACAATTACTACTACATCACTTCAGTACAATTACTACTACATCACTTCAGTCCCTGTCCCGCCCTTGTTTATTTGATTTCTTGCTGCTGCTGCTGCTTTTCCAGTGCATCACTTGCTTTATGCCTTGGTAAATACTACTCTGCAATCAATTCATACACACACACAAACACAGAGAAGAGAGCAATCTTATTAGCTAATAATCCACCATTGGCATTCAATAATAAAAACAACAAAATAAATTCATTTCTCTTCTTCCAAAGCTTATAGCAGTAATAACACAGGCTCTTTGGACAGGTACTTTTCTACTTGAGATGATTAGTTCTACAGTAAATTATTTGGAAACTTCTATGCCAAATTTACTAAAGAATTGTATTAGCCTTTTTTTCAAAAGAAGAATTTCATAGTTTAAATATATGTTTATCATTTAAATTAGTTATCATGTATGTGTTAATTTTATCCAAGAATTTGCCACATTTGTAATATAATCAATATGCACTGCCACATTTGTTGCAATAATTTATATTCATATTGGTAAAAATTTAACTAAAATAAACAATTTGGGCAGAATCTTCCCTGCAGAAGATCATTCCATTTTCCTTGAGACACCAGCTAAATTTGCTTCAAGTGTAAGTACCAGGACTATTTCCATTTTGGTGTCTGATTCATTGTTCTTCAATTAAAAAATATTGTTTTACAATGTTCATATTCTTTTCTGTCTACATAGTTTTTTTTTATAGCATTTAATATTTGTTTTACATAAGGAATGTTTGATAGGAATGTTCTCTTTATCATCAACTGTACCTAGAATTAAGGTGAATGAATCTAATGCAGAATTTAATAAAAGACTACAATAGTTATTATATAAGTTCATCTATATAGTTTAATCGATATAGATTTTAGATTCTGCTTAATGCCTCTTTTTTTGGCTAATCCTCTTCCACTTGTTCTCCTTAATGCTAGGTGCAGCCATATATATCATCATGGTAACAGAATTGTTATTCTATATTTAATGCAACGAATACATTAGGATCTAGGAAGCACGGGGACGCTCCTCAGGTTGCCGTCTCCGTCCCGGGGACGTTCTGGGGACGGGGACTCCGGAATACGCCGGAAATATGTCCCCAGGGACGTTTTTTTTTAAGTCACGTTTTTTTTATTTTATTTTATTTAAAAACTACGTTTGACCCCATAAAAAATACGTTGACCATCTTCAAAATACGTCTCTTGCCTGATTGAAAAAACAAAACCCAGCGTCTGTACCCTTCAATCGTATTTGCGAATGAAAACTCTCCAGTCTCCACATCGAACGAAACCCTAATTGCTTGCCGCCGTAGTCGCCTGGGTTTGCCGGCGCTGGCACCGTCGCCCAGCAGCCTCGGTTTCAAATGTTTATTTACTAGCAGCAGTAATAATTGGGCAATTAGCTAAATATAATATGGGTATTGCCATACAGCTGTATTAGGTTCTGATTCTTTTGAATTTCTATTTTTTTTACGCTTTTGTTTCTAATTTCTTTTGGGTATTGTCGTATTGGATTAGAATATATGGGAATGGGATGAAGGTGAAAATACACTGATACTAGTATATCATATGAGTATGATATCAGTTGTATTTTTGGTGAGTTTTAATTTTGATTAATGTATTATTGACTATTAAGACAATGTTTAATTTGCTATTTGCTTAAATTATGAATATTTAATATATATAAATATATTAAATAAAAATTACAAAACGTATTTTAGACGTATCGTATTCTTCATTTTTAGAAAATTGACGTATTCACGTCCCCGTATCGTATCGTCCCTGTATTTCGTTTTCGTCCCCGTGCTTCATAGATTAGGATAATAGCTACTTAGCTAGGTTAATTAAGAGGTATTTTATGTATTCTTATCTTTGAAGTATATCATTAATTGTTGTTCTATATCACTTTAGCTAAACTACTACATGTTATGAGGCCATTTCAATGATCAAAGTAATCTTCATCATAGACGAAAAAAGTAAGATCTTAGATAATTGAATTACCATTTCTCTTTCGGGAACTCTGAACGTGCATTGTACTTGAAATTAGCATTGAAATGAAAGAACTTGGTGGCATCCCACTAATTTGGTCCTGTTAGAGATATACTATTAGGTTAGATTTTATTATCTATTTTATTTAATTTAGTTAGGAAATGAATTATTTTATAGGTCAGTCTTATTCCCTTAAGAAAGATTTATTAGAATAAACAGGGGACTCTCTCATTTATAAGAGAACCGTCTAAGATTTTATTACTAAACTTAGTGGCTCTTTGCATTTGAAATAAAAAGTTTATGTTCTCCAAAATTCCTCTTTGGCTTATTTTTTTTGTTCTCCAGTTATTAATAATAGTAGCGTATTTACTATAATACCCTTGAAGCATTTTGAAGTTTGATAGGCTAAGGCCTAAGGCCAGTTTCTTGTTTCCATTGTGGAAAATTCTACCATCTTACATTAAACATAGCCCCAGCCACAATTATAAAATTTAGGAATGTCTAATATGATTAGTAATTTTCTACCTATTTTCACTTGTATAGTCGTTGCAAATACACGAAGAGGGTTACAGAGAAACGATTTTAACTAAGTCTGCATAACAAGAAGAAGCATTAAGTAGCTGTAATAGACCCTCAGATTCCATTCACAATTTCCAGCAATATTTGCATTTGAATCCTGTTGAAAAAGACAATAAGTACAAACTTAATGCATATAATTGCAGATATCCTAGATTGTGGAATTCCATGTTTATTTTAGGGAAATCTAAGTCAAATGATGTGTAGTGAGACGCAGAGATAGTGTGATTCTGTGTTACTCTGATTATATTGCTATTGATGCTTGTTTCATGATAATGCTATATTGTGCCAAAGAAATATTTGTACTCTTTTGCAAATTGTTAGGAATGTAATGCTTACTTGTAGTTACTTATGTGGAAAATTAAGCACAATGCTTATCATATAGAAGCACGTGAATGTAGCTCAAGTATCAATTATCGTATCATATCTTCACAAACTTGATAAAGTGAGTTGCTGCTGTTGTGGTTGGTGCGTTCTTTGACAGGTTCTATATTTTTTTTTGTGTAGCAATACTAATCTATATTCTATAGTCTTGCTGCACTCATATACATAGATACTCTATACTGCAGAAACAGTTAGAGCACAATCTTAATCTTATATTCTAGACCTGTGGATGAATCTATCAATTAATTTTATTAATATATTTTAATAATAATTCTTTTCGCCAAATGGATTCCTTGATCTTGGTGTAGTTAGTGAATATACTTCCAACTGATTGCATATATAAAGACTTGATCAATATATTCAACAATTGTTCTTAATTATGCATCTATAGATTGAACATGGTTTTTACAATAACTATAACTCCTTCACTTGGACTGGGTTTGGTTCTTATTATAATCAATATCTTTAATATTTAATAATGTTTGTTTTCTCACATCCCCAGTGTTCTAAAAATCGGCCTAGGCGGCCGCCTAGGCGGCGCCTAGGCGCTGGAAGGTTGCCGGGCGTCTCGATTTTCAACAAGACGGAACTACTAGGCGGCAAGTAAAAGTCGGCCGCCTAGCAGCCGACTAGGCGGGGCAAATCGGTTCAAGTCGGTGCAAGTCGGACTAGTAGTTGGGCGTGGGCGCGGGTCGGGTAGTAATTAGGGTTAAAAGTAAAACTTAGAAAAAAAAAAAAAAAAAAGTTACAGCCTTGCCGCACAGCCCCGTCTCCTCCTCTACTCCTCCACACCTCCTTACCTTCGCCACTCCGCGTCATCACGCACGACCACGAGCCTGTGCCGCCTGTGCCGCCACCAACGAGGGTGCATCGCTAGTCGCTTCTCCATTGCAGCAAGTAGCAACCAGTCACCGCCTCACCGGTTGATATCTCCATCATCGAGAAAGGTCGGTTGTTATAATCCCTCCATTGTTTCATGTATAATAAATTAATAATTAAAATAAAAGTACTTGGTTGCTTTTTTGCTCGATTATTTAAACAGCAAAGGTTGGTTGTTACTTTGTAATTTGTATGCTACTCTGTAATCACGTAAGAAGTTGATTGGGCGAAATAGTGGCAAAATTATGAGTTCAGGCGGCTAAGTTTTTTAATAATCTTTGAATTGTGTGCCAAAGTCAACTTAGGATGCTTCTAAATTCCAATGAGAGAGACGAATGTGATGCAAAAAGGAAAAAAAATAAGAAAATTCATTGGGAAAGAATATCAATGCCGACAACTATCTTTATTTATATTATATAGTATTTGTATGGTTTATTATGTTGAAATCTCTTTCTCAAACTTTACAATTATTGCTTGTTTTCATCTATCTTTATTTGGGACTTTTTCGTTTTAGTATTTTTCTATTAATTTACTATAACAATATATGTATAGGGAATTTATCATGTCACAAGGGCTAACGACAAATGAAAATGATACATCCAAGGCTTTTAATACCGACACGACGATGAACGAAGCCACTACTAAATTGAAGAGAGGTAGTGGTGATGTTGGATGGGACTATGTCTTGCTTTGTGATCCAAAAAATATAGATAAATGGAAATGCCTCAAATGTGGAGGTGTATATAGTGGTGGGATATACCGAGCTAAACAACATATTGCCAATAAGAAGGGCAATATTTCACCATGTCCAAGATCAAGTGATGAAGATAAAAAATGATGCTTAGATGCACTTGAAGCATCAAAGAAGAAAAAGAAAGAGAAGAAACAAGGAGATGCCAATCTTAGAAGTGAAGTTGAACTTAGTGAGAATCCAATCATGGAAGAGGTTGATGAGATGGAGGAGGGAGGAACCAAAAAGGCTCCACGTGCTCTTGGATCTATGGATAGATTTGTTTCAAGCATCAAGGTTGATGACGACACTTTAAGTGAGAGCAAAAGAAAAAGGCAACAAAATATTAATGATGCTCTTTTCAAAGAACGGACTCTTCAAGTGCACCAATACTTGGCTAGGTGGGTGTATGAGTCCGGCATTCCTTTTCATGCGGTGGACAATGATAGCTTCAAAAGACTTGTTGAAGCCATTGGACAATTTGGTCCGGGTTATCAACCACCAAGTCAATATCTTCTTAGGGAGCCTCTCTTGAAGGGAGAAGTTGAAAAAGTGAAGACATCACTCAAGGCTCAAGAGGAAGAATGGGAGAAAAATGGTTGCTCTATCATGACCGATGCTTGGAGTGATAGGACTAGAAGAAGCATTATGAATTTGTGCGTAAATTCTAGGCTTGGAACTACTTTTCTTAGTTCCAAAGAGGCTTCCTTAGATGCACATACGGGTGAATACATATTTGAGTATGTGGATGATTGTATTGAAAATCTTGGTGAAGAAAAAGTGGTTCAAGTGGTGACCGATAATGCTTCAAACAACATGGCGGCGGCCAACATGTTGCTTGCAAAGAGGCCTCGGATTTTTTGGACTCCATGTGCTACTCACTCCATCAACCTAATGCTTCAATCCATTGGTAAGATCTCTATTTTCAAGAATACAATTGCAAAAGCTAAGAGTTTTACTATCTTTGTCTATTCTCATCACAAGACTTTGGCATTGATGAGAAAACATACAAAGAGAAATATTATTCGACCGGGGGTAACTAGATTTGCCACGGCTTTCTTGACATTGCAAAGCTTGATGGAAAAGAAAGAGGATTTGAAGCAAATTGTGAACTCTAAGGAGTGGGAAGAGACAAAAGCTTCAAAGAGCCTGAAAGGGAAAGCCGCTTATGCTATCATAGTAACTCCAAGCTTTTGGAATGGTGTGGCTATGTGCTTGAAGGTATTCACACCATTGGTGAAAGTGCTTAGACTTGTTGATGGAGATGTGAAGCCGGCCATGGGTTTTGTATATGGTGAGTTGAAAAAGGCAAAGAAGAAATTAAAGAGGCCTTAAAGCACAAAGAGGAAAGATATAAGCCTATACTTGAGATAGTGGATGCAAAAGCAAAAGGGCGTATTGATACTCCACTCCACTTGACCGCTTACTTGTTGAATCCATTTTACTATTATGGCACTTCATCTACATGGTCCACCGATGAGAATGCCTTAATAATGGAAGGGTTCTTCTCATGTATAGAACGATTCTATCCGGATGAGGATATACAAGACAAAGTGGCGAATATGGAGTTAGGCATGTACACAAATAAAGAAGGTGCATTTGGAAGAAGCATGGCAACCAAAGGATGTGCGAAAAATGATGATACTTATGATCCGGGTATGATATTTAATTATTTATTGAGTTGGTCTTTTTTAATATTTTGTATAATTTTATATGCTCATTGTCTTATGAATTTTGATATATACTTTTGATGTATAGTTAAATGGTGGTCTAATTATGGCATCTCTACACCTAATCTCCAAAAGCTTGCAAAAAAGATTCTTTCTTTGACTGCGAGTTCATCCGGATGCGAAAGAAATTGGAGTGTCTTTGAAGGGGTAAGTACTTTCTTTGTAAATAACTAAATATTAAATATTATTTTTGATAGTATTTTAACTTTCTTTAATTTATAATTATAGATCCATACAAAGAAGAGGAATAGACTAGATACCGACCGGATGAATAAACTAGTGTATGTCCAATTCAATACAAGATTGATGAACAAGAAAAAGAAGAGTAAAAAAGATGATGTGCTTTTAGCAAATGAGGCTACTTATGCACAATCGTGGATGGTTGATGGAGTAGATGATGATGAAGATGAGGAGGTTGGAACCACTTTTGTGAGTCGATTATCAAATGAACGAAGAAAGAGTGTTCCTTTGGACGAAGTGAGAGAAGTTGATGAAGATGATTTTTTATCGGATGGATCCGAGGGTGAGGTGGATTATGATGATGAGTTCGATTTTGATGATTCAAACATGGAGCATGAAGTTAATTTGCAAGACTATGTGAATGAAGAAATGGAAGATTAGATTATAGATTTTTGAAAACCCATGGATTTCATTTTTATTTTTAATTTATGGATTTCATTTTTAACTTAGACTTTGATTTCTAATATTTATGTAGGACTACTAAGTTTATTGAATTTAAACTATTAATTAGCATATTTTATGTTTTTAACTTTTAATCATGAATTAGAAAATAATTAGTATATGTTTATATTATTTGACATTGTGTAAAAATACTAAAATAGTAAAAAAAAATATGCATAATACGCCTAATCCGCCTAGCCCGCCTAGAATCCGCCTAGAAGCCCGCCTAGCCGCCTAGACGCTAATCCCCACCTCACCGCCCTACTAGCGTTTAGCGTCTTTTAGAACACTGCACATCCCACATGATTACAGGGTCAGATCGAGGAATATATTGAGGAGGAGCGCCTTGAGGGTCGTGAGGTCACCCACAATGAGGCTTACCTGCATGTTGTAAAGCTCGATGAGAAGAAAAGAATGTTTGGATCGGGTGAACTCGCAAAGAGCATCGCAAGTGAACTCTCTACTGGCACGTCGCATTTCCACTCCCAAGCAGCTTGTGACGACCGTTTATCAGAGATGCAGCAGTAGCTACAGGAGGAGCGCGAGGCGCGTGAGAAGCTCGCTGAGCAGACACAACAGCTTCAGGAAGCATTGCAGGCTCAGCAGCGTCTATTTGAGCAGTTCGTGAGTCAATCTAGAGGTGATGCAGACCATCCACCTCCCTCTTGATATCCATTTAGCTTGAATTCGATATTTCTTGTACTGAACTTATGAATATTTACCCATATTTAGACTTTTGATTTCAACTTTGTGGATTACTAAGACAGAATCTATGTAATTTCGACTTTTGTTTGTTTAAATTATGGGATATTATGAATATTATTGGATATTATTGATTGTTTGATACTATTACTTTTATTCATTTATTGGTTGGATTGAAATAGGGAGGAGAAACAGCAAAAAATAGAAGCAAGCTTGTTGCTTTTACACAAGTCCCGATGGATTCTCGACGGATATTTTTAATATTTAAATATTAGAAGGCCGACGGATTCCCGACCAAAATTTTTATTATTTAAATAAAAGAGAGCCGACGGATCAACGACGGACATATAACGACGTACATGATCCGTCGGGCATCCGTCGTGTTATTCCGTCAGTAATCCGTCGTAATTGTTGCCGGAACCGGCGACCGGCCGGCGACACGGACGACGTCTATTCCGTCGGAAGTCCGTAGTTAGTCGTGCACGACGGACGTAGAATCCGTCATTACCGTTTTGCCGATGCCCTTTTTTAAGACGGAAGGAATTTGTCGGGAATCCGTCGGAATTGTACTTTTCCGACGAATATTTGCCCTATTACGACGGATTTTTCTGTCGTGATTTCTGGGATTTTTTGTAGTGAACTAACATCATTGGTTTTGTTGCCGGCGTCATGGGCGATTCATTTGCATCCAAAAGAGGAGGTTTCCACTCTGAAGGAATCCATCAATCGTCTTGAAAAACTGATGGAAAAGTTGGTCACTGAAAAAGATCCTCCAACTAATGACGACAGCTCTGTCAATCCAAAGGTGTCTATTCCCAAACCGGCCAACTCTGGATCCATTGATCGAGGACCCCGCCTCGACTTTCCTCTCTTTTCCGGCATAGAGGATCCACTCAGTTGGCTCTATTGTTGTGAGTTATATTTTATGAATCAAAATGTTCCACCAGCAAAGAGAGTTTCCACAGCAGCTTACTATCTAACCGGAGATGCTCAATTATGGTATCATCACTTACGCCAAGACCAACCTCATCTTTCTTGGGAATATTTTCGAGATTATTGTATCCAACATTTTGGACCTCCGGGTGGTGATAATCCTCTAGGTGATTTAACAAACCTCAAGCAACACAGTCGCCCCGTTGAGGACTACATCAAGGATTTTCAAACTCGGCCAGCCTTGGATGAAGTTTTGTGCCTTAATGTTGAATATCAAAAGCCATTAGACCTGACTATGGCCATTAGCGTGGCAAGACTTTTTGTGAGGAAGCTACAGCTTTGGACTTCAAGTCATCATGACAGTCCCGCACAGCTTCAAAGTCACTCGCACTAATTTACCCCCGCCTATCAAGCGACTCTCGAAAACAGAAGCAGCTGAAAGATGCACTAAAGGTCTTTGCAACAATTGTGATGAAACATTTGTCCTCGGGTATCGTTGCAAGCAATTATTTTGCTCTGGATGGAAGATGAACATGAGGAAGAAGCCACTAACAGCCACACCGAGCCCACTGTATCTCTTCATGCCATGGCTGGACTACGTCATCCAAATACCCTACAAATATGGGTACAATTGGCAAATCATTTTGTGCTTGCCATGATCGATTTTGGGAGCACACACAACTTCATCAATACCCAAATTGCTCTCTCACTAGGGCTGCCAATCACACCGTGCCAGGACTTCCGAGTGGCAATGGCAAATGGCGAAAAGCTTTTGAGCAGAGGGGTCTGTGAAGGGGTACAACTCAGTAAGAATGGTGTCACTTTTCAGATTAATCTTTGTCTTACCCTTAACTAGACGATATCATGTGCAATTTTTGGGAGCAAAGGGTCACTTTTACTCTGCAGAGGAAAACTGTGACATGGTCCGGTGATGCACCGACAAATGGCCCCTTCTTACACTCAATACAACCTACTATATCCAACGAACAAGCAATATGGAGGAGATCTTGAACTCTTTCGACTCCATTTTTGCCGAACCTACATCCCTACCCCCACCACGCAAGTGCGACCACCGGATAATTTTGAAAGTCAGGGCAGACCCTGTAGTTGTCAGACCATATCGTTATCCACAACTATAAAAGGATGAAATTGAGAAGCAATGTTCCGAAATGCTAGCAAAGGGACTGATTCAGCCGAGTCGAAGCCCATTTTCTTCCCCAATATTATTGGTTAAAAAACATGACCACTCTTGGCGTTTTTGTGTCGACTACAAGTCACTCAATGTTCAGATCATGAAAGATAAATTTCCCATTCCGGTCATCAATGAGCTCTTGGATGAACTTCATGGATCTCGCATTTTCATAAAGTTGGACTTACACTCGGGATACCACCAAGTCAGAATGAGTCCCGAAGATGTGGAGAAAATAGCCTTTCGCACCCACCATGGCCATTTTGAGTTCCTCATCATGCCATTTGGCTTATGCAACGCACCCTCGACGTTCCAACCACTTATGAATGAGGTATTCGGTGCCCATCTTCGTAAATTTGTATTAGTATTTTTTTATGATATTTAAATCTATAGTAATACTTGGGTGGAACATTTGCAACACATTCGGTGTGTGTTTGAATTACTTCAACTTCACCAATTATTTCTCAAACGCCTGAAATGCGCTTTTGGCATTTCCGAAGTTGCGTATCTGGGACATGTGATTAATGCACAGGGGGTAGCAGCTGATAATTCTAAAATTCAAGCGGTTCTTGATTGGCTTGTTCCTACCACAATCACTGCTCTGCGAGGATTCCTTGGTTTAGCTGGTTTTTATCGGCACTTTGTACGAAATTTTGGAGTGCTAGCAACACCACTGACTTCCCTCCTTCAGCGGAACTCTTTCTCTTGGTCCGACGAGGCACATAAGGCATTTGACACACTCAAAAATGCCTTGGCCAGTGCGCCTGTGCTGCAGCTGCCCAATTTTTCCAGGCCATTCTTGATCGAGTGTGATGCATCAGGGGTGGGTATTAGCGCAGTGCTACAGCAAGACGGTCATCCCATTGCTTTCTTCGGCAAGAAACTCGTCGACCGCCACCTTAAGCTTCCTGCATACGAGAGAGAATTAATTGGGCTAGCTCAAGCTATATGGAACTGGAGACATTATCTTTGGGGACGCTCATTTGTGATTTGAACAGACCATTATAGCCTCAAGTACCTGCTGCAACAACGGCTAACTATGTCTCTACAATAACACTGGATGAGCAAATTGTTGGGTTTTGATTTTGAAGTGGAATATAAACCTGGCAAATTGAACAAAGCAGTGGATGCTTTATCTCGACGTGACACCGAGCAAGCAACTCTCATGGCAGTCACCATGGTCGAAGCATAACTTCTGGAGGATTTGCGGCGCGACTACCAATAGTCTGCTGAGGCACAGACTGTGTACATCAAAGCTGCTCGAGGAGAACATCTCAATTAGAAAATTCATGACGGCTTGGTTTATTACAAATCCAAAATTTATGTCAGGCCTGATTCACATTATATTCCCCCCATTCTAGTTGTTGTTCCCAATACAACACATGAGGGAATTCAAAAGACTCTACATTGACTGAAACGAGAATTTTATTGGGAAGGAATGTTGTCACTGGTATGGGATTTCGTCTCCAATTGTGCTACGTGTCAAAAGAATAAATAGGAAAGCTTGCATCCTATAGGATTATTGCAGCCTCTACCCATCCCGGAACACATTTGGACCGACATCTCCATGGATTCTATCGACGGTCTACCTAAGGTTGGAGGAAAATCTGTGATATATGTAGTGGTGGACCGCTTCTCAAAATATGCTCATTTCATGGCACTTTCTCACCTATACACTGCAGTTTCAGTGGCTCAATCATTTTTCTCTAACATTTTTAAATTAGATGGATTGCCTGGAACAATTGTGAGTGACATGGACACAGTGTTCACTAGCTCATTCCGGAAGGAACTCTTTCGACTATGCGGCACCCAAGTGGCTTTTTCTTCATCCTACCATCCACATACAGATGGACAAACTGAAGTGGTCAATCGCACACTTGAAATGTATCTTCGATGCATGGTGGGAGATCACCCGAGATCTTGGATCGCTTGGCTGCCATGGGTAGAATTTTGCTATAACACATATTTTCACCCTGTTTTGGGTACCTCACCTTTTCAGGTTGTTTATGGGCGTGAACTCCCAAGACTGATCTTGTATGAACCCGGTTCATTTAAAATAGAGGCAGTGGATACAGCTTTAAAAACTCAAGATGAAATATTGCGTGATGCGAGGAATCATCTCATTCGAGCTCAAGAGAGGATGCGCTCAGCTTATGATCAACATCACCGCGAAGTCAACTTTGACGGAGGACAGTGGGTTTGACTTCGTCTACAACCATATTGCCAATTTTCTATTGCTAAGCGTGCGTCAACAAAGTTATCCTCGTGATATTTTGGGCCTTTCAAAATCCTCAAGAGAATTGGTAAAGTGGCATACAAGTTGGCTCTCCCGGAAGGAAGCAAAATCTATGGCGTTGTCCACATTTCCATGCTTAGGGCTTTTAAGGGAACACCACCAGCAGACATGCCCACATTACTCGACTTACATGATGGCAAGCTTCTACCACAGCCGCAAGAGGTGTTAATGAGTCGCTTAAACAGGGGAGTAAAAGAAGTATTGGTGGTCTGGGCAGGCATGCAACCAGACGAGGCTACTTGGGAGAATTTAGATGAGTTCCAACTTCATTTCCCAACCTTCAAGCTTGAGGACAAGCTTCATCTCAATGGAGGGAGTAATGATGCATTCATAGGGCATCATTATCAAAGAAAGACCAAGAATCAGGTAAATTAGATCAAAATTTATGGAAAGGATTTCTTGACAGGCAGAAATCAGGGATCATAAATCATAGAGATTGAGCTATTTTTAGAAAATTGCAGTTACCTTTTATTAGGAATAATTATATTTCCTTTTTTTGGTTTCTTTCTATCTTTTACTAGTTATGTAAAGCCTATATAAAGGCCTAGTGGAATATAGGGGGGGGGGCATGCAAGTTTGAAGTAATAAAGAAATAATCTTCTGGGAGTTTGCAAGGATTCTTAATAAAAAGTTCCTACTTTATTATCCAAATTTGCATCTCTCTTCTTATTTCCTAAATTTCTCTTTTAGTCGCAATCATAGCTAAACCATCTAGTTCTAAACCCCCCCTCCTTGCAACCTGTGCATAGGTCCGTGACGCGTTCCATTACGAGAGCAGCTAACATCACTTGTAAACCCCGTCCTGTGGCATCTGGAGGCTCCCCAGTGTAGTGAAACTAAATGACCCGAAACATAATCCGGTGATGAGATCATACTCTGGAGGTGCAAACCGGATGTTGATTCCGCTGATGTGGAACCATAGCTCATCCTCTCGAGCTCCAGTCAAGCTGATTTTGTGGCTGATCAGCTCGTGCAGAGCTTTGCTGCAGCTAGTACCCCTAATGAAATGCATCATGTGACCAAAGCTACCGTCCCGAAATTGCTACATAGTTTTCTCACCACCAACAGCAGTCAGAACCAACCTAATGTCCTCCAAGACTTTTTTCCGATAGTACAACTTGATCTCTGAGCTGAGCCCTTGCAACGATTGTCTCTTCCACGTCCAAGTAACCTTCTCAACACCAAAATGTTTTATAAAAACAAGAGTATCAAAGGGAGTACATATCAGCAAGAATGCTCGTTCGTCCACAACCTATGAAGAACATTTAACTCAGAATAGGGAGACCTATCCTTGAGCATGAAAAGTTTTTCAATTCTCTTCAAGAAGATCTATCAATTTCACACCAAACAATCAATCCTTACTAATCAAATTATGTACTGAATCTGAATTAAGCATATTTGTCAAAGGGAATATAAGAACATCATATTTTTCAACAGACATACAATTTCTTTACGGATAAACTCAAAATCGAGGAGACAATGGTTGCTGAATATAGTCTTTATTTCTATAAACCTTCACCTAATCTTAAAAGACAATGAAAAAAAATGAAAAAAAAAGACTCTCGAGAATTACCTCTTCTTGTTCTTTCTTTGGAGGAAATGCAGTCTGCTGAGAAAATGCTTGCTCTTGTGCATTCTGAAACAGCAAAAAACAAGATGAGCAAAAGTTGGGACAACGTCTAACAAAAGCATAACACGGTTTTAAAAGGGGGGAAGTAATAGTTCCCAGTAATAAATAATGCCAACTGAATGAAGATTACAACAAAGAATATAAATTCAAAGACAGTAACATCACTAGAAGAACTCAACAGTTTCAATTTTCAATCACCCAAACCTTTCACAATTCCAATACAACATGCAGTGTAGAGAGAGAGAGAGAGAGAGAAACAAATCAAAACAAAACCAAATAAAAAACAAAAGAGAATGTATGTGAAAGAGTGTAGAAGACACCTCGTGTGCAACCTCCTCGGCGTGGCGGTGATTGGGGGTGGCGAGCGGCTGCGACGGATTCAGGCTGATAAACGATGCCGCTTCGGCCTTCATCTCGTAGTCGTCTTCGCCCCTGACTTCTTGCCCTCTTCTTCCCCCTCCATGATTGGAGTTGGTCTGTTTCCCACCCTAACGGCATTGATTACTTTTTTGATTTTCATTTTCGGGAGAAAGAAAACATCAAACTTTGCAATTGGCTGATCTCTACTCGAGTGTTACTGTCATAACAAATGCTTTTCAACGTGTTTTGTGTGTGCGTGTGCGTGTGCGTGTTTGTTTGAGCTCTAAGAAAGTACTCCGTACAAATTTTATTGTACGCGCCATGTAAGCATTACTTTTAGAACTTTTTAAGACATGTAAGCATTAGTTTGTTCTTATTAATCAAGTTTACGGTTTCTAAATTAAGGCATTGAATTGTACGCACCCCTACTAAAATAACCTATTTATTAAATCATCAAAATCCTTAGAAATTAAAGTGATTAAGATATTACTATAAGTAGAGTTGTCGACAGACTCACACTACTCAACAACCGACTCGAAAAAAGTTCATTCAAATCTTGAATTCGTTCACAACTCAAGCCTGAATTCAAGCTCGATAAAGTTATTGAGTTGATCTTGAAAACTAAGATGATCAACTCGATATGCTCGCAAATATAGTTGTCAATTGGCACGCGTTGGCCCAGCCAGGCCTAGACCCGCATTGGCCCACCAATATTTAGGACCATCCCACTTGAATTAGGTTCACTTAGTGCAAGTTCGCCACGGGTCAGAGCCGGGCCTGGGCTTAAGCCTAAAAATGAAGGGGCCCATTTCAATAGGGCAGTCCAGCCCAGCCGCACCATCTGCTGAATAGGGCCGGGCCTAGGCCGGCCCATAACAGGCTTGGACAAAGTTGGGCTGGGCCGGGTCGGCCCAATTGACACCTCTAGTCGCAAATATGTCCATCCCGCAGGTAATCGAGCTTATTAGCAAGCTTCTTGCCGAGTTCGAGCATGATGATAACAAGTAAAATTTATTAGAATTCAAGTCCTTGATGAGCCAAGCTCAAGCTCGTAATTTATAAGTCAAGCTGAACTTGACCGTAGATTCAAAAGCTCAAACTCGAGTTAGCAAATTCTTAATCGGGTAGAGCAAAGTAAGTATAAAATTTTGGGTCTATTTAATTAGACTCATATTATTTCTATCAAAGGAAATGGGCTAAAACCCAATTAAAAAAGAAGGCCAAGTAAAATGGGAAAGTAATATTTTGTGTATCTACCTTTGGAAGCCAAGACATTAGGGGTATCTAAGCAGGTCAGGGTTAGATACCCGTCCCGTTCTTGTCGGGTAGTCGATCTCAAATAAGTAAAAAAATCTATTCCGTCTTCCACTCCTAATGGAGTATAGATTATATTTTTCTTGTGGAATTAATTTTTGACATAAAAATATTTTTAATTTTCATATATGACATATATTTTCCTCTATGATATTTTGTTCCTATGTAAAAGCAGTCAATGATTATACGTACTATACAATTATTTTTATAATTTGTTGCTTAATGCATAGTTTATTTCTCAATATCACTAGTATTTTTTTTTCATTTTTTTTTTCATTCTTTCACATGAGTATAATATTTGAGATGTAAAAAATAATATTAATAATTATTAAAAAAAATTAAACAAGTATTTTGAGTATATTGATCGGGTAATCGGGTACCCGTATATTCAAGACAAAAAAAATCATAGTAACCCGTCCTGATACCCAATTGAAACATATTCGGATATCCATAATACATGTTTGAATTTAATATTTCGGAACATACCTGAATATCCAAACCTATTTCGACAGCCCAACAGGTCAATCTTTAGGGTCAATTTTTAAGAATAAAAGAGGCAAATACGTTTGTTCAAGTAGGTATAGTTTAGAGTTTAATTACGTCTTCTCTTCTTCTGGCTAATCGTCAAACAATATTTGAAGTCATTTTCATTAAAATCAATTATTGCAAAAGTCAAACTCGTGCTATATAGTCAGCTTACACAATTGCTATGAATCGGCTAATTAGTCAAACTTTACTTTTGAATTTCATTAATTTTACGTATTTGTTATGGAATAAGCTCTAGGTCTATATATAGCAGTCTTTCACGTGACCTTAAAAAGGGCCAAATTCATCGCATCCAACGATCAAGATTCTCCCATGCTGCCGCCCCACCCCCAAGAAAACCGCCAGCAAGTGGCGGTGGTGATGGTGCCGCTGCCGGCGCAGGGCCACCTCAACCAGCTCCTCCACCTCTCCCGCATCATCTCCGCCGCCGCCATCCCCGTCCACTATGTCGGCGCCGCCACCCACCTCCGCCAGGCCAAGCTCCGCCTCCACGGCTGGGACCACAACGACGGAGCCGGCGACGACAACCCTTCCGCCGCCGTCCACTTCCACGAATTCCCCACCCCTCCCTTCGAAAACCCCGCGCCCGACCCCCACGCGCCGAACAAATTCCCGTCGCAGCTGCTGCCGTCGCTCTCCGCCTCCACCCATCTCCGGCGACCGGTCCTCTCATTCGTCACCGAACTCGCGGCGGAGTTCAAGAAAATAGTCGTCATCTACGACTCCTTAATGTCGCACGTCGTTCAAGACGTCGATTCGATCCCGAACGCCGAAGCCTACTGTTTCCGGTGCATATCCGCCTTCACGGTGCTCTCCTTCCACTGGGAAACCGCCGGCCGCCCCGAACTGCCGCTGGAGGCGGCAGCCGCCATGAGAGATATTCCCTCACTTGACGGAATATTCCCTCCCGAGTTCATGGAGTTCGCCGCGCTGCAACGTGGCAGCCGGAAGGTTTCCTCCGCCGATATATACAACTCGAGCAGAGAAATCGAGGGTTTGTACCTCGATTTAATGGAGGAGAAGAAGACAACCGGAGTTGACAAGATCTGGGCTGTGGGCCCACTCAATCCCATTCCATGGAAATCGAGAAATAAGACGAAAGCCCGCCGCCATAGATGCTTGGAGTGGCTCGACGAGCAAGAACCGGGTTCGGTTATCTTCGTCTCGTTCGGGACGACGACGTCGTTTTCCGATGAACAAATTCAAGAACTGGCGCACGGTTTAGAGAGAAGTGAGCAGAAATTTGTGTGGGTGGTGAGAGAAGCAGATAAGGGAGATATATTCGGAGGCGGAGCTCAAGCTCGAGTGATTGAGTTGCCGGAAGGGTTCGAGGAGAGGGTTAGAGAGAGAGGGATGGTGGTGAGAGAGTGGGCGCCGCAGGTGGAGATCCTCGGCCACCGGTCCACGGCGGCGTTCATGAGCCACTGCGGGTGGAACTCGTGCATGGAGAGCATCTCTAACGGCGTTCCGATGGCGGCGTGGCCGATGCACTCTGACCAGCCGACCAACGCCTTCTTGGTGGCGGAGGTGCTGAGGGTCGCCGTCAGGGTGGTGGATTGGGTGTACCGGAATGAGGTGGTTGCCGCGGAGAGAGTGGAGGGGGTGGTCAGGAGACTGGTGGCGGCGGAGGAAGGGGAGGAGATGAGGAGAAGGGCTAAGGAGTTGGGATCTAAGCTTGCGGCGAAGAGAGGCGGCGGCGGCGGTTTTGAGATGGATTCGTTGATCGCACATATTACTAGATAAAATTGTGTTTTATTTGAAAATTTGTGATTGGTGATAATTACTACGAATATATGTTATAAGTATATTTTATGTATGTTGATTGTGATTTACCCATATATACACATAAAAAAGTAAGATAGAAGTATAGAACAATCGAATAATAATAATCAAATTCCCAATTTTATTGCATCTTTTATGATAGCGCTTGATGATCATTAAGTGTTAGTAATATATCTGTAATTAATAATAGTAAAAGATTTTTATAAACAAGAATAATGATTTTATAAATATTTTTAAAACATTACAATCATCTGTGAATACAATCTAATATTTCGTCTGTCCGGTTTAAAACGAGTCTACTTTTTAGGGCATAAATTTTTAGGTAAGTTTTAATTAGAGATAAGGTGTACAGTGTTTAATATTTAAATGTATTTTTTAAGAAAAATTAAAGCATCATAAATTCATAAAAATATATTAATGATTAATCTTAAATGAACGATCTCATCAAGACCTTTAATTTAATATAAAAATCATAAAAGTTTGAGAACAAACGAGCAACTGATAATAATTTAAAATTTGGTAATTCAAATTATATTGTGATACATGAAAAGAGGTAGGTAGATGGAGAGTTTGTAGATTGTATTAATAACTTAGTTTAGTTGAAATAATAAGACTTTAAGTTTTGCCATTTTGAGAAATGACTTATTATGAATGGGACATCCCAAAATGAAAAATGACTCATTATAAATTACTCTGTCCACCATGCATATAACCAGCATTTTCTTTTGCACACAAGTTGTTAAGAGAGTAATAATTAGAGATAAACTGTAGTGTTTGATATTTTAATATAATTTTTTATTATTAAATAGGACATCATAGATCCATTAAAACATATTGATGATTGATCTTAAATAAAAGATCGTATCAAGACATTTAATTTTTTTTATCTAAAAAAAAGACATTTAATTTGATGTAAAAAGTATAGTGATCGGAGAACAAACAATCAAATTATGATAATTTAAAATTTTAAAATTCAAATTACATTATGATACTTGCAGAGAAATGAGCAGATGCGTAGTTGGTAGATTAGATTAATAAATTAATTTAATAAAATTTTAATTATTTTCTTATGGGGAAAGAGCTCAAGATAAATGAAATATCTTATAAATGGGCGAATTAAAGGAGTATGACTTTAGGGTTGTCTAAATGGAACGGGTATTCGGATATATGTTCTGAAATACACTACCTAAACAGGTATTTTGAGTATCCGGACCCGCCTCAATCAGGTATAGGAGCGGGTTATAAATGAGTTTTTAATTTTTTGGGTACTTGATTATCCGATCAAATATACCTGAAACGCCTTATTGATTTTAAAATAATTACTGTATTAATATTATTTTACATCTCAAATAAGTATTACACGTGAGGAATGAAAGAAAAAAAAGACTAGTGAGATTAAAAATGAATTGTGGATTAAACAAACAAATATAACAACAATTGAATAGTACCTACACTACTTAGGAACATAAAAACATACCTAAAAAAGGTTCTAAATTCAGGGTGTGTTTACTTTTGGGTAAAAAGTGGTAAAAGGCAGTATAAAGTAGTGCCAATATAAAAAAATTTATACAACTTTATATCTCGTTTACTTTGAAGTATAAAAGATCCAGTCAGGTGGTCTTAAATCTCAGGACAGCTCGTTATCCCTCAATATCTCTCGATATCGCGTATGATAATATAAATTTCATACCACAATTATTATTATTATTATTATTATTATTTTTTATTATTATTTTATTATTTATTTTGTTATTATTATTATTTTGTTATTATTATTATTACTATTTATTTATTTATTATTTATTTGTTTTAGTACTATTTTTTTTGGTTATTATTATTATTATTATTATTATACCAATTTCTTAAGTGGTAAAAGGAGGTATCAAATTATCACTCGTAGTATCCCGTAAAAGAAAAAATATTTCAAAATAATATTTTAAAACTCGTACTTGATTTCGGTGGAAATACATGCCGAAAAAGTCAAAAGTCAAATGAGACTACTTCAATGAGATGGAGGTAGTACAATTATTCCATGGATTAATACAATGGGCTGCCCGGATTTTTATACCGCATGACCGGATTTTTTATATATCAAAGTATACGTATTATAAAGTGGTAATAACTTTGAAACGAAAAGGGTAGAATGGAAGTAGGAACATATAAAGCTCTACTTTTGTAAGGAGGCTTCAATCGCCGCTCTGGATCGACGCCTGCCATTTAGGACTTAGGGCTGGAGAGGTTCTTGAGGTCCCGTTCCTTCGAATACCATTCAGGTATGATCTTGGCTGCGTGGGGGTACAGATCCTTGTAAGCGTTTTTGATAGTACCTTCTGCCACTGTAGTAGCGATCGAGATATCTGAAAATACCAACACCTCAAGTCACCATGAGAATCGCACCATATTTGCCATCGCATGCATTTAAGAAGATATCCATCTAATAACTAAAATGGGAAATAAGTGGAAGTGAAGGCCTTATAATATGGATTTCGGCATATTAGGTTGAACCTCTTACCACGTAGGGGTTTCCTCGAACCTGATAGCTGAGTTATCATAAAAATAATGGCCGCAGCAATAGATATCGGGCTCCTCCTGCAATACAACATAGCAAATAGATTCAGCAAAAGTTCTAACTTTTTATTTTTTCCAACTTCAAACATTAGATAGTTTTTCAAAATAATGACAGCATTATGCTACAGCCAACAATCACATTTACAAACTCTTTGTGTCTTCATATAATCAGTAGTCATGTATTATTTTCTTATGCATAGGAAAGGTGATAGTAACGCAAGAGCATGAAAACTGGTGTCGAAGAAGCAAGAATATCACAGTACCTAATATCAAAGTTCCCTGCCTTCTGCACAGTTTCTTGTACAGCTTTCACCTCCTCGTTGCTCATGCCAAGATTAGAACAGAATCGCCTCTGTATGGCAGAAATGACCACCAGTCGTATTTAATATTAAAAGAAGGCTCATTAACAAAAGGCAACCGATTAAGAAATAACTATCTAAATGAGTAGCTTGAAGTAACCTCCTTATTTTCCAGAAAATTTACTCACCAGATAATCCCCTGCATGAATCGTGCCCATCTCCATTGATTCACCCATCTCGACCTTCAACTGTTTCACGATAAATTCCTTTGCACGGCCAATTTCTTTCTTTGAAGCTCCAGCAACAATTGAGCATATTTCTAGTCGATACTCACATGCTTTAGAGGACTTTCATACATGGGGCAATAAGAAATGACAGTTATCTGATACAATGAGGCACCTTTTACAGTACGTGGCTTTCCTTCCTGCCTACAAGCAATATAAATGCAAGCAGCCACTAGGGCCTCCAAGTTTCTACCCCTCGTACACTTCTGATCTTCCAACCTTTTATATATTTCACTTGCTCGATCCTTCAAAGAGAGCACGAAACAAGGAAAAAGGTTAACCTTTTTAGACTTGGGATGGTTAGCATAATTGCACCAGAAATCGAACATCTACCGTGAGAAGTCCTACATTCAAAGCAGTATAAAGAAAATGAGAAATTTGAAAATTCAAGCTAATAAAGTATTAGGTTCATAGAGTCCGTGTTGCACCATGTTAGCGTACAACTTTTATAATCTCCGGGTAACATGGAGAGAACTTTTGCAATTAGCACCAACTTTTTTTGCATACTAACATATAAAAATCAATCAACCGGATAACTTACCTTGATGGTTGTCACGAGGCTCAACCTGAAAATACGAAAAAAATCAAATAATTTCAGCCACTTTTGCCACATTTCCGATGAGTTCGCAATGAAGTATGATTAGGAAACCAAGATAAACATCCATTCAATTAGGCAACCTAAATCTCTCATCTTGATGAGAGAATATTATTAAGCCACAGATTGGCTACCATTTGAGTCTTTGACCACATGAACTGAATTCAATGTCACATGCAGAAAAAGAATGAAAGGCAGAAACAAAAGCCAAAATGTACAGAACTCATGATTCTCAGATGTTTAATACATGAACAAGAAGCTATATAGATAACACTTAACTCCACCAATCAACTAATTAGTAATTACTCCCTCCGTCCCTGAAAATTCCTTTCTGAGCGTCCCCACGTCCCCATATATGTATTAATTTCCCAAAGAGAAAATCATTCCCTTACCCCTTTTAATTTATAACCCTTTCTTTACGCTTTATTTACCAAATTACCTGCATTTCAATAACTTTATCATCCACTAACAACTATTTTAATAAATTTTCTTTAATCATTGTATCGGATGAAATTTAACACATATATCATGGACGGAAGGATTATTTTCCTTTTCAATAATGCAGCTTATAGTAGTCTCATTAATTAATCATACCAAACTACATGAAAATCAATACAACCTACTTCCACCGGTGCTTCAAATTCTGGTCATGTTCTAATCTGAATCATCATTAGATGTTGCATACTCATTCTTACCAAATTATTCAAATCACCAGTTCACCAATCCCTCACACTCTGATCAAGAGAGCTCCTCAATTTCGCAATAAAATTTCATCCAATGAATCACAGAACCCTAAACCCCTCCACCACAAGCCACCTCAAGAACCCCAAAATCAAGCCTACCCAAGAAATTGAACTAAATAAACACCGAAACAGAAACACGGACCTATCAGCCATGCTAGCAATCGTTTTAAACGCCAAGACCAGAGCCCGGTCCGGATCACCGCCCCGGTTCTGCAACCGGGTCAGAGACGTATCAACGTTAGCCCCATTAGCGCCCCGCGAAATGACCGTTGTGAGAGCTGCGTCCCCAAGAAGCGGGTTAACGGGCCCTCCGACACGATTGGGGTTCGTGGTCGCCGGAATCATCGGCGAAAGTCCGCCACTCCGACGTCTCGTCTATGGAGCGAGCTTCCAGCACAAGGCCGCACTCTGAGCAGACGGTGTCTCCCGCCGCGTGATCGCACACCACCTCTGTGTTCTTCTTGCAGTCTGGACAATACGTGTCCGACATCATTCTCTCTCTCTCTCTCTATATATATATATATATAGTGTGAATAGATAAAATCGGATTTTCCGACTTCCGCGATTAGGTTAACAAGAGGAAATTTTCCCGGAATTGCAGTGCTAGATTTTCGAATGTTTAGATTGCACAGACACTACGTGACGCTCTCTCTCTCTCTCTGTCTTCTCCCTCGCGGATTCTAAAGTCGAAGAGAAGAAATGTTTTGAAGAGGCGAAATATATATATATATAGAGAGAGAGAGAGAGAGAGGAAGCTAATTAGGATTTCGGAAGTCGGTGATGAGGTCGGGTTTCCGGGTCGGGTTTACAGTTTGCCAATGGCAAGAATACGTGATTGAGACACGTGGCTTTTCCGTTCATAACACGCCATTGTGTTAACCGCAAATTTTTTTGAAGAGTTTTAATTAAAATAAAAGTATATTATTTAATATTTTTTATTTTTTTAAATTAAACATTAATATATTTAATAATTGATTTTTAATGAAAGGTTGTATTGAGATTTTTAATTTAATATAAAAAAATATAAGTCAAGAAATTAAAACGAGTAAATTATGATAACTTCAAATTCAAATTTTACAATTCAAAATATATTCATATATGTGTATAGAGTTGATAGATTATATAACTAAATTAATTAAATTAATTTAATAAGCCTCTATATAATATCTCTTACAGTAAATAATAATAGATCGTAGACAATTTAATTTAAAGCATATTAATCATGTCACGTAAAACAAAATAATTCAATATTTAATTATATTTTCTATTTATATATTGAGATTAAATTTAATATAAATTTAAGATTAAATAGATGTATAATTAATATTTAAATATGTAGATTTTCCGGCCAATAAGAAGCTCTCGTGTGTTAAATTTATACAGTAAAAGAATAAGTTTAAAGGAGTCAATCAGATCGTATCACATAAACCCTATGTAGTAAAAAATAATGTAGGCTCAAGGAGACCTGCCCACGGGTCGGGACCGCCGGTTTCGGGCCTCGGCCCGGCGGGCCATGGGCCTAGGAACACAAGCCCTAGCCCGGCACGAGTTTGATTGCCGCGGTTCCGGTCCAGGCCCGCCGGTCCTGGGCCGGGCCCGAACCGACGGGCCAAGGGCCGGCCCTAGTGCCGCTTCCTTCCTGCCTTTGCTAGTTTGCTCCCCCATTCGCCCAATACAGGGGAAAAACAGGGGAGCCTTGAGTTTGCTCTCGGCTTTTTGCCTCTTTTTTTTTTTGCAACTTTCTTTAGTTTTTAAATTTTATTCTTTTATATTTATTATTTTTATGAATAGGAAATGTTAATTTGTTAGGTTTTTATGTTTTTTTTATTTTATTTAAAAATATTTAAATAACTCATTAAATTGTTGAAAATGAATAACAATTTATCAATTTTGCATTATTAATGAGAAAAATTACAACAATAAATTAAGCTGAATTTAATCACTTTGAAAATTGAATAAAAACTTTTACATTTGAAATAAAAAAATACTAATAATAATAATAAGGGACTTGAACTCAATTTAATTTCTAAAATCGAGTTGCCTACGTATCCTCATAGTTATAGAGGAATCAAAGTCAACGTAGTTCTTTTTACATTACAATGCTTCCTACTCCGCACCCGATCGATCCGTCTCAGGTGAAGGCTTCATCTTCGCTCTCATTCCGATCATCCCAATCCGGTTCTTGAGCTCTAAGGTCGGCCCTACACCAATCATCAAGCAACATGGTAGCTTCAATGTTCGCCGGCTTCATGGTTGATCTTCTTTGATCTAGCATAAGACCTCCGGTGCTAAAGGCTTGTTCAACGGATACGGTGGATGCCGGGACGGTAAATAACTCCTTCGCCATGATGGAGAGTATTGGGTACTCCACTCTCTTCGACCACCAATTCAACACATCGATCGACGGACCACTATCTTCAACACCAAAGACAAAACGAGTTTGCAAAAACATATCCAATTCACTATTACCTTGGCCCCTAGGGTGTTCATAGGTTCTATTTTGGTACATTCCTTGCATTTGTTGAACTAAAGGATCTAATGAGTTCATAGCAAAGGGAAAATCAAATGAAGACATCATAGAAGAAGAAGAAATATTGGTGTTGTTATCTTCATTACTACCATACTTATTTCTATATTCTTCAAAAAGATCTCTTAAAGTCCAATGTAGATCATCCTTGATTTCTTGCACATTAGGAGGAAGATCAAAAAATATTTGTTCACCATCAATTACAACACCACTAAGGTCCATTTGATAAAAAACATCATAATAAAGCCCAAGCATTTGACAAACACCATCATATCTCCATTTCGGATCCAAACATTTAGCAAACAAGAAAACGTTTGGAATCTCCCTAAAATACTTAAGCCACTTTTGAACCATAAAATAAATCACACCTTGCAAGTTTGGCCTACTAAAACAAGCCTTAAAAGACATGGCAATATACATGCAATGCTCCAACACTTTAACGGAAGTACAATAATAAACACTCGATAATTTTTTAGTAGCCATATGAAAAACCTTTAATAATCCATATAAATCCATACATGCATCCCAATGACTCTCATTAAGAACTAATTGAAATGTTGAAAACTCTTTTCTAAAAAAATCACATAAATGACCCTTATACTCCATGGTACTATTAAGCATCTCATAAGTAGAATTCCAACGATGAGATACATCTTGTTTGAAACACGTATAAACAATACTCTTTGTACGATAATATTTTTGCCATTTTTCCCCAAAGTTTTTGATTTATGCAAATATTTAATGGCATTTCTAATAGGACCAACGGACTCTTGAAAAATATCAAGCGCATCTTGGACACATAAATTTAAAATATGACAAATGCATCTAGAATGAAAGTATTTTCCATCAAAAGATGGTGCACATGCTTCAATGAGTTGAGGAATACTAGCGGTGTTCGCCGTTGCATTATCAAAACCAACCGAAAAAACCTTATTAATCAAACCATATTCATTTAAAACGGTGATAATAATCAAAGCAATATTTTGAGCCGTGTGAGGCTCTTCAAACTCCCTAAATGCAATCAAACGTTTTTGCATCAATCCAATGACAAGTAATTCCCATATAACTATTTCTATTATATGTATCGGTCCAAACATCGGCACAAATAGAAACTTTATGACCCAAACGAATCAAATATTTCATCAAATCTTGTTTTTTTTCCAAGCATTGTCGCCTAATCCTCTTTAGCATTTGAGTTCTAGCAACTTTACTAGCATGGGGACCTAATCTTTCTTTATAGGATGATTCATATGTTATTCTATCGGCATAATTAAAAGGTTATTTCTCCATAGCACAATATCTAGCATATGCATCTTCGTATCGACCTTTATCAAATTTAAATAAAAAGGGCGTACCCGTCTCCGAAGATGAAGTGGTACCTCGAATTTGAGTTTGAGAATTAGAGATTCCCCACTCACCCGGATGCGTGCTCTCCATGTGCCTAGTCATGGTACCATAGCCTCCCTTTTCGATCCATTTGTAAAAGGTTGGGCAATAGTTGCAATACGCAAGGTATCTCTTTCGACCATCGGCTAGAGGAGGTTGGCCTTCGATCTCCGGAGCATCTACTTTTCGAAAGTGTTTCTTGAAGATGTCAGACTTCGGTACTTTAGTGGGTTTTGATGGAGGAGGAGGAGGTTGATCGAGTTCGTCGTCGTCGTGCTCTTCATCATCGTTCGAACCATGAAATTTGAATCCTTGGCTTTCCATCGTATTGACCATCTCCTCAAACCTCGCGTCTTCTTCGGCTTGAAGTCGTTCGGCGACTTGCCTTGAGATTTCCTCCGCCACTTCCGCTCTTATTTCCTTTTGAGTTTTAGATGATCGGCCTCCTTCGCTTCGGCTTTCACCGACCATCTTGCCCTTACCCTTGTTTCCTTTGGAAAACATTGTGTATGTGTGTGTGTAGTTATGAGAGTGAGAGTGAGTGTGTGCAAAATGTGAGAGTGAAAGCTTGAGAGTTGAGAGTTAAGAATAAAAATGAATGTGAATGAGAGTGAGAGTGAGAGCTTGAGTGCTAATAGAGATTGAGAGAATGAGAGTGAGTGAGAGCTTGTGTGCTTCAAACTTAAGAAGTTGAGAATTGAGAGATGAGTGATTTAGAGTGAAAATTAAAGCTTGAGAGTTGAGAGATTGTAGTGAAATGGGTGTTTGAATGATGAATGATATATAGGAGTTGGATGAGGAGTGGAGTGGAGGAGGGGGAGGGTGCCTCAAACGGCTAGGAGCCGTTGCAAAGCAGCCCCCACCACCCCCAGCCACCAGCCGCCTGCTGCTGCTCTGTTTCCTCCCGTTGGGCCCGCTGGGCTGGGCTAGGCCCGTCAGTCCTGAGCGGCCCGTCGGGCCCCAACGGCTAGCATCCTAGCCCGATTACTAAGCATCGGCCCGCCGGGCCTGGCCCGTCGGTTAACCGACGGGTTCAGGCCCGAATTTATCCGACCCTAGCCCGGCCCTACTATAGTCGGTCCCAATTCAGGGCCGAGCCCGTTGACCGGCGGGCCGGGCTCGGTTAAAACCGACGGGCCCGAAAGCCCGAGCACGTCTAGGCTCAAGCATAGATGTCCAATCCTAAACTGTCTAAATTGAAACTCTCTACACTTATAAATAAGGTACTCAGAATATTTATAAACACAAAAGAAAATACATTAAAGAGCTCAAGAAGAAAAATAAAATTTATCTACGAATTTCTACAACATTCAAGGCATTCTCTACGAAAACATTAGAGAGCTCAAGAAGAGACTAACGTCTTTATTTTGCCCTTGGTCTTTAGCTACCTTAATTATCCTACTTCGAGTTAAAGTCATGATATTAATTCGTATAAAAAAAAAAAAGAAATTCATGAACTTTACTCCGCAATCTCATGTACTCAGACAACTCAAATTTTATGGCATTAATTTAAAGTCAATCAAGAATACATTAGCAAGATATTTATGCAGCAAGCAAGCCTGTCAACATTGAAGTCCTTTTCTCCAAATTAGCTTCACGAAAGTCTGACGAAACATCGGATGGAATCTGATAATATCCAAATTGATGATCAAAACGATTTGGGCTATATGGCTTGATCACAAAATTGTCAGTAAGTCTCCAAGCCAAATAATTGGAGTGGATAGCGATGAAGTAAGACTGTCTAGGCTCATCACATTCTCATCATCAACACATTCAACATTTTCATCCTTTGTGAGCATGGTGCAATTCATGAATTGATCCCACATGTGCATTTGTCTACGAGTATCCATTGTATTATAAAGGGAGTTGAGGAGATTTCAACACAAGAGCCTCATGAATTTTATGACAGTCAGGAGATAAAATATGGGGGCAAATATTTTGAAGAAACTCCAAGTGAAGATGAAGAAGAGAGTACTACAAATCTAGCCATAGTCTAATCATTTGATATGTGTCACAATTCATGAAAAAAATACTCCCAGACAAGAGTTTAAATTTCCATAAAGCTCCTAAATGCGCGTCAAAACCATCTAAATTCTCCAAAATAAAGAGGTGCATGTGCTCCTTGATAAGAGCATAAACTATCAATAAAGCTTCTAAACATGAACCAAAACTATCTTATCAAACTCTTTGAAGAAGAAATCAAATGAATACTCCCTGACACGAGTATAAAATGTTTACAAATTCAAATAAAGTGAAGACTCCTTACACGAGTATAAAATGTCTATAAATTCAAATCAAGTGAAGACTCTTTGATACGAGTATAAAATGTCTACAAATTCAAATCAAATAAAGACTTCTTACCACAAGTATAAAAGGTTTATAAATCATAAAGTTCATTAAAACTCTTTATAAACTATTTAACTCAACAAAATGCTCATTGATACGAGCATAAACTATCCAAGTCCAACTTCAAATTAAAGTACTTGTTCTTCGAATGAGTACGTATAAACTTTCTAACAAATTGAAGCACTTCTTCGAATGAGTATAAACCTTCTAAAAAGTTAAAAAAAAACTCTTGAATATGAGTATGAACTATTCACAAGTTGAAATTCAAGAACTGCTTGATAAGAGTGCAAACTATCTAATAAATTCAAAGATTTGAGACTCGTCCATCCCCACATCAAGTCGTTCATGAACAAGTCTCGAGGGGACATTTGTAAGCGTACGAATTTTAAAAGAAAAAAATATTTATTGATTATATATTTATTTGATTTGGAATATTATGAAATCAATATTAAATATTTTATTTATTAATAAAGATATTAAAGATAAATATCAATTTCTTTAACAATAAATCAATATTTGAGAGTCAATAGAATTGTGACACCTCAGCCAAAACGCCCATAATGGAGCCCAAAAGCCAACCAAGTCTACTCTTTCTACACCTATAAATAGGGTTCTGATGGATTTGTATATTAGAAAGTAGGCATTTTAGCTTGTATACACGTGGTTTCCATATTTCACTAACAATTTCCTATCTAATTATGTATGAATTATTTGTTAAGCATTAAACATCTATCCATTATCTCAAAGTTATAGGCTATATGGTGTGTTGTAGATCACAGAAGACCGTAGTAGCCGGTATCTCTTGAGATATAAACAGTTATCACAGTTGAAATAGTTTCGGATAAAACTATTGGTTTAGAATGTAGCATAAATAGATAAGTAGCTTGTCTTGGATACTTGTTTATGCTAGTATGTTGATCGTATTGATAGGATCACGGTGAGGTGAATTCTTCTATTCTGACCTAAGTAGAAGAATCAAGACCTCAAGGACTTAAATGTTATTTAACGTCACACCTTAACTCTAATTGAGTGACTAAGGGTGTATAGTTAGAGTATGTTGCCTTGATTTACCATGACTGAGGGTTCTGACTTGTAACTCAATATGATCCGCATCTTGGGCAACAAATATAACTAGTACGATCCTTAGTGTATCTGCAATAGAGCACCGTATCCAGGTAGAACAGGTTGATCACATCCCATGAGGAATTCATTAAGGATTATCATACTAAACCCCGATGTGAATTAAGTTCCAGTGTGATAAATAAAGAATGAATGGTACTACTTAGGAATTAAATAAGTAGTTAATTAACGAAAGCAGTCATAAGCTTTAGATTAATTAACGGATGTGGGACATCTTAAATACGGGGGTGATTTAAGTCTAATAATAGCCCTGAGCTCAACAGGGATAAAACGGATAGTTCAGTATTATTACTCGACGGAATATTTTAATACTTATGATCTGAATTTTACTCTGGGATGAGTATAGAGAATTCAGACATGAGAGACCCAGTTTTATCTGCTAATAGATCTCTGATCTGGCCCAAAAGCTCAATAGGCCACAATTAAAGGAAGAACGGCCCGCTTATCATTGGAGCCCAGTAAGGGGGCGCCAATAATGAGCATGGGCGGCTATCTCATGCGCTGCAGGCCAAGCTTGCAACTTAAGCCCATTATCTTCTTATAAATACTCATTTAAGGCCTCTAGGTTATTGATTGATCATCTCATAATCAAAGAGATGCTAGGGTTAAGTGAGAGAGAAGAGAGAGAGGCAGCGGCTACATAGGCGACGATGTCTTCCGGTGGCTGGATTCGTAGCGTGTTGTCCATCCAACATCGAATTCGAGCAGGGAAACCAAGAGGTATATCGATTAAACACTCTATGAATGTTGAATTAATTTCATAGGAGCATGATAGGATTAAATCGAAACAACTATATCCGAAAAAATAAATTATTGGGCACATGAATCGTTCTTCGTTGATCGGTTCCTTCAGGTTCTCAATACCACTTCAACAACACACCAAAAATCATAATCATAACCTCAAGAATTAGAGTTAGATCTCTAAGAATTTCTCTCTAATAGTCAAGGCTTTCTTCGTGGAATACATTATATTCTTCACAGAAAGCATCCAAATCAGCGTTCAATCCAAAATTAAAGTCGAAAGTCCTCCGCTTCGATATATAAACCTCAAGCCAAGCTTAAAATTTGATCCGGAAATAGACAAAAGTCATCCATATCGGCATTATAAAGCTAAGGCCAAGTCAAGCAAAGCTCAACGTTCTGTCCAGAAATAAGACGATAGTCCTCCGTATCAGCGTTATAAAGCTCAAGATCAAGACCAAGCCAAACTCAGTGTTTGATCCGAAAATAAGATGAAAGTTCTCCAAGATCGGCGTTATTTGGTTTGAAGCTCAAGTTCAACAGATGACCCGGAAATAAGATGAAAGTCCTTAGCGTCAACATTGTAAAAATCAAATCCATGGAGATCAATGGAGAAATATACTTCACCGATTAATCTCAAAGACTGCTAAAAAAATCATTCAAGAAATATTCGAAGAGAATAATCTATTAATCAAAGAGAGACTGTACCTCCAAATATATATATTTCAATCCATATATAGTGAATTTGTGGCACAACTTTGTATTTATTAAATTAAATATAATAAAATTTGTATTTACATAAACGCACTAAAATGCCGAGCAACCACCAAGAAGTAAGAATGTAAATTATAGACAAATTTTATCTTACAACACGTGATAAGGTAAAAATAATAACATTTCAAAAGTGTGAGTATCTAAGTTAAAACAAAATGCTACCTACGTCACTTCTTCCTTTTGGAACAAAATCCAGCAATCTCAGTCAAACATGACTTCTCATATCATTAATATCAGATAAAATGATCTTTGAGCAATACATTGCTCTCAGCTTTCTTCTAGTGTGTGGCTTCATCCGAAAATAGAAAACATAATCAATTTCTTCTCCATGTATAATAACTGGAATATTATAACATAATCAAGTTTTTCTTACCTTCAACAAATTTGCACCCTCATAATTTCCACCAACGAAATTCTCCATATGGTTCAAGAGGAATACACCACAATCGACATTTCTTTTGGTATTTTGCCATGGAAAAGCCACATTCTCAATTGGAAAAGTGTTTATCTTATTGCCTTGTGGGTGGTTTGTTTCTTGAAGAAAAGAAGAAAATTGTTCTTTCTATAAAAACGAATATGTTTATTTAACACATATTTGAATAATGAAATATGAACTAAAAGGAATTAAAAAAATATAATTACCAGAGTCTTTACAATCTTCCAAAGAAAATGGCATCATCACAATTGTCCTTTCGGCTATCCAAATAATAAATCTTTCTCTGAGACAAACTTATGGCAACAGTAAAGAAATGCAGATTGTGGCAAATAGGTACAAAGAACTACAATAAGAACATACAAGTTAAACTATATAACATTCTAATAGTACAATAGTATAATTTTAAAAATTTATATTTTACCGATTGTATTGTATTGAAATCATTCAACTGTTTCATATCCTTCAAGCATTTGCGCCAATTTCTTCAACTTTCTCCGATTTAGCCTCACCATTAACATATTGAAACATTCACAAGATATGACTATAACAAACAATTAAAAAAATATTATTATGTTAATTACATATATCATCATATCTATTAAGGAGAAACTTACTTAAATAGAAAAGCTTACTGAATGTTGGGTGTTGAAAATGAATTTTAGTGTCTGAACTGAATCCTTCCAGGATTTATACTTTTCAGATCTATTGAGGAACATCGACCGGATATCAATGATGTTTGATTCGATTATGCAACCATCTTTCAAGGATTGTATTGCACAGAAGGGGACAAAGAATTTGTCACGATATGCAAAAACATTGCTCCTAAACAACAATAAAATAAGAGATGATAAGCATGAAGTGCATACTGCTTCACATACCAGTATACTACGAATTGGATAGATGAGAACTATATATACAATTTGCTTCCTTCATCAAAATTTATCCAAAACAAAATGCTCTAAATAATAACTTTTTGCAAATTTGAAACTCATTATCAAATTCAGTTTCAGGTTCTATGTCAGCTAAATTTTACAGAAAGACCATTTATGAAGATAGAAAATCATAATAATTGGAAAGCCGGTAGCAAAACAAAAATGTACGGAAAGACTTCTAAATTAACAACTAAGAAGTCTAGAATACAATTTCAAACTCATGCAATTTTTAGCCGAATGTAGGGTTGAAGGGGGGGGGGGGGGGAGAAGGAATTAGTACTAGTACTGAATTGGGTTATTTAATGCAAGTGTAATGCCAAAACTTTGTTTTACTTAATAAAAAATAAATAAAATCATTCTTGGGAAACGACACAAAACCACAAGGCTATTGTACATTTGTACCTTAAAAAGCCTTTTTCTTAAATCCCCTCACATTTCAAAAAAGAGCATATAGTGGGTCCTCTTTCCTAAAATTAAGTTGTAGTCTTGCTTATTATTATTAGGAAATTCAATGTACATGGCATGTTGCAGGTTCAAACATAGACAATAATAATAATAATAATAATAATAATAATAATAATAATAATAATAATAATAATAATAATAATAATAATAATAATAATAATAATAATAATAATAATAATAATAATAATATTGATTGTCAATAAAATATGAGATATATATACACAATAGTTTGATTAAACGTATGTATGTACGGCATTTCAGTGCCCTCTTAATTTCTATTGCCAACAAATTTGTACATGCCTAATCAATTGTTGGTATTAAAAAAAAAAAAAGAAGCAAATTTCTATTCTACCATGTTTCATAATTTGCAGACCTTTTCTCAGAACCCCACACGATTCATATACTTATGATACCACTTATTAACAACATTTCAAAAAATAATGTTACTTACTCTCTTTTAGAACGATGAGAGCTAAAGCAAAAATCTGCAATATCCTTTTCCCTTCTGTTCAATCTATTATTCTTACTCATAAAGATTGACTTGAATGGGGATCTTTCATCAAAACTCTAGGAAGTGTCTAGCCACAATGCATCGGATCTACTATACTAAACTCCACAAAATCTCTATATACGTAAAAATTGAAGTAAACATTTATTTAAGTTAAACAATATCCTATGAAAACTGATCATTGGATTATATGATTGATCACAATCAGAATACTATAAGAGAGGATACATTCATCTTTAGAATATGATCCGTCCTTCATGGATATGAAACAAATCTCGGCATGATCAGTGTTCTTCATATTAGAAAGACCTACTGAAAAATGACAAAATAAAACATTTACTTAAAATGAATAACATATAATGAAAATTGCATAAATTAAAAAAATATTAAATACTCTCTTCAATTACTGCATGAAAAATCTTGTCAATGTAGGGTTGAACTTCATTTGGAGTAAGCAAGTCAAACTTCGGATAATCGTCGCGATCTAGAGCTTTCATCAGCTTAAGCTTTTCCACTACTTCATCAATACACTGAAGAAATTCTGCATTGAGATGAAGGTTTTGTGGTTCTCTTCTTGAAACAAGAGATCTAAAGAAAAATCAAATTTAGGCTAGACATTTACCGGAACAGCTTCGCTTCCTCCTCTTGAAACATCCACACCCGGCTCAAAGCTCTCTGCGTACGATGGTGGAGCTTTTTATAGTGCTAGCAAGAATGCAAGTAAATGAGTGGCCGAATATCATTATTGTATAAGATATTGACAATTACAAAATAAAAAAGTTCTTTTTTATTCCACTCAATCTTGACAAGTGATTGTGAATAACCACATTAAAGTCTCTCTTTAAAAGCAGAAAAGACTCATGCAAGGCCTAAAAAATATTAAAAGAAGTAAGAATAATTAAAACATAATACACGTATTGTAATGATGTAGAAAAAAAAAATTAAGATTCTGTAGATGATGCTTACATTCTTTTGCAATAGCTTTAATATCCACATCATCCTTTTAACCTCAAGGTAGCTTGTAAGTGATGCATCGCCCATCTTCATCATCAACCTCAATGGGAATGTCATAAAAAGTCAAAAGGTCTTCCTTATCTATTTGAACAACATCTTCACACAGTGCTACATCTCGAGATTTATCATTTTTGCCACTAATGGGGAACTTTCCTTCTACCCACTCTCCTTGCTCAAAGAGACTACCACCTTTACACTCTTCATCTAGTCTACTATTCACCTTTTTTACATTCTCAACGTTGAATCAGAGGCAAGGTGGAATTCTCAGTCATACCTTGCCATATGAATTGGTGAAAGTAAAGCAATGGAAGCATTAACACACTGCCACTAACATTCTTCCTATCCTTCGAGGCGGTTAAAGTCTTACATAGCTTTTCTAGGATGAAAGTGCATCAATCTAATAAGGAGATCTTGCCTATATCAATCAATGATTTGATTGTAGACACATCAACCGTGGAGTTCATAGTAGGTGTTAGAAAGGTTGATAGAGCATATAGAACAAAGAGTCTAACAAAATATGGCCACCCATCCTTCAACCTATTTTCATCACTACTTTTCAAAAGATTCAATATTGATGAAACTTTCAGACTCCCCCTCCCCCAAAGCATATTTTTGCTTGAAATCCTCTAGAAACTTTTTAGAATGATCATCATCCTTTTTCATTAACAACACAGGACTTCCCTCGTTTCTAGGAAGCAAAAACAAGTCTTCTATGTCTCTAGGGGTCACTGCGATATTCCAACCACCCTCAAAAGGTAATTGGATTGAAGTTCTCAATAAACCAATATATCTTTTTCCATTTTATATATTCTATCCATTGCATCCTTTTAATAGCATCTTTCTAAGCATCATTCAGATTTTCGACCAAGTCACTCACTCCGGCCGGTCTACACCTATAAAGACCACATAAATATTGGCAATTTTATTGAGAATATTTGTCACTTTTATTTTAAATATTTGGCACTAAACATGGAAAAATATGATGCATTACTTAATCATAACATTGTTAGAAAAAACAACAAATATTGAACTGCAAAACATAAAATATGAAGTATTACCCCTCCTCTGCTTCTTTTTTGTGCTTTGCCTTCTTGTTCATCTGCATCCCATCTCGTTAATTTAATAATATTAAGATGTTCTTGCATAAAATTGGAGATTATACGTTAAAATTTTATTTGTAACTATTCTTATAAGAAATTCATTATAAGCCATATAATATGCACTACAAAAAAATCTAGCCGACCTCGATAGAATTAGCATTGGAAAAAAATTGTACTACCTCCGTCCCATTTAAACTGACCTATTGTTTATTCAAATGAGTGGTATAAAATAATCAAACTGGCCAGTTTAAATGGGACGGAGGGAGTAGTTGTTTAGCATCAGAATGCCGACGGATCCTCGACTTAGTGAAATGCATAGACTTGCTTACCGAACATTGACAAATGGCATTGAAAAACAACAATGGATGTAATGTGGATTCAAATGCTAAATTCCATCTTCGTTATAAAAAAAATATTAACATTAGAATTCATCATAGTTGATATGTCACTAATTTGCAACTCATTAGTAGCGTTGGAGGCAAATTTCAAACGTGAGCCCTAATTCCCAAATCAACTTCATCTGCCACCTCCGCCAGCCTGACCCACGAAATCCGACTCGTCGTCCCCATCCCCAGTTAGGTAGGCTTAGCCCTCTCTCATCTCTCTCTCTCTCTCACACACACACACATATACCCGTTTTTCTGCAACCTAGCCACTCAACTGCCTCCATCGCCATCGTGAATTTGAAAGCTCCCGCCGCCATGAATCTCATTGTCGTGTAAGTGTGCCCCAATCTTCATCCCGCCTCACTCATAAGGCATTCCATTTATTCTTCAATTAAGATTTCTTTTTATATAGAGGTTTGCCAACCATCACCGACAGAGCTACCTCCTCACCGTCGATGACGCTACAACATCCCCGCCATTTAACTGATTACCAACACTTACACTTACCCCCTTTCTTTCTCTATTTCTCATTTTGCAAATAATTATTTTTTATTTATTATTTTAGCTGCAGAGAGTCCGTTGCCTCGCCACTATCTTGCTACCACTGCTTTGTGAAACATACATCACAAAGATAATAATGTGAAAATAAAATGTGTAGAATACCATTGTAAGTCATTAGGTATGAAAATGATAGGTATCTCGAATTAAAAAAATAATAATGTATCTAATTATCTAATTAGTAAAATGAGCATGAAATTCCACATCAAAATTAAAGGTTCATAATTCATGATTCATTTAGTTAATATAATTAATGAAACGTGAATAAGATCTTTCATTTAAACCTTTATATATTGGCGAAGTTAATTGATATTAGAATTTTAAGAGAAAATGTAGAAGAATTGTGACGTGCCATAGGACAATATAACATACTCGTTGAAAATCAGTATCAAGAGTTTAATAGGACAATAAAACTAACATAGTTCAATTCTAGGTTTGAAAGAGTTATATTCTGTTATTGAACATTATAACTTCAATCTTAACATCTTACAAATATGTGTCATAGACGTACATGAGTTAAACATATAATAAATTAATATACAACTTTAAATATAGTATGCTAACTTTGTAAATAATTAAAAATAGAGTTATTCCCCTCTAAATATATCAAATTGAAGGCTTTCTTTTCTTGCACATGACCTTTAAAATCAGCTTCACAATGCACAAACTTTCAACAAAATCAAAAGTGGAGTGATGATTTTTGACATCAAAACGATATTGTTTTTTTTTTGTTTTTTTTTTTTTTTTTTTAAGTACATAAAAAAAAAAACACCTAAGCATCTTTCTCTCCTTCCCCTTTCCCTCTCTTTGCACCTCTACCCTACGACTGAGACCACAACGTCACCAACCAGCCGCCATGTACAACACACTACTACACTGTTAGGAATAGAACCCTAACGGAGGATCGTCGACGCGATCCGACAACGAAAACCTGTCCGGTGCCTCGAACAAGAGGTCGTCGGAGATAAGAACGGCCCGGCGCCTCGACGTGAAGGTCGGCAGTGATGGAAAGGCTGAACGCGAGGAACGTCCTCGCGGCCGCAAGACAAGCGGAGCGAAGAAGAAAATCGGCAACGTGTTTTGAACTTGATACTTGAATAGTGATACATCCAAATTTGAACTATATAGGAACGGCTTTTAAATGATCGATCAAACTTAAACAGAAATCTCTAAATGAGTATACTCGGTCAACACACACAAAATTTGAAGCCACACGAAACTTAACAGATCAAATGCGGTAAAATAAAAAACTATATAAATCTACCAAACAAAAATATCACTATCATAAAACTATGTAGCGGCGATGGATTCCCGCGATGGTGGTGGAGTGAAATTCAAATTTGGAGTGCCCAGCTGAATTTGGGATTTGTAGGGGAGATACTGCTATGGTAGTACTACCTCCGTCTCACCCACTTAATCTCATTTCCAATAACACAAGAACCAAGGAAAAGGGTGATATGTGGATATAATTAATTTTGAGAAGAGAGAGTTAATTGTAGCCAAGTATTCTTTGTCATTTTAGGAAATGAAACTAATAAGTGAGACAGACCGAAACGATAAATAAGACTAAGTCAATGAGATGGAGGTAATATATCGCTACAAATTGTTAAAAGATATGAAGCATAATATATGGAGAAGTTAGAGAGATATATTGATTGCGGTATTTTGGTGGAGGAGAGAGCAGACAGAAAAAGTAGGAGCAACACATGAGAAGAGTGGGGCTTGCTTGATTATGTGTTATTTTTTATTTTAATACTTCCTTCATCTCGTGCAAAAAGCTTCATTTTTTTTTTTGGCAATTCTAGCACATTTTTCTATGCTTCTTAATAATAATAATAATACTCTCTCTGTCCCCCTATATTAGTGTGCTGAGAGAAACAGCACGCAGTTTAAGATGAAATTGGTGTAAAGTGGGAAAAGTAAGATCAAGTAGGGAGAAAGTGGGAAAAGTAGGTAGAAAGTGAGAAAAATAAGAATAAAGTGAAGGTGGATATATCGTTTTGCTTAGGGAATCTTTTCATATTTGGAATGCACACTAATATAGGGGACGTCCCAAACGGGAAATATGCACACTAATATAGGGGATGGAGGGAGTAATAAAGATGAAGAATGAAAGAAAATTCCAATACAAAGCACAAAATAATAAAACAAATAGACGAAAGAGTAAATTTCACACGTATTATAACTCGTCAACTTTCTCTCTCTTATGGATTGGTAGAAATGAAGGTAAATAAAGACTCCTAACTCTATCAAACTCTCTCATGCGATAATCATTAAGTAATTTTAAATTAAAAGACACACTTGGGTCAGCCGGAGGCACCGTGCGGCCGGGTTAAAACAATGGCACTTTTATTCATATAGATTGACACTTTTCTGTATAAAGATTGACACTTTTAAAAATTGTCATTTTATTCGTAAAATAATTATGTTAAAGATTGGCACTTTTATTCATATAAATTGACACTTTTCTGTATAAAGATTGACACTTTGGGCCCGGCCGCACGGTGCCTCCGGCTGACACAAGTTTTTGTCTTAAATTAATTCAATTACTAAAAAATTTATAGTTGTACAATATTACATGAGTATCCTTAAAATTAAGTTTATGAGAGGGGAGCATAACATATTTTGTAAGAATAGGCTCTTTTATAATAGAAATAGAAATAGATGTTGAGATCAAGATTTTTGAATCATGTTTTTGTTCTCGAAGTTGTCTATTCAACATTTTAATTACACTTTATTTTAGCATGGGTTACTTTGATAATCATGACGAAATCAAGTAGAACAATTTGATTGAATAGCTGATTTTGCCACTATATCATTAAAACTTAAATGCGATTAAATTGAAAATATAATATATAATTTGCATGGTTTATTTTATTAGAAGCTGTAAGAAATTAATATATAAATAAGGCTCACTGTAGATTAAAATGAATAATACTAAACACTTGGCAAAAATTTATACATACATGAAAACAAGAATTGGAATAATAGTAATGATGAATAGAAGTAGACAAAGACCTCTTTTTCTCTATTTCGAATATTTAATCTGTGATTTTTGTTAGCGCTGATTTGTTCTGAGCATACATTAAAAAAATAAAAAAATAAAAAAAAAAATAAAAAAAATAAAAATGAAGTCCCGATCAACATAGATCTGGTTGGTTTTGTCACTTTCATTAGTCATACATTAAACAATTTTAATGTAAAATAAATATTGATTGGTGGTAATAAAAGATGCCACGTGGACACATACGTACTAGAGATCCCAGTCGTCAGAATTTGGCCACCAATTAAAGAGGCTTTAAATGCCCATATAAATATGGTGTTTGGAACCGGCCCAAATTTTATTTCATAAAATATATACCAGTACTATCAAGGAGCTTAATTTTAAAAATAAAATAAAATAATCAAGGAGATTAATTAATTATATTATAAGTATATTTTATTTGCTAATAATCCGAATTGATGGGAACATAATTACTTCTTGATTTGGTGGATTAAGTCTACAAATATTCATAGAAGGATTATGGGTATGGTGTACGTAAAATGAGATTAATTTACTAAGTTAATGTATGAGTGTGAAATTAATTTAGTTGAGATCGACAGAGAAAACATAATATCTAAAATTAGTTTACGATATAAGGATTATGGCCAGCTGTATATTATATGATCATGAAATATTAGTTCATCATTTTATTTTTTTTAATGAAAGAAGTTTTAGTTTTTAATTAGCTCAGCATATGTTAAATATTGTGTATCCATCTTTAATTACCTGTATATTATCTCATAAAAATTTAACAGTATATGTTTTAAGCACGTGTAGACTCGATAGCGCCTTCTTTGAACTACGTAACAAAATGTATGTCAAAAAATAAATAAAGTTACTAATTTTTGTATATAAATCAATATTTTAAAAATCGAATCGGAGGTCAAACCGACAAGACCGCCTATTCTTGATTTTTTTTCAATGAACCACAATCGAACAAGTTAGAACGGAGCAAAATCAAACAAAATTGTTGAACCGAAATCATAACCAGTTCCCGATTCTCGATTCAACCGGTCCAACTGATCAGTTCAGTCCAATTCTTAAAACATTCATCTAAATATATAAATATTAGGGCATGATAGCTCACTCCAAAACGATCCACCACCACAAGCCTCTAGAGTTCCCCTTTATATGTCCCCACACCAAACGCAGTGATCGCCCAAAAATCACAATCATAATCTCTCTTTCATCTCTAATCGCTTTCTCTCTCTTTTAATTAGCTTTTACCCTTTTAAGGATTTGCCGCCATGGGATACTATGAAACTAGTCTCGAACGATCTAGTAGTTCTGAGAGCACCACCACCATAATGCCGGCAGCCTTCCTAAGGTCAACCTCCTCTTTTGACTTTGACCAGCCGGAGGAGCTCTACCACCACCACCAACAAGCCGTCGTCCGCCGCGGTTCCCCCATCGCCGTCGCTGCTGCCTTCCACCGCCTCAACAGACACGGCGGCGCCATCGCCTCCTTCTTCCGCTCCCTCCTCTCCCTCTTCACCTTTCCCTCTATCCTCCCCACATGCAGGGTGGCTCGGCGCTCCTAACAGCCTCTCCGCCACCCCCGCCCTCGGCCGCAAGGTCACCGGAACCCTGTTCGGCCGCCGCCGCGGCGCAGTCAGCTTCGCCGTCCAGATCGACCCGAGATCCGTCCCCGTCTTCCTCATCGAGTTCGCGGTCTCGACGGCGGCGCTCGTGAAGGAGATGTCCTCCGGGCTGCTGAGGATCGCCCTCGAGTGCGAGAAGCCGGAGCGGCCGCAGCGCGGCGGCGGCGGGAAGAAGGCGGCGGCGAGGCTGTTCGGGGAGCCGACGTGGACGATGTACTGCAACGGGAGGCAGTGCGGCCACGCGCAGGCGAGGGAGTGCAACGAGTCGGACTGGCACGTGCTGAGCACGGTGCAGACCGTTTCCGTCGGAGCCGGCGTTATCCCGGTCGTCGACGACGGACGGAAGGGAGGCGCGCCGGAGGGCGAGTTGCTGTACATGAGGGCCCGGTTCGAGCGAGTCGTGGGGAATCGTGACTCGGAGGCGTTTTACATGTTGAACCCGGACAGAAACGGTGGGCCCGAACTCGGGATTTTCTTGCTTAGGATTTGAGCTCTTAATTAAGCCAAGAAAATTTAAATTTAATTATGTCACGTTTCGGATTAGTTTCTTTCTTTCTTTTTTTTCCTTTTTTTTTTTCGGGTGGCGAGTTGGAAATATAGGTGGGTGTGTTTTTTACTTTTTAGATCAAATTCTGTTTCGCTGCTATTAATTGCAAAAAACATCAAAAGCGAACGATTTGATCTAAATAAATTTAGTGGTAATTCGAATATTTTTCACCCGTTTATACGATTACGTCGCCATGAATGATGAGATTTTAGAAATTTAGTGGTTTTTTGCATGAGTTATTGCCTTATTGGAGCTGATGGTTGTAGGGAAATTTGTACTTTGCTTTTCTTGTTTCATTACTTGAATAAATTTTGCGTACTTCAATTATTGCCTTTTTTATTTATAAATATTGACTGACCGAGGAAATAAACAGTATAATTTTTTTTTTTTTTTTACGTTAATAGTATATTTTTAAATTAATTTTTTACTTATCCAATTCCATGACACGCTATCCCTGCAAATTGTAAGGTCGTTAAATTTCATTAAGATCTCTGTAAGTCGGCGCTGTCAAAATATTTTAAGACTTAATCAGAAGAATAAAAAATAAAATACTAGTACTACCAAGTAATATTAACTATTCCTTCCATTTCATATAAAATGACACACTTCTTTTTATCTTTTCTGGCACGTTTTTCCACGCTTTTTGATGATGAGTTTTAAAATGAATTTTTGAAGAATTCTTTTTTTTACGAAATACTATGACAGTCATAGTGTCCCGTAAAACAAAATAAAGTAATTTTTGCTTATCAATCCTACTAATTAAGCATGCATGGGCAAGTAGACATGCATAAAAGTTTTCCTAAAAGGCTAAAACCAACCAAAGTAAAAAATCATTTCTTTATGTATATATTACATTTAATATATTATGTATATTTGAATATAAAATATAGAGAAATGATATGCTACTCACCTCCCGGTGGGCACCTTCGTGGGCACCTCGTCGTTTTATCACGTTTGCATTGCTTTTTTTTAATTTTTATTTTTATTCTATATTCTAGTATCTTAGAAATTAATTTACAAATCATAAAATCTAAAAAATCAATGTTCAATTTATTTTTTTTTATTTTTAACTTCAAAAAATGAGTAATAAAATAAATCGAGCTTCGATTTTTATGTATTTTTTAGATTTTATGATTTGTAAATTAATTTCTAAGATACTAGAATATAGAATAAAAATAAAAATTAAAAAAAAAAAAACAATGCAAACGTGATAAAACGACGAGGTGCCCACCGGGAGGTGAGTAGCATATCATTTCTCTCTCTCTATATATATAGCCAGACATTTTATATGCATGTGTTATTGGACTTCAATTAGATAATAAGCCTAGCTACTAAAAAGTAACCGAGTTCCTGATCGAATATTTGTCATGTATCTTATTCTTAAATATAAGTCTTGAAACAAAATATAAGTCTTAAATAAAAAGTAAAAAATAAAAAGTAACCAATTTTACTTTTTTTGTACAAGTAAGCACAACTGTGTAGGCATGAGGACCCAACGTCTCTCTCCGCCTCCAACAATTAAGCTCGTGCAAGAAATGGTCGATGTGACGAATTTGAGGTACAATAAGGAGTCGCCGCCGACATTGAGATAGCAAAGTCACCGATGGTGTCGTCTATTTAGGAGAGAGAGCATATTAGGGATTTTAATTTTTGAAAATTAGGATTCTCAAGATTTATGGGGTAAATTGTTATGGAAGGGATAGAGTATGACTAAATATGAAGATGAAGATCATTTTTGTATCAAAACAAAGTTCGGGGGCAATTTATTTTTTTCGTAAAAACATTAAGAGGGTATTTGTACCTAAAAATGAAGATGAGGGTCCTATTTGTACCAAAATAAAGTTCAGGGGACAATTTATTTTTTCATAAAAACGTTAAGGGGGTATTTGTACTTTATCCCATAATAATAAGCAATTACTAATCTAGTATATCTTCTATGGCCTACTATATTTTAATTACGAGTAGGATTTTATGTTGCACTGTTACATTGTCGGGTGCTGAAGATCAGTGAAAAATCATTTTGAGAAATCACAAATCACAATTGATATTATTTTATGTGTTTTCCTAGCTTCTTTTGTTAATTTCAAAATTGGCTGATTACCAATCCCAAAAATTTCCATTAAAATAATGTACAAATTTAATCATCTCTTGATGAAAAATATTTTTTTTTAATAAAAAAAACACGATTTGTCTGAATAAAATATCACTAAATGCCTACTGTATTGAACAATAGTATTATATAGTACTCTAATAATTAAAAGTGTACTGAACAATGCAAAAATAGTTAATTAATTATACACTCGGTGTGAACGTTGATATAATTTCGACCACGAATTAAATGTAAAATTTGAGTCTCAGTATTTTTTTTTCTGTATATATATGCTGACTCATGCATGCAAAATATATGGAGACGAATATTATCTTCAAGCGATTCAATTCGCCAACTCCAAGATATTTATAAATATCTGTAGATCTGTTTGCAGATATTTTCAAAATATCTTGTGCCAAAATATCTCTGTTCAGAAGCAGCTAAGATGCACTTTTAATTTAATTATGATCATTATAATTATTATGTACCCTGCAACTTAATTGAATACTTATTTTAATACCCCCTTTTTAATTTTTTTTAACTCAATTTATTAATGCGCAAGGCTGTAAACACCAATCAAACTGTTGCATCCGTTGTCTACGCTGCACGTACGTCTCGCTAAACTTAGTTTAATATAATAAAAATAACATAAAAAGTTAACATATTTATATACTATGTCACTGCTCAGTTTTGGATGTGCTCTAAAAAGCTTAAATCTAAATGCATTAGTGAAAGTTAACTATCTTAAAACTTAATCATGAGGTCGTCAATTAAAGAAAGAAATACTAATATCTGAGTTAATGAGACCAAATTAAGTAATTAACAAATATGCAACTGACTCCCTGAATCGTTGCCTTATGACCCTTAATTGTTCATTTACGTGTGAGATATATGAAATACATTGTATAATGATATGTAATTTCGAGATCATCTTTTTGTAGGATTGCATCAAAATCGGTCATTTTTGTTTATGAGTCCGATGTTAAAATTGTTTTCAGGAGATAATCATCGGCTGATACAGTACAATAGAGGACACAATAGAAAGTTCAAATCGATCATATTTATGCATGCGCCTTTGACATCTAGTTAGAAAATTGACTAAATTCAAGTCATTAATTTGAATTTTTTTGGGATATTTTATGTCACACAAAACTAATATTCCATTAGAGTTTAGAGGAATGCTCTCCTACCATCGTGAACATACTTAATGTGGGAACGATTAACGTGGTGATAATATATTTAAGAAAAACTATAATTGAGATACTTTAATTTATAATTAGAAATAAACTCTAGCTACTAAAAAGTACTACCTCCGGCTCAGGATTTCTGAGACCTTTCATATTGATATGTGAGGTATAAAATAATATAAGGTGTCATAAATCTTAAGCCAGAAGGAGTGCTAAATTCTAATGGAAAAATTATTGATGTGACAGTACTATCATATCAGGCATTGACACATTGAGTGTGCCTACGGTGGGTAAAGAAGCATTCATGTTAGAGTTTAATATGAAAAATAAATTAATCTCAATTAATATATAATCTTGACCTAAAAGAAGTTCTCAAATGGTGGGTGAGCAGTCATGTGCCATGACGTTTTTTGGTGGCACTAATCTTGCACATGGAAACACAATATCTCATAGTTAATTGCCAAAATATTAATCAATATAATCTTAGATCTAAAACTCCCAACAAAGATTCTCTTAAAAAATAAAGTAAAATTAAATACTTCTGAAACGTGTCGAATGTATGGTGATTGGAGTTGGAGGAATTAAAAGTATTTTGGTTAATATTTAGTGATAATGGTCAAAAATAGCCACTTAACTTAACAAAAGATAAATTCTAGCCACTAACTTAAAAACATATAAATTATAGCCACTTTCAACGTGATGAGACAAAAATGCCCTTAATGAAATATTAATAATATAAAAGAAAAACCTAATACACTATAATTGAAAAAATAAAACCCACCCACGCACTTGTTTCTCTCTCCTTTCTTCTTCATCCTATTCTCTCTCACAACCGCCGCCCACCCTATCCCAATCTTCTCCTTTCCACTAATTCTTATTTACGCAATGAGCATTACTGCCGCTTCATCTACGCCACCGCGTTCAGTCTCGCTGGCGCCGCAGTGCCTGCACGTATCAATCCCGTTTTCTCGCAAATCGTGGCCTCCGTGTTTCAGATCTTCATCCCGTTTCTCACCAGGCATCTGCAATGGTTATCGCGTCGCACAACCTCCATTTTTAGATCTTCATCCCGTTTTTTTTATCTGCAGCTAAGGCTCGATCGAGCAATTATGTAAAGAAGGTGCTCGATCAAGCCCAGGAATGCATTAGTTGCTCGATCGAGTAATTTTTTACTCGATAGACACTATTCATCATCATAATTAACAAAATTAAAGCACATTATAAGGATTCGATCGATCAAGCATAAACTGAATGTGTTCGATCGCGACAGTTTCTCCAGCAATCATATACCGACGTTGCTCGATCGAGCAAGGATATACCAAAGGTGCTCGATCGAGCAAGGGTATACCAAAGGTGCTCGATAGAGCACCGTTGGTTTCAATCGGATATCTTCATTGAACATAATGAAATTCACGCGATATAGAGCAGAAATCGCCGGAGAAGGTGTCTCCCATGGAAAAAAGACGGCTGCTCAATCGACGGCGACTGGACAACAATGACGGAGGTTTGAATTCCGAAAATATATCGAACCGGCTGTTCGATTGCTTTCCCCTCTAATTGGGCACGACCAGCGTGATTTATGAGAAAACCACCGCCGGAGAAGGTGTCTCCTTCAGTAAAGACGACATCTCGATCGACGGCGACTAGGCTACAACGCCGGCAACTCGATCGATGGTGATTGGGCTACAACGCCAGCGACTCGATTGACGGCGACGGCAGAGAAGGTCGCTGGATTTGGCGGTGTTTGGTAATAGTGGTAGGGTTCGTCAATTTTTTTTCCAATCTGTAATTATTAGATTTTTATATTTTAGGTATAAAAAGGTAATTTTGTCTCAACAAAATGAAAGTGACTATAATTTATATATTTTTATGTTAGTGACTATTTTTTAATTTTTACTAAGAATAGTGGTTATTCTGAATTCTATCTCTAATATTTAACTTGTGAGGAATATATGTGGAGGATTATTGATCAAGGGATCTTATTTATTTGTTTATTTAAGTCAGCTTAATCATATTATTAACCAACAATAATAATTAATGAGTTGAATAAGTAGGTTGTATTTTGAAACGAAAATTTTAGGCGTAGGGGTCAATCTTCTTGTTGCGTTTTGTTAATATTATATGTTGAATTCAAGATTTTGTTCTCAAGATTAATGACAGTATTATCCGAACATGATAAAGATTTTGTATGTTTTTTCAGTAGTCGGCTGTCAAATCGATCGAGTTCCCCTCAAAACTAATATTTCATCCCTTCATCAAAAGTTGCGATATTTTTGTTATTTTAATTATTTTTTGTTATTTTGATCCGTCTAGAAAGAATGTAATGTTTTTATTTTAATCTGTCTTATTGGTCCATCCAAAAAATGTAATCACAAAAAAAGAGCAAACATGGTGGTGTTCGTCCGCCAAAATGAGACCATGTTCCATTATTTGTTTTTTTATTATTTTGTATAGTGTTCTAATACCATCTCTAGACAACCGATAATCATAGTTGTTATATTTACTTTCTAAACATAAATATTTTGTACTCTTTTTCATCTTGTTTAAAATAACATATTTTTTGAATATATATGAATGTAATTTTTTATCATATATATTCAAAAAATATGTTATTTTAAACAAGATGAAAAAGAGTACAAAATATTTATGTTTAGAAAGTAAATATAACAACTATGATTATCGGTTGTCTAGCGGATCCAGAATTTTTTTTATGTAGGAGCTGTATATAATAAATTTCGAGTTCGATGTAAATTTTTTTATTATTTAATTTAGTAGTGGGGGCTTTTACACTATATTTTACATAAATTAACAAATAATTTGAAGATTTTAAGCTAATTTTTTTTTTTTTTGGGCTTGGTGGGGGCTTAAGCCCTCTCACCCCTCCACTTACATCCGCCCCTGCACATATATATGGGGGACGTCTCTCCATCCACCATTTTTAGAACCTTTACATTTTGGATAGCCCTACAATAAAAACACTTCAACACTTTAGGGTGTGTTTGGTGGATATGATGAAACAAGATGAGGTGAATCATCTTAGTTGATCTAAGTGTTTGATACACAAATGAAATAAACTGGAGGGCCCAAGCCTGCTGTTATTTTACTGTTTTTGCTTATTAACTCATCCGACGTTTTTGGTTGGATGACTGCAACTCATTCGAACAGTAACACAGCATTTTCTCTCTCTTACCATTTTACCATTATATATTTATACGATTTCAAATAATAATAATAATAATAATAATAATAATAATAATAAATAAATAAATAAATAATAATAATAATAATAATAATAACAACAACAACAATAATAATAATAATAATAATAATAATACTCCCTCCGTCCCATTTAAATTGGCCTATTGTTTATTCAAATGGGTGGTATAAAATAATCAAACTGGCCAGTTTAAATGGGACGGAGGAAGTAATAAATAATAATAACAATAATAATAATAATATAATAATAATGGGTACTATTTAATCCCAACGATAAAAAGTGAAATCGTTAGGGGTATTTAATAAGGGTAATTTGGTCAATCTAAATTTTAATTTAGAGTTTTGCAATTTATACCAAACACAATATGATATCATCCGAGTCTAAATTTTTTGCTACCAAATGGAGAGATGGATGATTCATCTTGATATTATTCATATGAGTCATCTTGAGATGGATCATCCTTCCACATCTTGAGATGAATTACACTTTAATACAATTAAAAATAGAGGCACACTCTTGTGCGGCCCAACCGCAAAGCTCACACACTAACAGGCCTACAACTGAAAACAATACAAGTAATGAATTGGGCTAAGTAATTTATTTGCTTTCAAGACCTGACCACATTATGCGACCGGCCTTATGCAAGTCTTTGTCTTAAAAATATTAGATAAACCCATAATTATTTCATTTTAACACTTTAAGGGTGTGTTTGGTGAATATGATGAACTAAGATGAGAGGAATAAACTGAGTTCATCTCACTGTTTGGTAACCAACTAAAATAAACTGGAGGGCCCGAGATGAATACAAGGTCCGCGGATATTTCACTAATCTGTCTTGTTTAATCATCTCACGTTTTTGGTCGGATGAGTTGAACTCATTGAAACAGCACCACAACACTTTCTCTCTCTTACCATTTTAACCTTATATATTTATACGATTTCAAATAATAATAATAATAATAATAAAGGGTATTATTTAATCCCAGCGATAAAAAATGAAATCGGTAGGGATATTTAATAAAGTAATTTGGTCTATCCAAATTTTAATCTAGAGTTTTACAATTTGTACCAAACACAATATGATATCATCTGAGTCTGAATTTTTTGCTACCAAATGGAGAGATGAGTCATTCATCTTCACACTATTCATATATGAGTCATCTTGAGATGAATACCAAATACAGCCTAAGTTGTTAACATATCATCACAAAATATTAAATTCCGTGCTGAAAATTTTAGATTCAAAGATCATGAATGGGGGAGTAACTAGTTTGTTACCGTCGAAATGTGACGTAATCACTTTATTATTATAATTTTTATTTAAAAAATAAATAAAATATTTTTAAAAGACAGTATTGCTATAATTCATAAAAAATGTTAAAAATAGGTAAGTGAGATTTAACATTCGTAAAAAAAAACTGAACTTATTTTGTATTTCGCATTGATCGATGCCTCTAAAAAATAAATCAAATAAGATTAGTATTTTACGAGTATACATTACGAATATTAGGCCTCCCGTTGTTTATTTCAATAAAAAAACATGATTGAAGAGAGGTAGTATTTTTGGGGTGAGTTTATTCACGATACATGTCAAAGTGCTTATTGTTCACTATAATAGAAAATTAAATTAAAGATTGACAAATTTTATTGCTACTAATTTTTTTCATGTCATCACTTATTCCTACTTCCATTTCATTAGGAAGAGGAGGGTTTAACATATTCAGTACCCCGCGAAAAGGTTTAAGATTTTGCTCCGGCTAGAGAGAAAATGGGGGCAGCGAGGAAGATATTGAAGAAAGGAACGGCGATCGGTGAATTAGGATTCATCAAAGGCGGTGGCAAGATTAACTGGTTCCCCGGCCACATGGCCACCGCTACCCGCGCCATCCGCGACCGCCTCAAACTCTCCGACTTCGTTATCGAAGTTCGCGACGCCCGTGTAACAACTCTTACTTCAACTCTCCATCGTAATTTATCCTTAATTTTCTTTGTTTATTGAACCAATCGATCCTAGTCGAGCTTGAGTAGTTTGATTTCCCCCAATTTGCAAATTAGTACGTTTTTTTAGCTTACCACGTTTTGAATTGATTAGTTATGGAGCTGAGGCTGCACTTCGTGTTGTCTAAGTTACCTCAAATGAAACTGTAAGGTTAAATTTGGGATGAATGGGTAATGAGCTATTTTCGTTTTCTGGAATGAGGCTGTAGCAAATACTACTATGAAGATGATTTAAATGAATGAACTACGAATTTGCTTGTTTTCTGGATTTTATGCTCCAAAAAGAATAGGTTTCTGACTACTCTGCAAGAAGATTTGAGTAATGTAGATGATGTGTTGATTAAGTGTCCAATATCTTACATAATTCTTGTTAAATTTGTGCAGATACCATTATCATCTAAAAATGATGAACTGCAGCCTTTGTTGGCGGGTAAAAGGCGCGCCGTTGCTCTCAATAAGAAAGATTTAGCCAACCCCAACATTATGCACGTAATGTCTTGGTTAACTGTTATGTCTGATGTGTATGTGTGTGTGTGTGTGTTAATTTGTTCTTCTAGATTATGATTTTTAACCACTTATTGTTCACGGAGAGCATTTTTCCTTGTGATACTGTTGGAATGGCAATGAAACGTTTACTCATATAATCTCGTGCAGAAATGGGTTGATTATTTTGATTCATGCAAACAAGATTGTTTGACAATAAATGCTCACAGCAAAAGTTCTGTCCAAAAGGTACGTATAGTTTCTCTCTTTGTGTTTGTGAGGATTTTTCCTTGATTTATAAACAGTCTCGACCATTCCTCAGTATTAGGGAACCATCTAATTTTGTTATATCAAAATCTCCATTGCTGCATCTCAATATGCCTTTCGAGCTCATTGTTTTATGATTGATGTGTAAAAGCTTCTAGATCTCGTCGAGTACAAAATGAAGGAGGCTATCTCTAAGGAGCCGACTCTCCTTGTGCTGGTGGTCGGTGTTCCAAATGTTGGAAAATCAGCGCTAATTAACTCCATCCATCAGATTGCATCATCTCGATTTCCATGTAAGATCTTGATTTCACTACCATCTCTACCTACCCCTTAATATGAAGATGTGGGTGTTCAATCTCTTAGCAAGAAATGATGATCAAAGTTCCATCTTAGTGCAGGAGAGAAAGAAGAGAGCTACTGTGGGACCCTTACCTGGAGTCACTCAAGATATTGCTGGATTCAAGGTAGATATATTCACCCAAATAAGGAAACAGGGAAAAAACTATTGTCTTTCATAGATATTCTTGTTTTTCTTTAAGTATTGGATGTATACATCATTCTTATTGCTTTGTCTTAACATACTCTTTTCAGATTTCTATTCAAACATGTTTATCCGAGTTCAGAAAAAATTCTAATGTCAACTCTTCTTGATGAGTCCCAACCTTTTTATAGATTGCTCATCAACCTAGCATATATGTTCTCGATACCCCAGGAGTGCTGGTTCCAAGTATCCCAGATATAGAGACTGGGTTAAAGCTAGCTGCAGCAGGTTCGTTCATTTTCAAGTCTGTTTTCATTTTTCTTTTTCTTTTGTGGATTTTGTTTTTCTAAGACTACATACATGTATAGAAACAATCCTTGGATGAGCAAAGCACTGGGAATTTTCTTGTACATGCCTGTACATTATTATGCACACTTCAGCTTATTTGTAAACTTCAAAATTTGAAGGAAATATCCATAATATTCATCTTAGTTGGAAATAATCCGGAAATAAGTTGATTGCAGAAACTGAAATATCTTTGCAGGTTCTGTGAAGGATTCGGTAGTTGGTGAAGAGCGTATAGCTCAATACTTGCTAGCGGTTTTGAACACACGTGGCACTCCTCTTCATTGGAGGCGATTTATGGGTGAAGTGACTGACGGAAATCTCAACATTGAGGACAAAACCGACTACAGCCTTCAGAATCTTTTGCCAAAAAGGAGAAGACCTCCTAGTACTAAATCTGATGTTGTCTACATTGAGGTAAATGCAAGAAAAACAAAATGTGTCAAAATTTTGGAATCTTATCCTTCAATCTCTAGGATGACAAAGATGAAACTATTTTTTATTTTTATTATTTATTTATTTATTTCTTTTGTTTTCTAAATTTATCTGCAGGATATTGTTACTCGCGTTCAAGGGGCACTTTGTAGGACTTTGTCAGAATTCAATGGAAGCTTGGAGAACGAGAGCGAGTTCGGAGATCTTATAGATCAGCAGTTTGAAGCACTGCAAAAAGCTTTAAAGATACCGCATAAAAGATCAGAAGCTCGAACAATGGTGTCGAAAAAATTCCTCACTCTTTTCAGAATGGGAAAACTCGGCCCCTTCATCCTTGACGATGTCCCTGATCAAGGAGTCGCGACTCCTTGACCCCAGTAAGCGCTATATTCTTCGACTTTTCTTTTCTTTTCCTTTTTGTAGGCGTAAATGAAGAGTATTTAGGGTTCTAGACATATGGATAGTGAATTTTTACAAGGTGTAGCATCGGCGAAACCTTGGGAATGCTCGTAGTCTCGATTTTTGCCTCCTCGAAGGTTGCTTGCTTTGATAAGTTATCTATATTCGTCGTGTATCACTAATATTTCCTGAGAAATGACACCTAATAGTGGACATCTTCGTGGACACCTTCGTCGTTTCTTCGATTTGACATTATTTTGTTCGATTTTGTTCGATTGCTTTATATTCTATTATTATAAAATTAATATAGAAATCATTAAATCTACAAAATAAATAAAAATCAAAACTCGATTTGTTCTTTTTTCTTTCTAACATCGAAAAATGGTTAATATGACAAATCGAGCTTTGAATTTTATTTATTTTGTAGATTTAATGATCTCTATATTAATTTCAATGATATTAGAATATAATACAATCGAACAAAATAATGTCAAATTGAAGAAACGGCGAAGGTGTCCATGAAGATGCCGTCCATTAGGTGATTAGCATATAATTTCTAAATATTTCCTGCATTGCTAATATGAAATGTATAAGTAGTCAAGTTAAATAAAATTGAGTCTATTATAATATTCAATGGGCTCATTATAAAAGTACGAAGGAAGTATATGTTAGGTACAATATGAGCTTACTAGCACACTTGCACTAACATATTGTGTTCCTATGTTTTTTCAACGCGACAAGTTTTCTAACAAAAAAGTAGAAAAAGTCAATAAAAGTCGCTTTTCATAAAGGAAAATCCAAAGCATTAAAGATAGTATGTTGTAGTGTAATTTCAAAAGTTAGCAGTGAGGTTAGAAAATGTAGCTAGACGGTTCATCACGTTACAAAATTTTTAAATAAGAATTTCAAAAATTTGGATATAATATTCAAACCTACTAATCAGCATTATGCCATTAACTAATCCAAATAAAACTTTCCAAAATAATGACAATTATTCTCACATACGGTCCACTAGTGCGGGCTTCTCGTAATAAAATTTCCATGTACATACATGAAATTTTGGTCAAGCCCACAATTTTAATTGCTTTTGTAACGCTCATAGTCGACGGCGTGGGCCCACTAATATTTAATTGATATTTAAATAAAGTGGTATAATATGAAACTAGCCATTTTTTTTATTTTCTAGCAAAACTAATATTGCTCCCTTGCGATGCACGGGTCGTACACCGATCAAGCTTATAAGAAAAAATAGAATAATAAAGTACAACATATTATATTGAATGATAATACAACGAAGCATAGCTCAGTTAGTAAGACGTTTCCCCTCCAACCAAGAGGTCGGGAGGTTCGAGTCACCTCGAGTGCGTGTGTGTTGTGTTTGACTGATAATATATATATATATATATATATATAAATTACTTTGAAATATATAGTTTTTTTCTTTAAAAAAATTAATAGTGTACTACTATCAATTTACTATATGTATAGTATTTTCTAAATTTATTAATGAGCTATCTAATCTTCAAGTTTTAAATTTAATTGTGCGTGATGCAATATGTATGTTTGATCTTAGCATTTTGCAAGAGAACAAATATTTCGGAACTTTAAAATTATAAGTTTTTCTAACATTTTCTCATACTGTAAAAAAAGAGTAAAAGATCCAGTTATACAACTACAAACTATTACTAATAAGCATCATGTTTATGTCTATAAAATAATCTCTATTTTTTTCGATTCAGTGCATGCAGTCCAAATTTGATTGTTGTACAATAAAATAAAATAAATAAATATAAGAGTTATTTTTTTAAAAAAATATATGTATAAATCTCGTAATGATGTATGTAGTTGGGTTGTTTTGGTATATGTATATCTCTTGCAAATGTAATATAATATTAATAATACTACCTAAAATGCAACTGTGATGATAGAACAATTTCAAAGAAAACAAATATGTAACACGATTTTTCAAATGAATAAATTAAATTTCGAGCAAAAATCATAGTTTTTGTTAGAAAAAAAATATTAAAAATAAAAAGTTGTTCTAAAATATTATTCAAAAAATCAAAAGAAAAGTAAAGACACATTGAGAGATAGTTTTATAAAATAGTGCTAAAAAAACTTGGTGAGAATAATTAATGATGCTTACATTTATAGGAAAACCATCCAACTCAATTCTAATTTGAATTATAGTTTAAATAAGACATTGGGCTTCATCCAAAATTAGCATTTATCTTATTGATTGTGTATTAACCTTGGGATATTAGATTACTTTGACTTATACATATAAATAGTTAGTCAATACTTATGTTATGACTTTTGGATATATCCATGTAACTTTTAGAGGGAAAATGACAAAAATGTAATTATTGTCAATAATTGAGCTTTTATATATTTTATAGATAACCTTTTGAATCACTTATAAAAAATATATTGTCTCGTCTCATGGATAATGTACTGTTTCTTTTGAAAATAAAAATTAAAGAGAATCTACAAAACATAAAAAAGTGGTAGAATCCTACACTTTTTATGAGATAACTTTTTCCAAAAATTGAAACAGATGATAGCCTAATCGAAAAGGCAATACTTTATCTATAAAACGGAGGGAGCGTTTTTATAGCCACTTTAAATGTAATTCTAACATTTTTTTACTTTTCTTTTCTCTTTTCTCATTTCTTCTCTCTTTCTTTATCTTTCTATATATATACTTGTATAGAACCTTCACGTCAAGATCTCTCTTCTTTTCTTTTCTTTCTTTTTTTTTTTCTTTTTTTTTTCCCATTTGTTGTACTATTCAGTTTAAGATCTCTAATTGTGGAAGCAAGTATGGGATTGGATGGAAGGGATGGTACTATCAACTCAATTTCTTCAAACTCTAGTGCCAAATTTATTTGAAAGAATTTTGATCACGACAGGCTAGATTCAATGTGTGACTATAATTTCATATTGATCCGTTCCTCAAATGTATGTACTCTTTTTTTGAAAAGTCCTTTTTTGAAATTGAACTCATTACAATAACATATTTTTATACCTTTAGGGTGCATTTACTTTTTATACCGCTCTATATAGGGATAAAGAGGGATAATATAATATGGTATAAAGTGGCGGGACTCATATTTTTATATGGTGTTTACTTTGTTGGAAATAAAGGGATATTAGGGGTGTATAATGTGGTATATTATAAAACTGTGTTTACTTTTATGATAATGATGTAAAAGGAAGTATAAAAGTTATTACCACTTTATATTGCGTTTACTTTGATGTATAAAAAATCCTGTCAGACGGTATAAAAATCCGGGCAGCCCTTTGTATTAACCCATAGGATAATATTATACATAAGAAACAGGTGTGATAATTTTATACCACCTTTTACGACTTAAGAAATGGGTGCAATAATAATAATAATAATAATAATAATAATAATAATAATAATAATAATAATAACAAAATAAAAAAATAAAAAATTATTATAGTAATAAAACAAATAATAATAATTATAATAATAATATAACTGTGGTATAAAATTATATTATACCATCGTAAAAGATATTGAGGGATATCGAGGGATAACGGGATGCCCGAGATTTAAGACCACCTAATCGGATTTTTTTATATTTCAAAGAAAACGGGATATAAAGTGGTATAAAAATTTGTATCCCGCCTTATCCCAAAAAGTAAACGCACCCTTATTATAATACTCCCCCCGTCTTCCATTTACTGACTCTGTTAACTTTTTAGATAATTTTGAAGTTTTGTGATGATGGATTTAAAATCGAATTTTTGGAGTTTAGTTTTTTTTACAAGATACTACGAGTGTTGTAGTATCGTGTAAAAAAAAACTAATCTCAAAAAATTCAATTTAAAATTCATCATCACGAAGCTCCAAAATCATCTATAAAGTCAACATGGTCAGTAAATGGAGGACAGAGGGAGTATATATTTCTTTACAACCCATAGAAATTAATCTTCACTATGTATGATCCAATCTTCATTCACAATAAATAACACGTTAAACTACAACTTCTTTTTAAAATATGTGTCAATCAAAGTGAGACATACATTTGAAGGACGAATAAAGTATTTTTTTTTAAAAAAAGGAAAAGACAGGGCAAAAGATAATACAAAACAAAGCAAGGAATATATTAAACCGTAAAAAATGGCTAAAAAAGTTTTTTATTTTTTTATTTTTTTTATTTTTATTTTTAATAATGTGTTGTTATTAGAAACGGCTTTTTATAATTTATCCCTATGAAGTGAATAAACTTCTTTATATAGGGAGAGAAACATTTTCATCCCTAAGATTAATGCAAAACATACTATCAAGATTAGTTTTTAAAAAATCACACTGTGAATTATCGATATATTAATGCATGATTTCTATATTTTGAGGGTAAATTAGGGGAAAAAAAAAAAACTAACTTGCCATCTCCGTTCTCACAAAAGATACGGAAGTTAGGAGATTTAGGAGAGATAAAGCAAGTGAGATACTCCCCCGTCCACGAAATAATTTATAGATAATTTTGGAGCTTGTAATACCTTATAAAAAAAAGTAAACTCTAAAAATACAATTTAAAATCCATTATCACAAACTTAAAAAAAAAATTAAAAAGTCAACTTGGCCAACAGATCGTGGACGGAGGGAGTATAAAAATTAAATTCGTGTTAAAATATAAAAATAAAAAAAAAATATATTGAAAAATCATAGGTTTATTTATCATTATTCCCCCCCCCCCTAAACCGTAAAAATGGCTAAAAAAGTTTTTTATTTTTTTATTTTTTTTATTTTTATTTTTAATAATGTGTTGTTATTAGAAACGGCTTTTTATAATTTATCCCTATGAAGTGAATAAACTTCTTTATATAGGGAGAGAAACATTTTCATCTCTAAGATTAATGCAAAACATACTATCAAGATTAGTTTTTAAAAAATCACACTGTGAATCATCGATATATTAATGCATGATTTCTATATTTTGAGGGTAAATTAGGGAAAAAAAAAAAACTAACTTGCCATCTCCGTTCTCACAAAAGATACGGAAGTTAGGAGATTTAGGAGAGATAAAGCAAGTGAGATACTCCCCCGTCCACGAAATAATTTATAGATGATTTTGGAGCTTGTAGTACCTTGTAAAAAAAAGTAAACTCTAAAAATACAATTTAAAATCTATTATCACAAACTTAAAAAAAAATTAAAAAGTCAACTTGGCCAACAGATCGTGGACGGAGGGAGTATAAAAATTAAATTCGTGTTAAAATATAAAAAAAAATATATATATATTGAAAAATCATAGGTTTATTTATCATTATTCCCCCCCCCAAAAAAAAAATGCTATGCATACAGTTTTAAATTTTTATGCAGTGCTACACAAATTATAATGCATTATAGAAATATAATGTCATATTTACATTTCGAAAATGAATAAAATGCAATGCTATCTATATATACGAAACTAAAATAAATGCATTACGAAAATATAGGATAATATGCTATCATATCCCAACACAAGCTATAAAAAATTGATAATAATTTGAAATTTAAATTATCATTGAAGACTAGATACTCACCATCATTACCATGTACTGTATAGGATGCGTGCCTACGGATTCTAGATAAAAGAAAAAAAAAAAAAGTAGAAGGAAAAAAGAAGAGAAAATAGCGGGAGTTGAATAAATAAATTAAGTGAACGTGTGACAACTATTGCATGCATATTGAAATCTTGCGATCGGTTTTGTGAAGAATAAGTGTCCAAATTCTATTGGCTTTCTAAATTTTCGTCGTCGCAATTTCTGCATACATACTACGTGCATAACTGCATTAAAATGTGTAGAACTTCTCCATTACTAATGTCTTTTCTTTTTTCTTTTGACCCACTAGTCTTTGACTGAAATCAAAAGAAACTTCCCAGAAAACAATTTTAGTAGTTTACCTTTTAAATTAATTATTATTCTTATTATATATCACAGTTTCATCATCTTAGCTTACTACATAAGCATTGCACTTGCACGGTCTTCGCGAAAATTCCAGAGAGAGAGAGAGAGAGAGCTAGCTGTTTGTTTTAGTAAGAGAGTGGAAATTAAGAGAGACAATTAATTAAGGTGGTGGAAATTCTCATGAACTGTGGATCAATGGTGTTGGGTAAGGGTTTCTATTGCTGGGGTTGGGAATTTCTCACGGCTCTTCTTCTATTCTCTGCCGCCGCCGCCGTTTCTTCTTTCTAAGTTATTTTCTCTCTCTAGCTCACAAAAAACTATATTCTGTTCCCCTCGATTGGCCCTTCCCCCTAATTAATGGAGTGCGAGGGAGATAGGGTTCTGGCTGAGTACGTGCGGAAGGCGTCGGCGCCGCCGTTCCTGGTGAAAACGTACATGATGGTTGAGGATCCGTCCACCGACGCCGTGATTTCGTGGAACGACGGCGGCACGGCCTTCGTGGTGCGGCAGCCGGCGGAGTTCGCCCGCGACCTTCTCCCCACGCTCTTCAAACACAGCAATTTCTCCAGCTTTGTCAGACAGCTCAACACTTACGTACGTTTCCTTCCTTTTTCTTTTTTTTTTTGAAAAAATTTTATTTTTTCATTCATAAAATAGCAGAAAATTATTTTATGCTCCCTCATGCAAGAATTTATAATTAATAAATATATTTGAATAAAACAGGGATTCCGGAAAGTCGTGACGAACCGGTGGGAATTCAGCAACGACAAGTTCCGTAGAGGCGAGAGAGACCGACTCTGCGAGATCCGGCGCCGGAAGGCAACGTCCAACAAGCAGCAGCAGCACAGCGTACAACAACCCCAAGCAGCGGCGAGATCGGAGAATTCCGACAGCGAAGAGCAGCGGTCGCTGTCGCCGTCGACGTCGTCGTCCTCGGAATTCACGAATCTGATCGACGAGAACAAGCGGCTGAAGCGGGAAAACGGCGCTCTCAGCTCCGAATTGGAGATCGTGAAGAGGAGATGCCAGAAACTTGTAGATTTGGTGGATGCTTGCGGAGGGACTCTAGAGAGAGAAAATCAGCCGAGAGAAGACGAGAGCCGGTGTTTGAAGCTTTTCGGAGTGAAATTGGAGGTTAGATGCCAGAGGTGTTGAAGCCCCACCTATTTGATTGTCTCACATCGATTTGGAAAAATTCTCGAACTCTATTCTCATCAATGCTTCTGTTTTTTTTTTTTAAGTTTAATTATGGAGATTTGAGAGGTTTCAAAATCGAAATCGTTCAAATAATGTTTTTCCAAATTCTGTTATGAATCAAGAAGTTCATATGTAGTGCACACGATTTTATAATAATTTAAATTTGATTTGGGATCTTTCATGGTGAAGTTTATTGATTTAACATTCATTTCATAGAATAGTAAATTTACTGGTAATTACCAGTAACAACACTAGCAAAGATAATAATAGTATTACATTACCATGGAACTCATCAAACAATTTCAATCTACATTCCTCACCACATAAAAAAGTGCAATACCAATACTTATACACCCACCTTTCAATCACGCTAATAAATAATAAAATGATTCAAAAGGATGCCCAAAAAAGAAAAAAGAAAATTAAAAAAAAAAAATAAATGTTCATCAATCACCAGCTAGATGATGATACCTTGATACTCAGCCAATATCGATCGTGGACTTGGAAGACGATACTGAGAAGAAAGAAAGTCGAGAAAAGAAAAGAAACAACCAAAACCGATGCCGGGAATTTGCAGCATTGTGAGCAAGAACCTAAGGTAAGTAGAACAAAGGCACTGGAAAAAAAAAAAGAATTCGCGTTGCAGCTTCTAGAAGAGATCGGCCTTCTTCTTGAGAAGGTCTTGCTTCCATTTCGGAACCTGGTAGAAAGCTTCTTTGCTCATCTCGAATATTGACTGGAATTCTTCCTCAGAAAGATAAGCCTGAGATCAACCAAGGATTAGTCTCCTTTTAAAATTCACATCATTTTCTCTCTATGTAACGAATAAATAAACATGATCAAGATCGTGTGATTAACCTCTCGTCGTTTGTAATCAATTCCCGTGATGGGATCCTCAGACTTAGACTTGAGCTGATCGTAACTGTATGTGCCTTGAACAGCAATGGGTGCCCCTTCGTCTTGTTCGTTTTCAGCATCCTCTTCATTAGTTTCCTCAATAGCCTCCACTGGCTCCTGTTCCTTCGCTTCTTCTTTGGCCTCTTCCGCAAAGGCAGTAGAAACAGCATCGAAGCTCTTCCTTGGAGTTCGAGCTGTAGAGATACATTTTGTTATGCTACTGCTTCAAATATAGAAAAAGCAACGATACATATGATTGAGTATTTGAAGGAACAGACGACGAACTAATCTCGAGGTTAAGTCAATCCATCAAATTATGTGATGGGGAGAGAGAGATACCACTAGGGCTGGCTTCTGCATGTGGACTTCTAAGCCTTCGACCTGGAGATGAGTCGGGGGATTTTTTCTCAGCAGTCAAGACCGAAGATAAAGCAGCCACGGCAGCTGCTCTCTGTGAGCCTTGGCCAGCTCCGGCCCTAGGAGCTACGACAGCTTTCGGAGCTGAAGTTGAATTAAATGCAGAGTTCAATGCTGCCAAAGCTGATGCTCTTTGAGTTGGCCCACCATTATTCGAAGGATTGGATTTATCCTGCATTGTATGTATAATTCAAGAAAAATGATGAAACTCAAAATGTGACAAATTATTAGAAAAATATTGCACAAAGTGCAAAATTTACCTCATGGCCGATACCGAAGAGTTGCAGAATCTTCTTCTGGAACGAGTTCCCATATGTCTGTTCAAGACGACAACTAAATGTTTGTGACAACATCATACGTATGAATAAGCATCGAAAGAAGTTCACAGATATATGTAACATACGTTTGCTTTTGCCGGATCCCATGAAAAATATGTGGTGAAGAAGATTGGCTCGTTTCCTTCAGCAACTTTGTAAAGTGGAACGTTTGGGGCCAAGCCATCGAGCGAGACAGCCATCTCTATGTATTTCTGTGATAAATTTCAGCAGTCAATAGAGCAGTTATTGAGGGAACAACTTCAGCAATTAAAAAGTCTCGAGGATCGACTACCTGTCCAATCTCGAAAGCATTTTGCTTCTCTTTTGGATCCACTAACTGGCCAACCCAAACGATCACTTCAGCACGTGTATCGAGTATCAATATATCCTCTGTTAACAGATCATCTTGAGAGAATCTATATATCTCTTCAACCTTGCATACGAGAGAATAAAAGTATCTTTAATTTGCATGAATTGCTAGAAGAAACTTCATTGCTAATATTCATTAAAGCTCATACCTCAAATTTTCCTGGATTTAATACACCACCATGTCCATCAAAAGAGAGTCGATTAGAATAAGCATAGATTGCCACTTCCAAGATACACACACACACATATATATGCACAGAAAAGAAAAATATATCGTTGCTACCTTTATGAAAGGAGTAACCAAACAAGTGAGGATCCCTCGGAGTTTCGGGGGCAGCCTTCTTACTGGTGTAAAGTTTTTTTCCTCCGAGAGCACCCCAGAAGATCTGGTTCTCAGTTCCTTCTTTGGTGTGCTTGAGAGGCGATCCAGGCTGAGTTCACGAAGAAACGAAAATCAAGGATTTTATAGAAATAATCTTTTTAAGAAGAGTAGCTTTTGTAGCAAGTAGAAATGCATGAAACAAAGTTTAATATGCTAAAAAGAGAAAGTAATACTTTTCGGTGTATGCATACCTTGAGAAATTCAGCAACCTTGGCTGCTAACTGCTGCTGCTCAACGGTGCTTTGATTCCCTATCCAACTGAAAACTGTTGTTCCAGATTGAAGCAGAAAACAATCGTTCGAGTTCAACGATGAGGCTACCTAAGAAGATGAAGTGAAGCCAATTGCATTCCATTTAGTGAGAGATATAGCAGCATTGACGGATTTTTGAAAAGTAACATCGAACATTTGACTAATGACGGGATTGTAAATAAAAAGAAATAACTTTCAAGATAAAATGTTAATGAACATACTGCATCGACTTGAATAGCTTTACTATTATGCTGTGAAGTTCCAGATATACGGAAGAGTGCAACGCCATCACCAGTGTAAGTTTCATCGTTTGTGCCTTTTTGAGCTATATGATCCTTGTAACCAGAGCTCATTCCACCCTGAAAAAGATTCAAAGATGTCAAATACTTTTCCACATTAAGCTTTATCGATTAATAAATATTGCACACATTACTTTCCGATGACAAGTAGTGAGAGGCACCTTAAGGATCACCATAGGTTGAAAGAGCGCGATAAACTGAGGTGGTTCTTTCCCTTGATAAATCCTACCCTGGAAGAAGAAGCATTATTCATAATTAACTTATTGATTTGCAGTATCGAATGTGATGAAACGACGAGGCAGAAACCTACCTGCACTGGCCTCCCTTTCAGTGTGTTGTACATTGTATTACACACTTTATTAGCCGTCTCTACTTCTTCCTGAGGATTGAAGAAAGTCAATTTTTGTTAAAATATGATCAAGAAATGCTTTGCCGTTGAAGTGCAGATTGTCTATGAATGTAGAATGGCAATGTACCTGAGTGCTGTCTTTTCCAATCCAAGAACACAAATAGAAATCTTCCTTTCTTTCATGGTGATGATACGTGTAGAGAACAACGTAGCAATCTCCACTGTAAAATTTGCCAACGTCTTCTGTCGAAACTGCACTCTTCTCACTGCCATTGATTCTCCAAACCTGGAAAAATCACTAAAAAGTTCAAAGCATCTTCAAGTAAGAAAATGTAGATTTTTTTTCCTTCAAAATTGTAAAATTAATACCTCTAGCTTTCCACCTCCTTCGAGCAATGGAGAGACGTCCTCAACAACTGGAGCAGCACCTTTAGTGGCTGCCTTCACTCCGCCACCTTGCTGCTTCAGTAGAGCTGAAAGTTTTCGATCCAAATCACAAATCGACACATCAACAGACACGTCAGCAAGTATCTACAACCTCAGGACTGAGACATACCTGCTACTTTCCCCCTTCCCTCCTCAACAACAGAAGTAGTTGACGTCACTGGCCAGGAGTCGAACTTGGACTTGAAATCGTGATTCTCGTGGCCTTGAACAACCCGAATAATTTGTGTCGATTTTGGTCTATTTTGGCTAGTAACGAACTCCTGAAATTTGTCACTTGGCTTTGAGAAATCAAATCATGATGAATATTCAAGTATAAAGATGGGAGGTTAAATTTCCACCTCTGCAGCTTGACTAGCAGCTTTTCTCTCGTCTACTTGAGTTACACGTCCGATCCAAACGAATATCTCGTTGCCACAATCCAATAAATAGCATTTGTTATTTTCTAGAAGCAACTTGGAAAGTTCTCCTTCTACTGCATTAACTTTACCACCTGTTATGCTGCCAATAACAAGGTGATTTAATAAGAATTATATCGAGGAAATACGAGGAAGGTAAGAAAAGAGCACAAGTCAGAACATAGATTCAATCACTCGTTACACATTTTTTTTCGCGTTTTGATGGTAGATTACGACATAGCAAACTTTTTCAAGACAAGAAGTCAAGAACTATGAGATGTTACAAAAAATGTTACAAAAAAAAAACTACCTGTAAAGCTGTGGAGAAGTCTTCTCCGCAACGATATCGTCATCAGTAATAACTTTTTTACCAATGGGAGCAAAGCCTCCAAACAGAACCCAAAATTCACCAGAATCTGATTCAGCTTTTAACTTTCCATCATCTGTAAAAGAGGAATGATATGGGAATATAAATAACAGAAATTATCATAACATATACATAGATAAAGCTGCAAGAAATCGAAGAAGAAGAAAAACAATTCTCACCAACAATTGCAACATCACAAGTCCCTTCATGGTACTTGTCCTTCAGATACTGGACTACTTCTAATGCTTTCCCCCTTTCTTGAATGTTCGAGTTGGCACCGTTGAATTGATATATCTTGTTTTTAGTGTTGAGAATAAAAACATCATCATGATTCAACGATGATCTGGAGAAAGGGACCTGAATTACACAAAGACGAAGATAACATTCAAAACCAATCAATCTTCTTTATGTGCGATTCTTTGAAAGTTGAGAAAAAATCGATGGTTCCCCACCTGCTTCAACCTAACAACGCGTTTCCCTCTACAAACGTATAATCGCGTTTCAAACTCTTCTTCTTCGGGTGTCTTGAATCCAGAAGCAACACCGCCTTCTAGTGGTATGATACAAGGCTTAAAGTATGACAAGAATTTATCAGACTCATGCCCTTGTAATTCTCTGAACTGAACTGCACGGCCTCCAAGAATCGCATCGAGCTCAACCGTTTTGATAGCTGCAGTCCCTGCTTCATCCTAAGAATACATAATAAACATAATCATGTAAATAATCCAAAAAAATTAAAGAAAATACTTTTAAGAACACAAAATAAAATGAAGAACATTATACTTGGCTAGTATCCTTTCCGAGCCAAAAGTGTACATCATAATGAAAACCGCCTCCTCTTCCAGCAATAGTCTACACACAAAAGCATTGCATTAAGTCCAAACTACATATTTATTTTCCCTATATATAAGTTTTTTTAACTTCAATCAAATCAGCAAATTCAGATCTTATTTACTAGCTAGGTACCTGCAAAATGATATATGAATCGCCTGAGTAGAATTTACCATAGTCAGATTTAGGCAAGGGAACCGGTTGGAAATTCTCGATTCTCCATATCTCAGTCCCTCTATAACATGTTAAGTTAAGTTCAACAACATATGTGAATTTCACAATGAACAAATGACAGGATAAAGATGCACAAATCATCAAATATGCACATTAAATCGAATTTGATTACAGAACAAGCGTATATAGTCGGTAAGGATACGCTTTCTGACCAACTCCCTGAAAAGCAGGCTCTAGAGCTTTTGCTGCGTTAGACATTACCCTTCTTGGTTCGGAAATAGATTTTTCGATAGTTGAAGTGGCTGTTTTCAGATTCAACTGCTGAAATGAAACAACATATTTCTTTCTTTAAACAGCTATCCAACAATATATGATCATGCATTATAGCTATTTCCTGCTCAAATATTTACTAGTTTCATCCATTCAACAACTAAGAACCTCAATGTAATCAGAAATGCATTAAGCAGAGTGAAAAATTCACACATTTCATTTAGGATCAAAAGCTTCCAAAATTTTCATAAACCTACAATGCTCAATACATCAAAATTCGAAAACCGAGTTCATTCAAAATCGAAAGACGGTAGGATAAGGTTACAAGTCAGAAGAATATACACATATTCTACTTTGCTTTTCCGAGTGATTGATTGATCAAAATCAAAATTCAACTAATTGAAAAAAATAATAAATAAATAAAAAATCTCCTTACTCTCCACTCTTGAGCATTGTATCAAGGAAAGATCATGTACAGATTACATATTATTTGCAGAAAATTCGAGTGATAAGATTAATTAACCTCTTATAACAATGAATTGAAGCAATCCCATCTCAAAATCAACCGATATTACCTCCGATCAACAACATATAACAAAAATGCAATCATCATCAACAAAAAAATAATTCCATAAAAAAAAACATTTCAACAATTAAATCAATCCCTTCGTTTAACCTTTTGAGGAAAAGTAAACTAAAAAGGAGAAAAAGCAACAGCGAAGGCAAATGGCAAATGCTATATAAAGAGAGAGAGAGAGAGAGAGAGTTTACATTAACAAAAAGAAAGATGAATCATTGCTGCATGTGATTAGACGAAAGAAATCAGTGTTTCTTCCATTGTAGCTCTGCTCTGTTTTATATCAAACTTTTTGTGGGATATTTTGCGATTGGGACAGCAACAATGGAGGAGGAGAGGGAGGAGGAGGAGAAGAGCAAGAGATCGACGAGAAAAGAAAGAAAGTGATAAATATAGAGAGAGAAACGTTAAGAGAAAAAGAAGGTGAATGAATAACTGAGCAACGATCCGGTGATGGTGGCAGCACCAGCCATGTTGGCTTTCTTCTTTTTATGGGCCTCCTTTTTCGCCTTTTTCTTTCTTTTTTTTTAGGTATTTTGAATTTATTTTTTTTCCCTCTCATTTATTACTTTTAATGAAAATAATGTTGCCATACCTTAACCGTTTTCTTGATAATAAAAAATAATTTAAATGTGATTTACTGATGGTATATATTGACATTAATAGCATTTTTTGAATCGTTTATTTATTTAGTAGTATTAATTTTGTTGAGATTTGAAAGGAAAAAAAAAACACTACCAATAAATTTGAATTAACAAATAAGTTAAGACAAACAATATTCATTATTTGCAGAGAGTTGGGTTACACGTTATAGTTTATGAGATAATAGTATGATGTTATTGAAATAGATAAATTCTCGTGATATTTTTCTAAGTGCATTTTGATAATGCATGTATGCTTGTTATACACAGTTTTTAAAAAATGCACATATTTGATCAAAGTTTATTTTCTTCAAATTATATTAATAAGCTAGAGAGAAAAAAAAAATTAATTTAAACTTTTAAAAGGTAATTAAGTGAAGATTAATGTACCCTGAAACATGATTTTTGCGAACCTTAACAACGCGTATAAAGGCTAAGTTTGTAACTTATTTGATAAAAACATAATAATGCAATTAAAGGTCAAATTAATTAATTAAATAAGAGATATAAGTCAATTCATATCCATAAATCCAATTAAAGAATTTATCAAAGTCAATTCATCCATGAATAAGAAACTGAAGTCTAATCGCTGAATTTTAAGTTCATGTAGGTAGCCCAACAAATACTTCATACACTATTGTTTATTACTCCCTTCATTTTTATAACATCAAATTTACCTCTTTTGTTCTTATTTTCTTTTAAGTATTCATTTCGAAATTCTATAATAAAAATGTTATATCTTCACCATTTTATTCTTTTATTTAATACTCTTACTTGCTATAAGTTGGCTCTAAAAAATAAAATATATAAATAAGATTGTAAAATATCATATCTTCTATATTTGGCTCTCTCTTTTTAATTATTTTTCCTACTTTTATGTGCAGAAAATAATTAATGAACAGATAATTTGTGTGCCTTTTTGTCTGCCGGCTTCTGCATTTGTGGCCCATACCATCAATACATAACATTTAAACCTTTTTTTTTATAAAAAACAATTAATTTTACTCTTTTCACCGTTTTCTACAAGTGCGGTGAAAATTAATTAACAAAATTTGATTAAGATTTCTTTTGGGTTGCGTTCTTTTTCGAGGAACAGAAAAGTGCAAGAAAAGTAAAAATTTCACTATTCTCTTTCATTTTCATACTATGTTTTTCTTATGGTGTATGATTTTTTTCGGGTAACTTTCTTCTTATATTTTCACTATAAATTATGATAATATTTAATCACATGTTAAATCTATTTTCCAACTTAGAGAACATAAAATAAATATATATATATAAGACTTAATGATGAGATAAAAAAAAATCATCTTTTTTTTATCCTTCCATTTCATTTTCCTTAAAGAGTGAATTCTCTTTAATGGAAAAGTATGTGTTGGAAATTTTTTCTAGTCAGTACTCCGTATGATTTTTTTTGACAAATATTTTCACTTCAAATCATGCTAATATTTTCTCATGCATTTGGAGTGAATATTTTTTATCTACATGTTAATTCTCTTTTTTACCTTACAAAATATAGAATAAAATAAATAGACCACATTATGAAATAAAAGTTTTCATCACAAGGACCATGTACGTAATGGACAAATTTGAAAGTTATTGATTTTTCATGTTGATAATTTTTAAACTCACAATTACCCAATATTGACATAAGTTAGCACTAAATTTTTGTGGAAATTAGCTTAACATAACACTATCAAATCAAACATAATCAAATAGAGATTTGCCACTGAACATTTTAAATCAATTGTTTTCACCGTTTTCTTGGTTGATTTAATATGCCTTCTAAATGGGATGTTTGCTACATACACGCATTAGATCACTTCGACAATCTTGCAAGTTAAATCAAACATACACTATACATTTATTTATTTAATTTGCATAGAGACTCACCACCATTGTCCATAAGCATACTAAAGCCTTCGTTCATGATATTTCATGGGCATTGGTTAAAAAAAAAATATTAAAAAAAAGAAAAAAAAAAGGCGAAGACGAAAGACTATTTTATTGGTCTCGGAACAAATCCAATAAGAATAGAGAAAGTGAATATACGTACGTTGCATTTTATAATTTTTTGAGTCTTGCCTCATATTCAAACCGTTTGATAAAATTACGTAGGAAGTAGTACTGAAGTAGTACTAGATACTTTGGTTAGATAGACTACTACTGTTATCATATACGTGCGGAAAGTGTAAGCCCTAGCTAGTTTATACTCATTTTACTGAAAATATGTTTTTTTTTCAACTTAAAATAGTGATTATGCTTGTGCTATCAGTTGAATGCAGTGTCACGTAACTTATGTTACCGACAAAAAGCCGTTTGTATGAGCTTTCTGTTTGACAGTATGTGTGGAATTAACATTTGAAAGACAAATAAACACAAATTTTATAGTGGTTCGATCAACTGATTTAAGACACCGATCATTGTGAAGTCAAGAGAAATCAACAACATTGTTGATTCTTGAACCAATAAATTTTATAGTATAACTCTTCAACATTTGAGTTGTGCTAATCTATGAACCACTAATGAACATCATTTTTTTAAAGAAATTATTATATTTGAAAATGTTGGAATCTGCAATCTAGTCAAAATATATGACTTATAAGACACGAACCATTTCAAATATGTCCTCTCTTGACAATTATCATAACACACTCATATAAAAGATATAGTTATTCATGTTAGTAATCTTTTTTAACTAAATTTTGATTTTAATCTACATGGGTCTGTAAAATAATGACTGTATTACAAGTAAATATTATTTTTAAAACATTTTTTTTTTGTGCCTTTCAATCGAGTTCAAATGACCAAACACACAAATGAGTTGCCAAAAAATTACATATATAACGCTAATTATTTTTTTGAGGTCTCATTTACACTGACCTCTAGACAATAGGTAAACATTATGAAGGTAATCTAATAATAAATAAATGGTGATGAGATGATGATAAATATGGAAAAGAAAATGGAGTCTAATATAGAGCATATATATATTTATCATGGGAAAATAATCATGGGAAAATAGAGTCTAATATAGAGTCTAATGGTGATGAGATGATTATCTTTGCTTTATGCCTATAAAGCAAAGATAAGAAAATACGAGGACCCTCTTACACCATCACACTTCCTGCATGAGGCCCCTCAGTTTCAGTTGATGAACATGTCCTACATTGAATTGTAATAATCAATCACAACCATAATTTAAATGCATTGATTTTAGGATCATGCATGAATTATTAATCATTTCCGATTAAACATGTTATGTGCACTCATGGAAGTATCTAAATCTTATTTTTCTATTTCGATAAATATCGACTACATATTTTTCTATACTTGTATAATATATAATGTATCATGTGTGTTTATTTGTTTTATATAGTGAATTTATGATTGTAGAATAACGGAATGCAAAATGTACAACATTTGTTAATAGTTGCTTAAAAGCTTATATAAACAGTCAACTATAATAATTTATTTTCTATTATGACAAAATAAAAATACATAAGTTCATTTTGCAAAATATTTTTTTATATACTATAAGTTATGAGAAGTGGTTTTTTTGTCTTTCTTTCGGTTTCATTGATAGCAGAAAAACCAACCTACGGAAAAACGATGACTATTGAGTGCCTTTTTTAGCTTCTAGGGTACCATATCCCCTCCTCTCCCCCATGCGTAAGGTTTAGGAAGTCAGTTTTGTTTAAGGGTCGTTCGAGATTTTCCTATAATCTGTTGGTATACTATATGTATGTGTATCTTAGAGCTTCTTCTAACGAATGTAGCAGGCGAAAGTGAATTCCAGCTAAAGCTAAATAGGAACCACTTCTTCTAAATAAAGGGTATTTTCTCTCTTTTAGCCAATGCGGAATCGATAGTCCAAAATAAAATTTGAAATAATGACGAATCCAATCAAATTAAATTGGGCCGAGAGTTGCAAGTCACTTAATACAGTATTTGAAAAGCCCATTATTCTTCTTATCCTCAAATCACTTAAATAAATAAAGGTTAATTTGGTTTAAATCTACAAGTTATACACATTTTTTTGGTTTTTCCCATAATAAAAGAAAGTAGGGTATAAATATACAAACTTTAGTTAATTCCGAAATTTCCCAAAAATTGAAATTATCCCCAAATCGAAACCAACGTGGCAAAATAAAACTGACGTGGGAAGTTAAATTGAAATGGAACGACGTCGTTCTTAGAAAAGGAAATGAAAAAAAAAAAAAAAAACCCAACATTCCAACTCAGTTCTCTCTGTACCAACCACCCCACCTTGCCATTGCAAATTTGCCATTGATCACGAACTTGGACCAAATCGTTGTTGCCGGAAATTTACATCGTTATCTTTAAACACTCTAATGTGGTGCTTGGTATGATGGAATGGAATTGGGTGTAATGGAATGGAAATAGAAATGATGTAGAAATTTGTACATTATTTCTACCTCCATTCCATTCCACCCCATTTCATTCCATCATACCAAGCACCACGTAAGAAGTATATATGGTCTCATTATTCACACGCAATCATGTTCACCCTATCTACTAATTTGGAAATTGGAGAAGAAGGGCAAAGAGAGTACGACAACTGGAGGCTGAGTGGTTTAAGATAAATAAAAAAGAAAAATTAATGATACTGAAATTATTTAATCCTTACCATTTTATACTTGTTAAGTAAAACAGTGCGAATAACAAATACTACTATAAAGAATTAAACCAAACGCAAAGATACACGAGTTTGGTAACCCAATTCGGTTCAACAACATATGTCTGGGGTGCAACGTCCAAAGAGCTTATTTACTATCATAGTGCTTGAGTTACAGAGACTGTTACTCACTAAAGATTACACACCTTATGATACCCTTTCAACGTTCTCCTTAAGTGAATTGGAACTAAGCTCTCTCTAGCCTTGCTAAATCTAATCCATTCGAAGATCTAGATTTACCCTTGAGTTTATAAGTACTCAATTACAAGATCACACGCCCAAAGCCTAGTATGTTCAAAGAACGAATACTCGATGATGATGTCTTCCACACACTCGCTCTCGCTCGTATATGCAGGATGATCGATCGTGGATTTTAGAGTGATTATACGAGAGAGAATGAAGAACACGAGAGGTTTTTACGTGGTTCGATCTTTGATTAGATCTACGTCCACGAAGGAGAGAATGTTTTATATTTTCGTGTTCTAGCCGCTATTACAACCCGCCCCTTTCTTTACAAAATGATTCTATTTATAGAGAATGGAGGTCACGGGCGTTTCAGGAGTGGTTGGGGGGTCGTGGGTGCTCCTGTCTGCACTGTGGAGTGGTTGGGAGCAGTTGGTTGACTTTCTTGACTTCCAGTGGGCTTTATCCTTGATTGGGCTGGGGGAATTAGGAATGGGCCGAGCTGATCTGGGCCATATCCTATCACATCCCCCCCCAAAAGACTGGAGCAGCGATGTCATTGTGGGGAGGTGTAAACTGGTCGAGGTCGAGGTCGAATTGTACTTGCTTCGTCGAAGATGAGATTTTGACGAAGTCGAAATGTATACCGCCTTGTTTTGACGAGGTCGAGCTTGAATTTCATTGCTTCGTCGGAAATGAGATTTTGACGAAGTCGAAATGTATACCGCCTCGTTTTGACGAGGTCGAGCTTGAATTTCATTGCTTCGTCGGAAATGAGATTTTGACGAAGTTGAAATGTATACCGCCTCGTTTTGACCGAAATGTATACCGCCTCGTTTTGACGAGGTCGAGCTTGAATTTCATTGCTTCGTCGGAAATGAGATTTTGACGAAGTCGAAATGTATACCGCCTCGTTTTGACGAGGTCGAGCTTAAATAGGCGTGGTGTGAGGTGCGACTGCTGTTGTCAGCGTAGGTAGGACACGCGTCGCTTTTTGGTTGGGGCAGGTGAAGAGGCGGGATTTGAAAAGGCGTGCCCTTGCCTTTTAAAAGCTTCTTATGTACGCTAAACAGCATTTTTCTCAATCGATTTTCAATATCGCGCAAGAGAAAACCCTAAGCCCCAAAATTCTGCAACCGCCGCCGTTTAGCCAGTTCCCGGTGATTTTTGATCGGAAAATCTGTGACAAGTAAGTAATTTTCTTCACAATGGATGCTTCTTCTTTTCCCCAAGTAGATAGTGATAGTGAGAACGTAGGGGTTTCGCCTTCGCCGGTTAGGGGGTTTCCGGCGAAGGTTTGGCTGAATGTATATACCCGCGCGTTAGTCCAGCCGGCGTTTAGGGAAATTGAATTCCCGTCGTTGGTCGGGTCTGACGCGTCTCTGGCTGTGGCCTCCACCATGTCTGTATCTCATATGCAGGGTTTGGCCCGTAGTTTTTTATTTCCCGAGTCAGTCGAACTCCTTTTACCTCGCGATGTTGATAGGGGTAGTTCGCCTCCCGTGGGTTTTTTTACCGTATATGAAGATTACCTTCATTTTGGTTTACGGTTCCCTTTGAACCATTTTTTTGTCGAGCTTTTAGAAGAGCTTGAACTGGCGTTAGGTCAGTTGCAGCCACCCTCTGTCAAGCAGATCATCGGCTTTTGCTTCGAGGTCAGCCAACGTGGTGGTACGCCTACCGTAGAGTCGTTCCTTAGGTTTTTTAGGCGTAAGCTTGGTCCGACGGGGTGGGCTTACCTTTCCCCTATTAATAGGTTCAAGTTGGGGACGCCTTCTAAGGTGCCGAACTGGCAAAAGAAGTTCTTCTTTTGCCAGTGTGAAGGTGTCCCGTTATACCCTTAGATGAAGGGTAAGTTCGCTCCTCGAGACACTGGGAAACCGACCGGTGAGCTTGAGACGAGCTTGGTGAACCTCGGCCTCGTCGAAAGGAATTATGCCGAGGCCGAGCTTGCGAATCATGGGTTAAGCCCGTATAACTCCGTGTCTGACGCGGACTTGGGTGAGGCTCTGCTTCGCTGACTTGCGTTTCGTGATTTCTTTCGTTTTTTGCTGACAATTTTTTTTTTTTTTTGTAGTGGATGCCCAAGCTTTCCAGGCCGCTTTACAAGGCAAGAATAAGAGGAAGAGGCAGAAGCCTTCTGTTTCCGTGGTGGAGAAGGCGACTTCGGCGACGTCGTCGGAGAGGACGACCGACCTTCCAAGGTCGGTATCCGTAAGCTCGCAGCTGGACGCGCCTGTCCGGGGTTCCTCTCCACTGCAGGTGGTCGGCCGACGACCTCGAGGAGCCGTCACTTCGTTGGATGCCGAAGTGACGATCGTCGAGAGCGGCACGACCTCGAGCCAAGGATTCCCTGAAGTAAGTGTAAAACTGAATATTACATATATATAGTGATTGTATCCTTTTTAACCTCTCCTTTGTTTTCGGGTTTTAGGGAGCCGAGGCGGTTTTGCAGGGCTTGGCGAGCTTCATTAGGAGTGGAGTCGCCAAGTTCCAAACACAGGCTGCCGAAGTTGCGGCTACTGAGGATCGGCTGAAGGCCAGGGTCCATGCTGCCGAAGCCGCGGCACAGGCAGCACAGGAGAGGGAGGCGGTGGCTTTGGCTGCCGCCGAAGAGGCGAAAAAGAGGAACGCCGAGCTGGAGGCTGAAGTGGACCGGCTGACGAACGAGATTGCCGGGGTGGTGGCTGGACAGGGGGACGTGTTCCGAGCTGTGGTGGAACGTGTCTTCCGGTCGAGGCATTTTTCCCACATGGCCGTTCAGTTGGCGAGTGCCTTGAGTACCCCGATCGTCTCTGCAGCGCTTGACAACATCACCGCCGACATCCCCGAGCTTGATAAAACCAAGTACGGGTATGGTGTCATGACGGAGGAGGAAACGCTGCAGGACTTCGCCGGGGTGCTTTTGGAGCACGGTTCTTCAATCCCGGTGGTCGAGCAGCTCGCCGCGCAGAGGGTTCTACTCACTGAAGGGACTATTCGGCGATGTCCCGCCGACAGGTATGAACTCCTAGAGACGGTCATTGCCGACCTCGAGAAGACCCCGGCTGCACAGACCGCCGAGGAACCAGCTCGCGACGACCTCGAGGAACCAGAGGTCGGCCTAGAAGGAGAAAATCGTGATGTAGTGAATTGACACTTCACGATTTTTGGCTTCTTTCCCTCTTCCCTTTTTTTATTTTTTTATTTTTAGTTTTGTACTTCGTCACCGTTAGGGTGGCGTTTCTTTCGCCGTTTTCGGCTATAAATAAAAGGATTTCTTTTTGAACCTTGCTTGTATTTGTTCTGTAGTCTGCTCCCGAGTTTTATGATGCCTCCCACCTTGTTCAAGAAATATCTGAGCTTCGCCGAGCTGTAGAGGTGGCCGAGCTCGATGTTTCGAACTGGAAGAAGCGGGTTAATAACATAGAGATCGAGGCCGAGGTGAAACTTCGGGCTTCTTTAGAAAAACTCGATGAGATGCATGCCAGATACATGGAGCTCGAAGACCAGTACCAGCGAGCTCGGGATGACATCAAGGCTTGCAAAGAGATCGTCGAAGAGCATATGGAGTACGAGACCATAATTCACCGAGCTGGGGGATCCACGATTTCCGAGACTTACGATAAGGTCAAGGAGCTCCAGGCCTGATGCCGAAGTTACAGGGAGGAATATGGGAGTGAATCCTGGCAGGTTAGAGGTGAGTTTGAAGAGCTCGTTCGTGTGGCGAGCATTTATGAGACTGTCCTTGATCGCTTTCCGAAGTTGAAGCGGCGTCTGTCTTTACAAGCTGGTTCTGCGACTTCAGTTTCTTCCGATCCGGATCCGAAGTTGCTCGACCGTACTTCTAGAGAATTTTTGGGAGGTGAATCTTCGAGGTCTGCTGACCCGGACCCGAAGATTGTGACACGCCATTCTCAAGAAATTTATAGTCAAGAGCGGCGATCGGCGTCTGGACGGGGTCGGGGTCGGGGTCGGGCGAGCCAGAATGTCCGAGGTAGAGGCCGAAGTTCGGCTTCTGGACGCGGTCGGGGCAGGTTTAGTATAGATGATGTTTTGAACTTTGACTCCGGTAGGGATTTTGCTAGAGATTGGCTTAGCTTTAGTAAGCCAAAGCCTCCGGGTTCCTCGCCTTCTTAATGTAACAATGTACATTTATTTCCATTTAAATAAAACAGAAATTTTTGCATTTGTGTTTACCAACTTTCTCAGTCACTTCGTCTTGTGACGAAGATTGTGCTTTCAGTTAGCCACCTCGTCTGATGACGAAGTTTAGGCTTTTAAGTGGCCACTTCGTCCGAAGACGAAGCTTAGGCTTTTAACCAGCCACTTCGTCCGATGATGAAGTTTAGGCTTTTAAGTGGCCACTTCGTCCGAAGATGAAGCTTAGGCTTTTAACCAGCCACTTCGTCCGAAGACGAAGTTTAGGCTTTCAAGTAGCCACTTCGTCCGAAGACGATGTTTAGGCTTTCAAGTAGCCACTTCGTCCGAAGACGAAGTTGAGGCTTTTAAGTAGCCACTGCGTCCGAAGACGAAGTTTAGGCTTTCAAGTAGCCACTTCGTCCGAAGACGAAGTTGAGGCTTTTAAGTAGCCACTTCGTCCGAAGACGAAGTTTAGGCTTTCAAGTAGCCACTTCGTCCGAAGACGAAGTTGAGGCTTTTAAGTACCTTATTTGTCGAGTTTATCGATAGGGGTGGTCCCCTTACGCGCGTTTAGGTGTTACTCCGACGTGGAGTTTATTTGTATCCTCGTCAGGATTTTAAAATCGAGATACTTAGTATAAAACGAGAGAGGTGTACAATGCATGCAAATTATTTAGGTGAAAACTAAAAAAAAACTTTAATTGAATAGAGTTAAAAAAAAAGACAGAATTTACCAAGACAACCCGGCTCCTAGGACCTAAATGGACTCGGACACTGCTCTCTGTTTATACAAAGTACCTTTTCAAGTGAGTAATGTGCCATGTACGGGGTATGGGCTCACCAGATAGGTGGGCGAGCTTGTACGACCCTTTTCCGAGGACTTCTTGAACTCGGTATGGTCCTTCCCAGGTGGCTTCTAATTTGCCGAGCTTTTCCGCCTTACTGACCTCGTTATTCCGGAGTACGAAGTCGCCTATTTGGAGCTGCTGATGCTTCACCCGGCTGTTATAATACCGAGTTACTTGCTGTTTGTATCGAGCTTCTTGTATGTAGGCTTGTTCCCGTTTCTCTTCTAGCAAATCCAAGTTAGTTCGAAGTCCATCTTCGTTGTCTTGGGCTGCGAAGTTAAGCGTTCGGGGGCTCGGCAGACCGATCTCTACCGGGATCACCGCCTCGGTTCCGTACACCAAGCTATATGGTGTTTCGCCGTGTGATGTCCTCGGGGTGGTTCGGTACGACCATAGGACTTGGGATAAGTTCGCAGCCCAGTCTCTTTTGGCCTTATCGAGCCGGGTTTTTAACCCTTTGACTATCGTTCGGTTCGTAACCTCGGTTTGGCCATTCGCTTGAGGATGGGCTACCGAGGTGAATTTTTGCTGGATGTGGAGTTCGTCACACCATTCTCTGAATGTCCTGTCTGTGAACTGGGTTCCATTATCTGATACGAGGACGTGAGGTATGCCGAAACGACAAACTATGTTCTTCCAAACGAAGTTCAGGGCGTTTTTACTTGTGATCCGGGCCAATGGTTCGGCTTCGACCCACTTCGTAAAGTAGTCGATGGCTACAATGAGGAATTGTAATTGGCCGGGGGCTTTTTCAAATGGGCCGACGATGTCAATTCCCCACTGCATGAACGGCCAAGGGCTTTGTATGCTGGTCAGCTCGGTCTGTGGCAACCTCGGAACCGTCGCATGGATTTGGCACTTCGGACACTTTTTGACGAGGTTGGTAGCGTCTTGGAACATGGTGGGCCAATAGTACCCACACCTCATGACCTTTTTGGAGAGGGCGCGGGCTCCGATGTGACTGCCACAGGAGCCTTCATGGACTTCGCGCAGTGTGTAGTTTGCTTGGTTGGGCCCCGCACATCTTAGGAGAGGTTGGAGGTAGGATTTTCTATACAACACTCCCTGTTCAAAGACATACTTGGCGGACTTGGCCAGGAGCTTTCTAGCCTCAACCTTATCGGTGGGGAGCTCGCCTATCTCTAGCTGCGAAGTGGAGTCATCCAGTTCGGTCCGTCTTCGGTTACTATATTAACCTCGGCTTCATCGATACTTCGGAGCTGTACTTCTTCCACTGGAGAGATTGTTGATGATGACGCGAGCTTGCTTAGTGCATCAGCTCGCCCGTTATCCCCTCTTGGGATTCGCACTAGCTCGAAGTACGAGAAGCCTTGTTGTACGAGATGCCCCGTCCACGTAGACCTTCCAACAGTCTCGCGGTTGTGGATTAGGTGCCTCGGCCTTTGGTTTATCCTTAGTAGGTTCAACAGATTGCTGTGCTTCCGTGAACTTGGCTTCCACCAGGAAATCGGCCAGTGCTTGCCCTTTGATTGCTTGGCGAGGTATAAAGGAAATTGTGTGCTCGCCGAGTTCTACAGCCCATTTAGCGATTCGCCCAGACGCTTCCGGCTTTGTAAGTACTTGCCGAAGTGGTAGGTCGGTCAGTACTTGTATCTGATGTGCATGGAAGTATGGTCGAAGTCTCCTCGCTGCATTCACCAACGCAAGTGCGACCTTTTCCAAAGGCTGATATCTCGTCTCCGGCCCTTTTAGGGCTCGGCTTATGAAATAGACGGGTAGCTGATGACGTCTTTCTTCTCGTACCAGGACTGCGCTGATTGCCTCGTTCGAAGCGGCGAGGTATAAAGAGAGGATCTCGTCCTTCTTTGGTGCAGATAATGTCGGGAGATTTGCGAGATACTTCTTCAAACCATCGAAAGCTCCTCTGTGCTCATCGTTCCATTCAAAGTTCGGAGCCTTCTTTAGTATCTTGAAGAATGGGAGTTGTTTTTCGGCGGCCTTAGATAGAAAGCGACTTAGGGCGGCTAGGCAGCCCGTCAGTTTGTGCACGTCATGGATCGACTTCGGCACTTGCATTTCTTGGATAGCCCGGACTTTTGAAGGGTTGGCTTTTAACCCCTCGCGTGAAACCCAACACCCTAGAAATTTTCCAGATCGGACCATAAAAGTACACTTTTCTGGGTTTAATTTTAGGTTCACTTTACGAAGTAGGCCAAAGACAACTTTAAGGTCGTTTACACAAGTAGCGATCTCCTTGCTCTTTACGACTATATCGTCTACATATACTTCGACAATGCTACCGACGTAGGCTTTAAAAATTTTATCGACCATCCTCTGGTATGTGGCTCCGGCGTTCTTCAGTCCGAAGGGCATTTTTTTGTATGCATAGATGCCGAAGTCCGTGACGAAGGCGGTCTTCGGCGCGTCTTCGGCATTCATGAGGACTTGGTGGTATCCCTTGTATAGGTCCAAGAAGCTGAACACCTTGTGGCCAACAAGAGCTTCGACCTTCTTGTCAATGTTGGGGAGGGGGTAGCAGTCCTTTGGGCAGTGCTTATTAAGGTCCGTGTAGTCAATACACATCCGCCACCCACCTCCCTGCTTTTTCACCATCACGGGGTTAGCCAACCAGGTCGGATACTTTACTTCGAATAAAATATCGGCCTTTTGCAGTTGCCGGACCTCGTCGTGAATTACTTGACTCCTTTCGGCTGCGAATGCTCGTTGTTTCTGCCGAACTGGTTTTATTGCAGGGTCGATGTTGAGGTGATGAGTGATGATGTTTGGTGCCACCCCGGTCATGTCAAGCGGCGACCAGGCGAAGACATCTCTATATTCCCGAAGTAGCCGGATAAGTTGACTTCGGAGCTCGTTTTCTCCGACGAACCCTACTTTGACGACCTTGGCAGGGTCATCTTCGTATAATGCGACGTCCTCTACCGGCTCGATGGATGGAGACGACGTCGGTTCCACCTCTTCGGGTTTCTGTAGTTGCTATGCCTGGGGGTGTTGATTCCTATCACCTCGGAGTGCGACCTGCATGCACTCCTTAGCCTGTTACTGGTTTCCCCGAAGCGTGATCACTCCATTTCTAGATGGAATTTTAATCGTCAGGTGGTAGGCCGAGCAGATTGCCTTTGTCGATATCAGCCAATCCCTTCCTAAGATGATGTTATAGGGGGAGCTGGCTTTTACGACGAAGAAGTGGATTATCTTCGTAGTAGACAACGGGCTCTTTCCAACTGTCACGGGCAGTGAAATTATGCCTTCCGTCGTCGTCTCTTGTTGTGTGAAGTTCTTTAATGGCATGGGTGCTGGCTTTAGACGTGCTTCTTCGATATCTAGCTTATCGAAGCAGTCTTTAAAGAGCACACTCACCGATGCTCCACTATCAACAAATACGCGGTGGACCAGTTTGTTGGCCACCACTGCCTCGATTATGGTGGCATCTTGATGAGGTACCGCATGGGGAACTGGGTCATCACCGGAAAAGGTGACGACCTCGTCTCTCCTGAACCTTTTTTGAGTGGGTTCTTCTCGCTGTTGACTTCGGGCTTCGGCTTTCAATGATGACCTCGTCGTGCCTTTGGGCAGTCCGGTGATGGCCGTGATGACTGCGTCATATTGAGGCTGATCTTCGTCCTCATCCTCGTCATCGTGCCTTGGCCTTTTGTCATTTTGGGGAGCGTAGTTATAGCCTCCCTTATTTTTCTTTCTCTTGCCCTTCCTTGAGGTCGGGCCTCTTTCTGATTTCGACTTTGGTACAGTTTAAGGGTACCGTCGCGTATCATGTGCTCTATGTCCGAGGCGAGGTCTCTGCAATCTTCAGTTTCATGACCGTAGTCATTATGGAGTTTGCAGTATTTCTCCTTGGATCGGCGTTTCGACCCACCTCGGGATAAGGGCGGCGGCTTCTCGAACAAGTTCGCATGAAGCTCGTATATTTCGGCCCTTGACTTTGTCAGTGGTGTATACTGACTTCGGTCTTGGTTGGATCGAGGTCCTAATCGGGACTCGAGGGGTCCTCGTTGTAACCTTTCGAGGGCACTTCGGCGGCCTTGCCCAAGATCGGTGCGCTCCTCTTTCTTTCTCTTATCGTTGTTTTCGGGCCGATCTGCAACCCGTTTCTTCCGATCGGCCTCGTCCGCTTCGGCGAATGTGTCGGCGATCTTCCATAGCCGCTTGGAGGTCGTAGGACGTGCCTTTACGAGCTCTCTGAAGAGAGTCCCGGACTGGATGCCATTTTGGAATGCCGAGATAAGCACGTCGTCGGAGAGACGATCGACTTTTAGGCTCTCGTTATAAAAACGGGCCAGAAAATCACTGATCGTTTCTCCCCGCCCTTGCTTTAAGGTGAGGAGCTGGGCTGGACTGATCTTTGCCTCGGCTTTTTGGAAGAAACGACGTTCAAAGGCGTCCAGTAGGTCGGCATATGACCCTACGCTGCAATTAGGGAGGCTATCGAACCAGCTTCTAGCGTTGTCTACCAGTAGCTCGGGGAAGACTTTACACATGTAAACGTCTTCGGCCAACCCCTGGTTCATCATGTTGTATTGGAACCGGGATAAAAAGTTGCTGGGATCTTGGGTTCCGTTGTAAGGTGGGATAGGAGGTACTCTATACGTCGACGGGAGGGGAGTATAGAGTATCCTATTAGTGAAGGGAGTCGAGATTCGACCGTAGACGGCGAATCTTCCTTGGTAGGTGTTCTCCTCGTCGTGCCGAGGTGGAACGGTGTTTTGACGAGGTGGCGTCGGATCGCGCTGAGGTGAAACGTGATCGTTCCCGCGGCGATTGCTCTGTCGCCTTCGGGGAACTTCGGCCTCAACGTCGAATCTTCTTTGGTGGACGTTCCGTTCGTCACGCCAATGAGGAATGGCGTTTTGACGAGGTGACGTTGAACCGCGCCGAGGTGAAGCGCGACCGTTCCCACGGCGATTGTTTTGTCGCCTTCGGGGAACTTCGGCCTCCCTGTCTCCAACGATCCGAAGACTTGGGGATGGCCTTTGTGACGGTTCGACTTCGTCTTCTTTGCTTTGACTTTGTTGTCGGTGTTGGTCGGCAAACCTGCGAAAATCCTGCTCATGGAGGCTCAGGTACGCTTTCAGTGCGTCTCCCAGCTCGGGTTGGAGTTCAGCATTCCCGCGTCGGCTGTCACTTTGATCTGGTCCATCGTCGCTAGCTGAACCCCCAGATGGGACATCCTCCGGGTGGCCTTCAGGAGTTCGGCGGATGGGCTGTTGGTCACGCTGGACCTGGGAAGCAGTTTTCTGAGCTTGACTAACATCACCTTCTTCCTCGTTGGCCGGCGTGTAAGGCGGATTGGAAAAGAGGTCAGCTCGTTTCTGTTTTGCCTTGGCAGCAGCGGCGGCGGCGGCGGTGGTGGCGGAGCGGGTTGGTCTTACCATCGTATTTTCACTTGAAATACGCTGATCGGTTTCACAAAATTCTTTCGATTCCCACAGACGGCGCCAATGATCGATCGTGGATTTTAGAGTGATTATACGAGAAAGAATGAAGAACACGAGAGGTTTTTACGTGGTTCGATCTTTGATTAGATCTACGTCCACGAAGGAGAGAATGTTTTATATTTTCGTGTTCTAGCCGCTATTACAACCCGCCCCTTTCTTTACAAAATGATTCTATTTATAGAGAATGGAGGTCACGGGCGTTTCAGGAGTGGTTGGGGGGTCGTGGGTGCTCCTGTCTGCACTGTGGAGTGGTTGGGAGCAGTTGGTTGACTTTCTTGACTTCCAGTGGGCTTTATCCTTGATTGGGCTGGGGGAATTAGGAATGGGCCGAGCTGATCTGGGCCATATCCTATCACAGGATAATACTATCAAACTCAGCAACCGTGAATGACGGCTTCCACAGTATATAGAGTCTCTTGCCAAACCCTAATATTGTCTCGCTGTCCAAGAATAAGAGATTGAATGATTATCGTGTGCATCTTCTACGATATTAGTTTCCTTGTGGAGATCGGAATGTTGTTTCATGAAGCTTATCCTTAAATAAACACCGAAGCGCGATGCATGTTTCCTTATTTTAGAATCGTAACATATAAGGAAACTTCCATACAGATTATAACTTCCAGCTGTCACCTTTTGATCCTGAAGTAAGACAGTCTATGTAACAGAATGTACATGCAGCGGATCTTTCCAAATAATTTGTCTATCATAAATAACCAATACTTACGTAGTGTATTCTATACACTAACAATCTCTATTTATGTAGACAAAACCAGGAACACAGAAAACCAAAAAAATCAACAAGTGTGATCAAAGCAACCCCTTACTTCGATGAAACATATCTTTCTTGCGTACTTCAGATTAAAAACAAAAACAATCATGCATGGAATCAGAACAACTCCCCCTTGATTTAAATGTGCTTCTACTTCTCTTCAAATTCTTTAAAACATTATTAAACCTCTTGGTTAATAGAGCAACACTGGAATTTTGTTCATCCAACAATTCAATGTGAGAAAAGACAGATTCAACCAATTCAAAGATGGGTGAATTCACATCATCAGTCTTGAAAGCGACAAACTATCCTTTCACATGTTTCTTTTGCTGATCCAAATTCATCTCAAAAGTAGTAAATATACTCATCAACTCACTAACACGATGTTTGGACAAATCTCTTGCTTTCTCAATAGCAGATATGTTGACATTATATATTTCAGGAAGTGATCTCATGATCTTGCTCACTAACCTTTCTTTACTGATAGATTCTCCAAGAGCAGCAACTTCATTTGAAATTTCTCCTATTTTTTCAACATAAGAGGTTATACTTTCATCCTCTTCCATTCTCAGATTTTCAAACTTATAGTTAAAAATCTTAGTTTTGTTGCCTTAAAACTTTCAGAACCTTCAAAGTGTTATTGAAGTTATGTGCCCGAACACAATAGATATCAGTCTAAAAGGTCCAGTATCAACTGAAATAAAGATAGCATTTATTGCTCTGGAGTTGAAGTTTGAAACGGCTCTCTCATCATCACTTCTTCATTATCAACCTCCGATCGAGGTGCACACCAACCGTTTAAAATGGACAACCAAGCACGTTTATCAAGAGATTCGATGAACATTTTCATATGTGATTTCCACAGTGAGTAGTTAGTCCCACTACAATCTAAGGCAGGTGGTCTACCAGCAGAAATTAGATACATGAGTTAGTGATCTGCACAACACAGAAAATACACGGTTAAAAAAGTACTCATGTATCTAGTTTTTGCTGGTAGACCACCTGCCTTAGATTGTAGTGGGACTAACTACTCACTGTGGAAATCACGAATGAAGATGTTCATCAAATCTCCTGATGAATGTGCTTAGTTGGTTGTGTTAAAAGGTCGGTGTGCACCTCGATGGGAGGTTAATAATGAAGAATTGTTAAAATCAGAAATAAAGTGGAATGCTGATGAGCAAGCCGTTTTAAACCTCAACTTCAGAGCATTAAATGCTATTTTATTTCAGTTGATGTTGGAGCTTTTAGGTTAATATCTAACTGCGTTCAAGCATGTGAGGTTTGGCTAATTCTTCAAGAACACTGTGAAGATTCTGAAAGTGTCAAGACAACAAAACTCAAACTTTTAACTACTAAGTTTGAAAATCTGGGAATGGAAAAGGATGAAAGTATAACACCTCTTATTCTGAAAAAATAGGAGAAATTTCAAATGAATTTGCTGCTCTTGAAGAACCTATCGGAAAGAAATGTTAGTGAGCAAGATCATGAGATCACTTCCTGAAAGATATAATTTCAAAATTTCTGCTATTGAGGAAGCAAGAGATTAATCCAAACTTCACGTAAATGAGTTGACGAGTATACTCCCTGCTTTTGAGATGAATTTGGAACAACAACAAAAAAAAGAGCGTGAAAGGAAAATATGTTGCATTCAAAATTGATCATTTGAACTCATCTGAAATTGATCATTTGTACTTGTAAAAATTGAATTTGGGATTTCCTCTGTAATATATATATATAATGATTCAGAAATAAGATTTCCTCAATGAATGAAAGAATTGCATGAAGAATGATTTCTGAAATTGTGAAGAAAGATTAAAAACATAGTAACTGAAAAATTATATATAGCTAAAATGGGTTATACATGGAACTTCTCTATAAAGAAATGGAAGCATTGATTGCCAAACCATATAGATGCTAAGTTTCGATCGTATACAAATCGAAGCACCATGCACTAACTTTGTTGTGAACAATCAACCACAACATATAGTATTATTTAACACATCATCAAATTTCAACTCAATTCAACACAGTATAGTTCTCAAACATGCGTGATTTTCATAATTTTCTCCAATAATAATCAATCATAACAAATTAATCCTTCAATACTGAAAGTCAACAAAAAATTAACACAAACATATAATTAGATAGTAATGTGCTTACCTTGAAGACTAATGGAGTGACGTGCAACAATCTGAGAGATTTTTGTAGAGAGAGAGAATTCGAGTAGAGAAAGAAAGGGAAGGTCGTGTGTGTGTGTGAGAGAGAGAGAGAGTGCAGATATGGCGGTGGCAGTAGCGACGGCGGAACTTCGAGATTTATTTCTATTTTGAGTTTTCCTACCATATATATAGTGGAAATTGTACGAAATACCCATTTTAACTTTCGTCAATCTAAACAATATTTATTAAATTATTTAATAGAATTTCAAATTACATTTTTAATGACAAAAATAATTCTGTAGGCAAAAATTCCGATGGCATTTTGCTGTTAAATAGGAAAAAAAATACGGGCTTCGCTATTCTATCGTGAATGAATCGTTATTTAACCCGATTATGTTTCAGTCGTTTTAGGATTTTTTTTTTTCTTTTTTTTAATAGACTAGAATAAATGATTTGATTAACTGTGTCGATGCAATGGAGTGTGGTTTCCGAAGCTGTAATTATGTGATTTTATTATTTTTTTTATATGTGAATATTTTAAATGCATTTTAGCGCAGTTGAAAAATCGGGATACTTCATAATCTTACTTTCGTAACCACTCGGTGGATGCACTAGATAATTTCTTGGTTTATTTTCTCCTATATATATACACACATTTTATTTCTTAAACATTTCACCTCCAATTAAAAAGTAGGAGTTCAAGTCACAAGGTGAAAAAATGAGAAATCATTATTAATATTTTAGAAAGAAAAATATAAATATTGAACGACTTGTACTTGTTACACATTTTTTTTCTATGACGTGCTTAATAATGAATATTGATCGACTAATATAAAAAGAAATTGAACCTAGACCAGTTCATTAAATTATATTAGCCCAACCCATTTTTACTATGGAGTGAGAACTTGAGCTATTCATTTTAGTTGGGCTAGAATCCAAATCTCGATAGACCACCACATTTAAGTACTAACAAACACTGCATTCATTCCATTTCAATAGTCTCATTTGTATTTGACATAATAACTAAGGGTGTGTTTGGTAAAGAAGATGAACCAAGATGAACCAAGATGAGAGAGATCATCTTGGTTCATCTCACTGTTTGGTAACCAACTAAAATAAACTGGAGGGCCCGAGATGAATACAGGGCCCGTTGATATTTCACTGTTCCGCCTTGTTTAGTCATCTCACGTTTTTGGTCGGATGAGGTGAACTCATTAAAACAGTAACACAATACTTTCTCTCTCTTACCATTTTACCCTTATATATTTATACGATTTTAAATAATAATAATAATAATAATAATGTAATATAATAATAATAATAAATAAATAAATAATAACAATAATAGTAATAATAATAATAATAAATCAATAATAATAATGTAATAAAATAATAATAATAATAGTAATAGTAATAGTAATAATAATAAATAATATCAATAATAGTAGTAATAATAATAATAATAATAATAATAAATATTAATAATTTAATAAAATAATAATAATAATAATAATAGTAATAGTAATAGTAATAGTAATAGTAACAATTATAATAATAGTAATAATAATAATAAATAATAATAATAATTTAATAATAATAATAGTAATAATTATAATAATAACAAGAATAATAATAATAATAATAAATATAATAATAATAATAATAATAATAAATAATAACAATAATAGTAATAATTATAATAATAACAAGAATAATAAAATAATAACTCAACAATATAATAATAATAATAATAATAATAATAATAATAATAATAATAATAATAATAATAATAAATATATTAATAATAATAATAAATAATAACAATAATAGTAATAATTATAATAATAACAAGAATAATAAAAATAATAACTCAATAATAATATAATAATAATAATAATAATAATAATAATAATAATAATAATAATAATAATAATAATAATAATACAGAGTAATAAATAATAAATAATAAATGGTACTATTTAATCTCAACGATAAAAAGTGAAATCGGTAGGGGTATTTAATAAGGGTAAAATAGTCAATTTAAATTTTAATCTAGAGTTTTGCAATTTGTACCAAACACAATATGATATCATCCGGGTCTGAATTTTTTGCTACCAAATGGTGAGATGAATGATTCATCTTGACACTATTCATATGAGTCATCTTGAGATGAATCATCATTCTTCATCTTGAGATGATTACCAACGCAGCCTAAGTGTATGTGAGATAAAGAGTTTTATAGAGCATTATCCACAATTCATTTTCTTTTATAGTAATGAGACTAATAAATAGAACAGACGAAAAAGAAAAGTGCTACTAATAAAATAGGACGGAGGGATTATTATCCTTTTCTTATTTTTATCATCCTTTTTCTTTTTTCAAATTTTATATCATCCTTTTCTTTTTATTATGTAATGTATAAAATAAAAAAAATAAACTAGTAAGTTGAGATAAAGAGAGTATATAATAATTGCGTCGGTGTGCGTATAAGAAAATGAAGTGTAGCTATTAGTGACTCAACTTTCGTGATTATACAGAGTATAATGTTGTTGTTGACTGATATATGTACAATAATTTCATCACTAACCAAACAACTAAACCACATAAGTTATGGGATTGTAATAAACCTAATTTTAAAAGTCGTGATGAAATGAAATTCGGCAATCAATAAAGCCAAAAAAAGAAAAGAAAAAGGAATGATTGTACAGACGAAATCCATAGTTCTTATTGACAAGTATGTCCCTTCTTTTGCATTACTTGTGTTCCCTCCAGCAACTAGGATTATTATTTATTCCTTATTCGCTTCTTCTTCTTTTCTTTTTTTTTTTCTTTTTTTTTTTACTGGAGATTAATAGTGGTAATTAATCCAATAGAATGAAAAAAATGAATAATGTGTGAATTAGGAGTACTACTCACAAGCAATGTAGCTATCTCGAAAGGGTAAGTTCTATGATGCACTTAAGTGTAGTGCATCAAGTATACAGGCAAAACACTAAATTAATGTAGGTAATCATTTTTTTCAACAAATTTTATATAGGCAAAGTAATTTTTACATACATTTATACTTGATGAATTGAATTATTTCAAAAAAAAACATATATATATATATATGCATAGTATAAGTTTTGCGATAATTCTTATTATTTTAACTATTCAACTTTTGACAAAAATTGAATAACGATAATTTTTAAATTCACATATATATATTTATGTTTTTTTTAGATAATTCAATCCATCAAATATAAATGTATGTAAAAATTAATTTGCCTATATAAAATTTATTAAAAAAATAGTTGCCTATATACTAGGTGCACTACACTTAAGTGCACCATAGTCATATAACTTACCTCTCGAAGTCGAAGGTGAATGGATGAACTCAAAAAGAGGAGACTGTAATTTTTTTAAAATTAAATAAAAATGGCGGCAGTAATTTGAAAACATCTCCAGTAAAAAATTATTTACATACAGTGTGCAAAGAGTTCTGCGTGATGATCATTCATGGCGGGGAAGAGCTCGATTTTTACCGCGAATTTGCTCGGCAGATCGGGCACGAAGAGCACGAATTCAGCCACCGCTCTATGCACTGCTTATGGAAGCCATGGCTGCACGTCTCCAGAACCCTAATTCTCTCGCCAATCGCGAACTCCGACAAGCAGATAGCGCAATCCGCCGCCAGCTTCATCCCCTCCGAGTAAATTAACGCCGGAATCTCGGTCTTATTCTCCGCCGCCGCGCAGGCGATTTCCGGCGACTGGATCCGGCGCCGCCGCATGCACAGGCGTTTGATAGCGATGTTTATTGCCAGGCCGCAGATTAGTGTGCAGAAGAGGAAGACAGCGACTAAGGCCGTGTTCGCCTTGAAATCTCTGGAATTAGAGTATGGCTGCCACGGGCAACTTCGGACGCCGCATTTAGTCGACGGAGGTGGCGCTAGGTGGATGTGGAATTCAACACTCGCCGTCGCCGCTGCCGCAGACGGTAAAGGTCTCATTTTCTCTCTCCTCTTGGTTTCTGAGACTCTCTTCTTTTAGTATGTTTTCTTAGCTTTTTGATTGATTGCTTTATCTGGAAAAAAAGATATTGGAAAATTGGGGAGAACGAGTAATAGTGATGAATACGGTTTCTGTTCAATCATAGTAATTTTGACGCATTATCCACTTTTCATGAAGAAAACAATTGATGTTGAGGTTGAGCCCATAAGGCCATGTATTGACTATTCTTTTCTATAGTATGTTTAATTTTAAATTAACATGAAAAAATGATGAATTGTTGATATATCATTGCTTGAAACAAGACGAGTATTAGAAACTAGAATACTTATGCAACACTATATCCTTAGAAGTAATGAATCTTGGAATTTGAACAGAGTGAAGCATTATTTGGTGAAGATATTTTAGTTCGACAAATCATTTTGAGCATCAAGTGTAGGACCCTAATATCTTTTGTGCTAATCCATATCTAGTGGGGTTCTTATCTTCATAATTCTTCATGTAGTCATCACAGTATTTGAGAAAAGTGTTTGACCCTTTATCCTTCCTATGAGATTATTTTGGTGTAAGATTGTTTGTATTCCAATACAGATAATACATATTACATGTTCAAAGAGTACTTTTATAAAAAAAGGCAACTGAATTGAAGCAGTGAAGTAAGTCCTCTAAACTAAGGTTGGTGTATGAGTTAGGCGGGTTATAGGTTGTATATTGATGGTGATGCGAGTTTTTGCTAGTGTTTGCTCATCTATTTTATATCGTGTTTCAATACTTAATTTGGTTTTATTAGTGCGTGTTATGTAACTGTATTAGATAGGATAGCATGTCGTTTTATGTGAGCTGGAGATTGAATAGTTGCGTGTTGGATAAAGGTGTTTTCTGTTTAATCAGAAGAGAACAACTTGATTTCTGAGAGGGGATTCACCTTCTACTGTCTATATATTCAAGTTGGTGAAGTTTTCTCTGCATTATGTTGGAGTAAGTATAAGACTGTTTCATGAACCCATAAAGAAATAAAATAAAAGCATGAAAATAATTTCAAATTTCCATCAATAACTTCATTTATTTATAACAATTCAGAGAGAAAGGGACGGCTATAGAACCCAGAAATGTAAAATCACGACTTGTTTTGGTAGGTTTTCACTCGTATAACTCTTTCTAAGTTAAGCAATTGAAACTACCTTTACATTATCTATAACAGGGCCACAAAGATGACCATAATCATGCAACTTAGTATGATAAAATGGATTCCAGAATCTGATCATAGTCCTGTTTGAAACTGCTTGGAACTTTAGGCTTGCATCCTTGAACCAGCCTTTTCCTTGAGAAGTAAACGACACAGTCACCGTATTCCTGCCTGCAGAACCTTCTACTGTCATCGACCCATGGCATCCATTGCTAGCATCTCCAACAGTGAATGTGAGGTGGTACCATTTCTTTTCAATCGTTCTAATAACTTGTCCAATTGCTGTTTCTCTGCCTCCCACAAACTCGACTGCTGCAAGTCCTTTGGGCACGTAGAAGTGCTTTGAGTCGACGTATTTTACAGGTTTCAGTGACTCAACTATCCATCCAGGGATTGGTGAGTACAAGTCTTGGCGCTTGGGGAGGACAAGAATTCCAGTGGAGAAGTTCTTGAAGACGTGAGGGCCTATTTCGAAGCCTCCGTTTTTCACCACATTTTCTGGGATTGTTCATGATCATGTGGAAATTGATTGAGTTAGTAATTTGTTGTTTTGAGTGATAAGATCTCGTTTCTTGAATTCATAAATATGTCTGACTCTACAAGATATGTAGGAATGCAAGCTGTAGATGTACAAAACATCCGATTTTGCATATAACTAGCAAACAGAGATTTCTAAGCCTTATGAATCAACACATGAATGTTGTAACATTAAATACTTATAGTCCTAAGAATATCAAACCATACATCTAGTCATTTGAGCAATAAATTTTGAAACTCTTACCTTTTGTTAATTTCAGGGGAAGCATTTCCTTGATAGCAATGGCATCGAGGAGGGGTCCACAGGTCGGATCTTCTTGCATCCCAGGATTGTGGAATGTGACCTTAACAACGCTCGAAGTTGCCTTGAAACTCCAGGCGTATGTATCCCCTCCATCCGTGCTGTACAGCGTTTGAATTGGGAGATTGCTCCACATTCCGGGTACCGAAACCCTCAGCACCTCATCTTGTGCGCAGGTCCTCGTTGCGCCAAATGTGAGTGTGTAGATCGAACCCGGATTCAGGTTCTTGACATACTGTGTTACCGAGGCCTCGTTTCCGAGCCTCACAGCGTGGACCCCACGTGAGACTGCGAAGTAGAACCCGCCCGGCTGGGGCCCGCCAGAGATGTACTCAACGATGCCGGAGATCACCCATTTGGGGAGGGAGTACTTCCCAATAATCACTGTTTTATTCAGGTTAGACGCTTTTGGCCCTTCTTCGAAGTTTCCATTTGGAAGTAGGCCTAAAGAATTATCAGTTTATAACAAAATGGAGGGTTAGAAGTTAGAACATCTGGTATAGACAGCATTAGTCTTGAAACAACATTAGTAGAAGTTAGAAATATAAATAACAGTGGAATGACAAAAAAACGTTTGAATTCGATTTCCGACAAGAATGCCTTCTAAATCAAGCTACCTAAAGTTTCCATTTGCTAGTACTAGTCCTAAAAAATTGACAGTATAATAAGAATGGCAAGATAGAACATCTAGTAGTAGATCAACAGTCTAACATTGCTTCAACCTAAGTTACAAATAGAAGTTTAAAATCGATTTCCTACGAAACTGCCTTTCATATCGAGCTACGTAGAGAAAAGAGTAGCGGCGAACATAATTTACTTACCATCGAGAGGTGGAGCTGCTGCAGCAGAAGCTAGAGTGTTGCAAAGGATGAACAGGGTTAGGAAAGAAAGAGTGGGATAGGCCATTGGAGAAGTCGAGAAGAAAGGAGATTGGTTGTTATGAGGTTGGATTCAGGATTGGAAATATATAATCTCTATCACTTACCAAAGTTGGAAAAATTAATGAAACGATGGCCATGTTAGAGTGCCTGAAATTTAGGCGGGAGATGTGTTTGACTGTCGCAGTTTTTCCTACTTTTATATGTTGAAAATCTGTGCCTTTTCCCACACAATTCCACGAGCTTGGTTTCAACTTTTAAGCCTTCCATACCATTTATTTCATGGGTTGCCGTGATTATCTCAACATATGTTGAATTCTTGATTTTAGCAAAACCATTCTGTGTCCTTCCAGAATTATCCTTCTTTTTTGTATGAGTACCAACACACATACATACTCATGCACCCAAAGATGATTTGAGCCCTCCACTTATCTTATATACACTATACTACTCTAGAATTATCCTTTCTTTTCTTTTACTACCATTTTAAGCTTTTGAACACCCGCATCAGAAAGAAGGAAAAACCACTTGCTAAAGCTGATATGTATGGGTTTAAAAAAGGAAAAGGAAAAAAAAAAAGGAAAGTAAAGCAAGATGATATATGTCCCAATTATAGAGTCATAAACCGTCGAATTTAGAATGTCTGTGTTAACCTAAGAGGAAAATATATCCCCTTAGAAGTCCTAGTTGGGTCTGTTTGGTTGCTTGTTTAGTCAAGATAACTTTATCCGAGGGGGGAAGTCGAATAATTAATCGAAGAGAAATGATTTTATTTCGGCCAGACCTATTTCACGGGTTATTGAGATAATTTATTTGTGATATCAAACAGACAGAAAAGAGCATATAATTTATTTATCTAGACTTTTATCGACTTTTCTAGTAGTATTTTAGAACTACAGCTAGCATCTAACTTTCGATGATTTTTTTTTTATTTAATTAAATTTTTAAAGCGTTTACATGTTCTGTTTTTTACACTTGGAAAAAGGAAGCTTCTTGAGTTAGATGTAATACTTAGTTTGTTTAAAATCTGACATCTCACAAAAATCAAAATTTGATTGCTTGCTAAGAAGTGTGAGCAGTTCATAAATGCGTCACGTAATAAGTATACAAAGCAAAACTAAAACAATAATTAAGTGCGTTGTACGGGCTGCATTCCTGGCAGTACATGTTCCCATAATTATTCCACCGCCCACCCCCTCCTCAGCTTACTGTTCTTATTATACTAGTACTTCGTATTAATTAATTTAATAATACATCATTCATGTGCTCAACATTCTGTATTAATACTTTAGTACACATTATGTACAACTCAATGTTTTATTGAATATATATAGCTACTATCTGTATAATGGTTTCTTTTATTAATAATTCATTTATTTCTTTGAACATGTCGCCTTTAAATGAACTCTGCTTAATTGCTTTCATTTTAATGGACTATGTCAATTATCATATTTTGTAGACTGATAATTGAAATATTACACCGCACTCGGACTTATCAATATTATTAATTCTTTGATTCAACCCCCAAACATACTGTCGGTAAGGTGGAAAACATAAATGCAGTGTCATTAACAACTTCGATCAATACTTTTGCATTTCGCAACGTTCAATTTACTCATATTCATTTGTAAATGTAAAAATTGTGTATTTATATAAACCCATAATTAATAAATAAAAATAAAAAAACTATAAAATCCAGTCTCTCTGCTCCCCCAAATTCTACATTTACTGGTTTATAGCTCAAGTAATTATCCTAATTTTTTATATTTTTTATAATGGTATTGGAGTAAGGGTGCCCCCTATCTAACCCCAAAATATTTAGCTATTTACAACTATTTACCATTAAAGAATTTATTAATAGATGATAGCTGAACTTCTGCATAAAGAAATTGGGCTATTGAGAATTTGGTGGGCTTCATTCACGCACGCCTCCCAATCACTCCCTCCTTCATGAGATGATGAGAGTGAAAAACTGCAATTTGTTTTTTCTTTGTTTTCCTTACTTTTTTTCTTCTTTTTTTTGCTATAATTTATTTTTTCAAAAATTGGGCAATATAAATTTTGAAAAATAATTAATGCAATTTTAGTTTCTTATTTCAAATTTTATAATAAAATTCTAGTTAATTAAATTTGATTAGCCACGTATTAATTTATGTAATTTTAGTTTTAATAATGATATTTGGTCATAATATTATACATAATTTATAAAAATAATAAATTAAAATTTATAATCAATATTTATCATTTATGAGAGAGTACTCTTAATTACTTTTAAATTTGAATATAAAAATATTTGTTTCCCAAAAAATTACATATTTTTTCTCTTAAATAAAAAAAAACAACAAATTTCTTAAATTAGTCACGATAGTCAAATAAATTAGGGTTTATAAACTCTATTTGAAAATTGTTTAATGCTTATTATAATTAATTAACCTGAATTATACTCACTTGTTTAAATAACACATATTATTATATACTTAAGTCGTATAGATATATAGAGATATAGAGACTAGAGAGAGAGAGAGAAAAAAAATCAAAGAAAGTATGATAATGTATATAAGTCCTATTATATACTATGGAGAGAGAAATAGTGTTCTCTATGATGGAAAATTATCATGGGAAAAGAGAACAATCACCTTTTAAATTTTTCATATTTTCCCACATTTTTCCACCTTCTACTTTTTTTCCCCCTTTCTTTTCACTCTAATGGAAGGAAAATATTTTCACTCCAATATTGGTGGGATAATATTTTTCATTAAAAAAAGAGTAAAATTTTTCATCATAGATAAGAAGGTGGGAAAATGTGGAAATTTAAAGGGTAATTGTTCACTTTTCTCTCTTTCTCATGATAATTTTCTATCATAGAGCACACACCCTAATAATAAGAAAGGATGACGTGAAAAGGACGGAAATAGTTAGGCGCTCAGGGATTGCTCACAATCGATCGCTTAGCATATGAAATTGCTATTTATAAAATTTATTTATTAAATATACATAGTTGTTTGTATATAGTGGACCCTAAATATATTGTTGGAGGAAACTTAATATTATCTACATCGAGCAATTAAAGCCCAGATTTTAACTACAAGGGCTGTAATATTGAGTTTTGGGCTATGACCCACTAATTTGTTGGCAAACTATAACCCCATCTAAATCTGATTTGGGCTTGTGAGCTCAATGGGCTAACACTTAGTATTTTTATTAAATCTAAGCAAAATAAGTCAATTCTCTCCCAATCACAAAAGAATGAATGTTTTCTTTTTTCTTTTATGTTCACATGCACGTACGTAAAGGCAGACACGAACACTATCCACTTTACATAATAGACATAGCTTCATAGTAATAGAATTCATAACTTCATCTCCTCTAAAAATTCAAAAAATGCATCACTTTTTTAGAGATGAATTGGTTTATCCATGATAAAGAAATATTCATGTAATACTTTAATCATCGGAGGTAATACATGTAATAGTTGACATTAGAAGCATAATTTATAATTACTAATATTTAAAATTTGTGGTTGGAATTTTGATTTTGGAAATTTTGGCATGTGACTCAAATTAGATGTTTAGGTATGTGAATGTGAGACAAGTTTAGAGGTATTCTCTCTATCTCTCTAAAGAGTAAAGATAGATGAGGGGACCTTGGATGCCATATTGAAGAGAGACAATGCATGATATAAGTGTCATGATGCATGTCCCATAAAGGGGGAGCCCCATCTCAATCACATAGAGATTTTATAGTGCAATTTCCCCCTTGCCCTTTTTTCTTTTGTTGGCCATACACATACACATGGATGCCATACACATAAAGTGGATACCCATCACATCATGCACATGCCATTGGTGGGATGAGTGTTTAGTGGAGTCAAATCCTATGAAAGCTGTCTTTGAAAATGACTAGTGTTTATTATATTAAGTGTGTCATATGTATCCCGTAAAAAAAAAAAAAATTAAAAAATTATTTTAAAATTAATCATCAAAATATGTGGAAACGTGTGTAAAAAAACGTGTTTAAAGATTGTAGACGGAGCGAATATTATACAACATCCATTTCGTCGAAAATGGTATATTTTTTAAATATATGTGAGGTATAAAATAAAATAAAATAAACAAAGCTCTTTCGACGAAACAGAATGAGTGGTAATTAAATTACAATGATGTAAAGTAAGAATAAAGTGATTTGGGTTGAGGTATAATGTTTAAAAATAGAAAGTGTATATTTTGTTGGGACTACCCGAAACAGAAAATTATGCATATTTAGACAGAGCAGAGGGGAAGTATAAATTATTTTAGAATCATGAGTGTTATTTGTTTATTTTTTATCTATGTTGTTTTTAGTTCAAGGCAAGTACAGACAAGAAGAGGAGGAGGGAATTGGACTGGGACAATTTTGGGATGTGGGAATGGAATCATTATTCAAAAAGAAGTTTAGAGTTTGGGTGTTTTGTTAGATATGGGTGCCAGTTTGGGTCTTTTGTTAGATATGGAATGTAAACGAGTGGAGTCCCATAAGTGTTGATATTATTTCGTTAATTATGATTTCAATCCACTTATGTAGGTCAATTTGTATATGCATTTCATCATTTCAAAACTGTTAATGTTGATATTGAGTTTCCATTGTGATACATATATTTAAGGTAACTCGAGGTGATTCCACATGCTGACTTGTTTTAAGAGAGAGAATTATTAATGTTGGTAATTCGAATTCTTGAAAATGTTTGAATTACTTATGACTTGTGTAGACTAGGGATGGCAATGGGTCGGGTTTTTATGGGTACCCGCCCCACCCAAACCCTAATAGGACGGGTTTGGGTAAAATTAAACGAGTTTGAGATGAGTTTGGGTAATAAAATTGATACCTGCAATGAGTTTGGGTTGGGTATGAGTAGATAGGTTCGGGTACCCACTACCCAAACCCATATATATTTATGTATGTGTGTGTGAATTAAAATATTAATAACTATTCGTAATTCTAGGTTTCTTTTTTTATGTATCAAAATTAATATTTTATTGGTATTTATCTTGAGATTTGTTTTATAATTTTGTTAGTTCATATTTATAATAAGATTTGCATGTTTAAATGATAGTTTTGACTTTCGATTGGTATATATATATATATATATAGTTATAATTTTTGTTATATTAAATTTTAAAGAACTATTTATATTAATGTTGTAGAGTTCGGGTTTTATCGGGTAATTAGTGGGTATTACCCGATGGGTTTGGGGTGGGTACGGGTATCAAAATCAATTTTTAAACGGGTTTGGGACGGGTATGAGTACGGAAAATTTTAACGGGTTTGGGTTTGGGAAAGACTAAATGGGTGGGTACCCGATCCATTGTCATCCCTAGTGTAGACATAGGAAATTAGGTATTTAGGTTGAGCTTCAAATAGTTAATATAGTAGAATATGTTTTTTGAGAATAGTTGGATATGTTTATTTGATAAAGACTCGAGTGATACAATATGATAATTAAAGTAATTTTTAGGAAAAATCGCAATCACTATACATGACATGTCTTTGTTTGTTTGTTTGTTTCTACTTTCTATACGTATAATAAGTTTGCAGCCATGCAAAAATGGGAAACAACTGTGAGGTTATTCCCTATCTTAATTCTCGGGACTAGGTTTTATGTTTAGGTACATTATTATACTAGTAGTTATCAAGCAAGAAATTTTAATTAATTATTGTTCTAAAAAGAATATTAATTATTCATAAAGTTAATGATAGTATTTCCCGACCACATGTGGTGTGTAGGGTTAAGGAAAAATGGACATTGCTTCCCACTTTACTGCTCTAGTGAGAGAATTAGGTGAAAAGGTCTTTGTCTGCCTATACATATATACATAGGTGGTTGAGTTCATGATATTGTGAGATTTAAGAGTATTTGGATATGATTTGTTTGGAGAAAATTTCAAAAGGTTCTTTTACTAACTTGATTGTGGGAATTTTATCTTTCATCTTATAAAGGGTATTTTACGTTTTGAATTGCGGTTGTAAAAAATAGGCATAATTGCCAAAAAAATACATCGTCATATGAGTTTTAAAATCTGCTTTATAAATATTTAACCTTTCAATTGTTTCTGATTTTGCACACGAGGTCGATTTTTTCTTGATTTCGTTAGATTTCATGTTGATATGAAAGTCAAATCTGTCGAACGATTAATGAGATTCTTATTTTTTTCACATATCTGAATGACATAATTTTCAACAAATCACACTTCCAACTCTCATATCACCACAAAATCTGCCGAAATTAAAAAAATAAAATAAATAAAATGGATCACACGTGCAAAATCATAAACAATTAAAAATGCATGTATTTATAGGCAGTTACAAAGCTCGTGTGCAAAATCAGAATTTGACGAACAATTGTGTATTTTAAGACAATTTTCCCTAAAAAAATATGCCAATATATGTGGCCATATCTAACACAAATTATTGTGATAATAAATTCAGCATGATTCATGTTTAAATTTCATGGAATACTGCAATGAAACTATGAAAAAAATTCAAGTTCTATCATTCAAGAAAAAAGTTAAGTTCTCTTTTTTCTTTTTATTTTTCAAAAGTTAGGAGTTAGAACATATTGCAGCACAAAAGGATATCATAAATTTACTCAAAAAAAAGGTCTTAATGTATAAATATACCCAAAACAAATAGTTATATAAGTTATATACCCACAACTTTAAAATTATAAGTTTTATACCCAAAAAGGTATGAAAAGACAAGAATAACCTTACTATTTAGGCCCATTTATCTTTAAGGTAAATAAAGATAAAAGTAAAAAAAAAACCTAACCCTACCCCACTACCCCACTTTTACGATTCAGCCTTCCTCCTCCCCACCGTGTAACCTTTTTTTGAAAACAACCGTGCAACACAAATTTGCCGCCGTCGATTTAGAAATGGACTCCGGCCACTCAAATTCCGGCGACGAAGCAGTAGGCCCTTCCAATCGCGGCGAAGGGCGTCGAGTGCCCAGTGTGGAAGAACGGGCCAATCTACCTATGCCGCCACCGCCGGTGAGTTTGAATTTTTTTTTTTGTTTTTTTTTAGTGAGATATTGTTGGGCTTTGTTAATTAAGTATTTAGAAACCTAATTAACGTGATAAATGTGTCCGATATGTCGTATTTTAGTGAAATCGATTTTAGTTTTTCTGCAGTTTATAATTACACGGTTAAATATATATTTCAACCGTGTACACGGTTGAAATATATATTTAACCGTGTAAGTTGTTGACTTTGTCTGTTTTGACCAGTTACACGGTAATTTATATGTTTTAACCGTTTACACGGTTAAAACATATAAATTACCGTGTAAGTGGACAAACAGTCAAAGTCAACAACTTCAATTACACGGTTGACTTAAATTTTAACTGTGTACACGGTATAAAAATAAAATCAACCATGTAAAGACAGAAATGTGGTTTTTTTATGTTTTTTTATCTTTTTGACTCTTTTTTTTTGTCTGAATGTGACGAATGATTGTGACGTACCTTTTGCAGCCTAGATACGCATGGTACCGACCTCGTATGCAAGGTTTTCCGGCTCGAGTGAACCTATACACTCGAGATATTGTAATTAAGCAAATACATATTGTCTTAAAGCGTATAGGTGGGGAAGAACTTTTGCAACAATTCACGGACGGGCCTTTCGGATACTTGCTAGAAATCAAGAGGAACGGTACCGCCAACGTTGCCTTGCACGAGTTATTGGCCCGAGAGCTCATGGATAGCTCATTCTCGGAGTTCGAGAGGTGGTTTCACGTGGGCGGGCAAGATCTTCGGTTCGGGGCACAAGAGTTTTGTCTCGTCACCGGCTTAATGTTTGGGCCTTTCCTTTCCGATTTCGACCCCCACCGAGGTCCACACGTCATTCCTCAGAATAGTCTCTTCTATACTTGGTATAATGGCGAGAAGGTGAAGGATAAAAGGCTATTAAATGATTTCACGAATACCGATATATGCATGGGGACCCTGAATCAGTACTTGAGCGCCGCGAATCTGCTCATGTACTACTACGTTTTGCTATGCCGTGATACTCAGACTATCAAAAATTGGGCATGGGCATTAGTAGAGGATCGAGGTGGTTGGTATAGATTCCCATGGGGATCGTGGTCGTTCCAAGTGTTGTGTCACCAGCTAGGAGTCATGAAGAAAGACCCATCGGAGATTACTGGGGCTGGGGCGACGTCGGGCTACCATTTATACGGACCGGTGTGGGCGTTGAACTTGTGGGCCTACGAGGCAATTCCGGCATTAGGACGAGCGTGTGGCTATCGCTTGAATGATTTATTGACGCCCCGACTTAGGAGATGGCACACTCGACAGTCCCATTTGGACTTTACTACATTTTACGACAGTCATGAGGTAATTACTCTTCATTAATTATAAATAATTAATCAAGTATATTTAATTAATTAATTATTATTGTTGATAATTAATTAAGTATTATTGATTAATATTACTTGAATACATTTGTATGCTCTAATTTATTATTATGTCTTAATTAATTATTCTTAATTATTATTCTTATAATTAATTATGATATATTTTGTTAATCGCATTATTGATTAATTAATATTCGGATTATGATATTTTATGTTTTTTTATTAATTTTTATTATTATTAATAAAGCATGTTTATAATTTTAATCTTAATTACTTATGGTGTAATATTTTTTTGTAGCTCGTAACCTTTCGAACGCTCGAACCTGAGCCGGATATGGAGGATGCTGAGCCGTATACACAGTCATTACAGTGGCCGGATCCGTTGATTCTGAGGTTTAACCCGAATCAACGCCACGCACACAAGAAAGTGCTGCCACAGCAGAGACAGTCGAGGGCAACAAGGGAGATGGCGAAGGTTGTGCAGAAATTAAAATGCCGCGATGCGAAGAAGGACGTAGTGCAACCACGTCGTCCCAAACAACCTCGAGTAGCCCGGGCCTCTTCAGAGACTAGAGGCCATATCCCGGAGCGATTCCAGTTCGAAATGCCAAAATCCTCTCGGTCGAAGCGTACTAGGGAAGAGCCGTCCCGTCCTCAGTCTTCTGAGCATCTTGTATGCTGTGTGCACGGAGATCCGTGCCGTCGTGGATACGAGAATGATGATTGGATCGACAAGATTCTTGACAGAGTTATCCACCGGCTAGCAGAAGATACATCTGAGAAGGGAGTTCTTGCCCGGATGGCTAAGTCTCTCGTCGGGCACCTCAAGGGCATCGTAGGATCGAACGGCAGCAGACGGTCTAGGCACCGATCACCTACTCATGTTAGCCAGCGCCAGCGATCTCCTACTCCCGATCATGCGCCTGGATTTGAGCCTCGTACTGTGAGATCGAGGACGCCCCCACACGCATATTAGCAGTTCGAGAAAGAAAGAAGGGCATCCTCATCTGACAGTTCATTTATTAGGGATCTAGATTCGATCCCTTATGAGCCTCAGCACATCCAGATGGAGGACGATGTTGATAGTGTGGACTCAGATGTCCCTGAGACGAGAGCGGAGGCTAGTAGGGCAGGGGGACGGGTTCTGAAGCCGTCTCTCGCATTGCAGAGCCCTTACACAGTCCATGAGACCCCGCATTCAACCCGGACTACTAGGGAAGTGTACGAGCAGTTTAGAAATGCGGGCCCGACTGCTGTGGTTCTCACTAGGCAACAGCCTCCTTACCATCTTCCTCAGGCACTGTTCGAGTCTATCGAGGATATGAGCGTTTCATTCACTGCTGAGGTTAATTTTTTTATATCTCATTATATATGTTTTTATTATTATTATTATTATTATTATTATTATCATTATTATTATTATTATTATTATTATTATTATTATTATTATTATTATTATTATTATTATTATTATTATTATTATTATTATTATTATTATTATTATTATTATTATTATTTTCTAACATGTGTTGTGGTACTTGTTTTATATTAGGTGATGGAGCTATACTTGTTATATTGGAGGACTCGACTTCGCTTGAGGTTGTCATGCGATACTCACGTCGGGTTTGCGGGAACTATTATTGCCGGCATTGACTTTTATGTGAGTATTTTCTTGTCGGGTTCTCAAATATTTTATTATTTATTTTAGTATGTTTTTTAATTTTTTTATTATTTTGTTTATAAGCCGGAGATGCTAAGGATACTTAAGGGTTTCCACGAAGACGACCCCACATTGGGATTGGCGAAAACCTGTATATACTCGAAGTGGAAACCCGAGAAGAAATTAATCGACCTATTCGGAGGGACCAACACTTACACGCCGTGGATTTGTGGAGACGATGTAAGTTATGCTATAGTCCACTTACTATTTTCGAAATTATATTCCACTTTAAATTATATCCGGGTTTATTGATACATAATATTTATTAAAAAAAATTCTTCTAGTTTATCTTTGTGTGCCACTTGACCACTGATCACTGGATCGTACTCCGGGCATGCATTGAGGAGTGGCGTTTAGAAGTGTACGATTCACTCTTGCACGAGTTGAAAACATTGCAAGAGATCGACCATCGTACAACTCAGATTCTTCCCATATCCCGCCTATTTCCTAGACTGTTGCACGTGGCTAACTATTGGCAGCAGCATCCACATTTCACGAAGCGTAAGGATGAGATGCAGATCAAATTCCTCGCAGCTCACAAGCAATTTCGTCAAGACGATGAAATTTCTTGTGGTCCACTTGCATGTTTGGCCATGGAAAGGATACTTGCTGCCAAGAAGCCTAAGACAGCCAAACCCTCTCCACAATACATTGCTAAGCTCCGTAATACTATTGCTAGGAGGATTTTTTTGCTTTCTCGACGAGATGTCGATTGATTTTTTAATGATTTTTTTACTTGCTATGAATGTTTTATGATTTTTTTATGATTGTTTATGATGTTGGTGGATTGGTTATGATCGTGTAAATGGAAATTGTTTATGAGTTGTTTTCGAAATTAGAATGAAACTTGTAATGTTGTTGGAAAAAGCCGCGTCTGTCATTACACGGTTGAAATTTCATCAAAACCGTGTAACTATGAGCCCTAAACCGTGTAACTATGAGCTCTAAACCGTGTAAGTATGAATTATTAGAAAAATTCATATTTTAATAAAAAAAACGAGTGTTTTAGACAAATTAAGCTTCATACATCGTTATTTAACAACATATCGAAGTGAAAACCATTACATAAATCTGTGACGTACTCTATTGAATGACATTTATAGTGTTTCTATAGACCAACCTATGTTACCAATAGCTCAGTTCTCTAAATTCTACAATTAGAAACAATTTAGGCAATTTATGTAAAACTAATTATTTTGTAGCACTTACTTAATGGTTGTGCAGTGTAATTGAAACCCGAATGATCAAAATATGTGATAAATTTTGAGTTTTTTGAAGTTGGTTGACTTTATTTGACCATTTACACGGTAAATAACAAATAAATACCGTGTACACGGTCGAAAAAAATTATTAACCGTGTAAATACAGAAATTGTTGACTTTCTTCAATTTTGACCATTTACACGGTAAATAACAAATAAATACCGTGTACACGGTCGAAAAAAATTATTAACCGTGAAAATACAGAAATTGTTGACTTTCTTCAATTTTGACCATTTACACGGTAAATAATAAATAAATACCGTGTACACGGTCGAAAAAAATTATTAACCGTGTAAATACAGAAATTGTTGACTTTCTTCAATTTTGACCATTTACACGGTAAATAACAACTAAATACCGTGTACACGGTCGAAAAAAATAATTAACCGTGTAAATACAGAAATTGTTGACTTTATTCAATTTTGATCATTTACACGGTAAATAACAAATAAATACCGTGTACACGGTCGAAATACCATTTATAACCGTGTAAGTGCAGATAATCTGAAATAGATCGCCAATAAACCCTAAAAACAAAAACAAAAAACACCAAATCTAATCAATGGGTCTCGACGGACATCTGGGCCTAGTATGCCCCTCACAGTGACAAATGCTATACGTTTTTTTTCTTTCGACGCCGTACACCACCTTCGTGTTGATCCACATCACCGATTTGGCTTGAGGACGTGCATGATCGTCTCTTGTGCCCGTATTGACCACATCGAGAGCATTGTTGCTGATTGGCCGGAATATCTTCCACTGTGGATCTCGCCCGGCTCATACGCGGTCTCCCTGCTTGCTTTTCGATAAGAGGCGGCCGAACGAGAAGGGAAGCAACCTCCTCCGGAACGCTCCAAGCCTCTGGATGGGGGTACCGGCTCAATATTGGGCGAATAGACTGCCACGAGCGTCGACTGTTTGAAGTAACGGTTGACGTAGTCAGTAGCACGGCCGCCGGCAAACCTGGAAATAAAATAAATATAATTAAAAGATATAGGACCAAAGGCATCAATACAAACTGTATAAAAAACCAAGTAACCGCAGCATGCCTGAGAGCGGCACAAGCGTGTCGATAGGGCATCCCATCCAAATCAAACTCCTTGCATTCGCACGTGGAGTTCTGAAGATCGACAATGTAAGTCCCATTGTCACCCTCTACCCTATACACGTTTGGTACCGGCGTCCCACGAGTGGTGTAGTGTCGGGCCCATTCTGCGGCTGCTGACATAATCACAAAGGCATTTTCGGTCACCTCGTGATCTCTTAAGACGGCCCTCACCCGATGTTCCTCGAACCACTTCTCCACTATTATACGATAAGCCTCGATCATAGCGCATATCGGCAATCGCCTTGCCCATAGGAGTCTAGCATTCATTGTCTCCGCGGGATTTGAAGTCATGAAACTCGTGCGCGGAACGGGGCACTTCGAACGCGCCCACCGATGCACTCCGATGTCACACAGCCTCTGGTGTATTCCGCTACCCCTCAAGGACTCAAAATATTCGTCGAAAGTAGAATCACGATAGGCATAGGCCGCCGCTTCAAATCTTCCAAGTGCGTGCCTACCGTACGTTACCGTATTTTTCATCAAATGGTAGAAGCAAATGCCGTGAGAAGCATGTGGGAAGACATTCCAAATGGCATTTTCGATGCTGATATGGCCATCGGACACTATTAACAGGTCCGTTGGTGCTCCAAAACAGTGACGCACCCTAGTGAGAAACTAAGTCCAAGACTCATCATCCTCGATCGGCCCAATTCCAATGGCAAGTGGAAACACTTGCTCGTTCCCATCCTTGGTGCAAGCTACAAATAAGGTCCCTTTATTCTTCCCCTTCAAGTGTGCCCCATCCACTACAATCACGGAACGGAGCAAATCACTCTGCCATGCTTCAATGGACTGTCTTAAAGCAAGGAACATATAACACAATCGATCAGAGGTACGGGATGTCGAGATATCATACGCGGTACCTGGATTCTTCTCCCTCAATAAGTATAGATAAGACGGGAGTCTCTCATAAGACTCCTCGAAACCTCCATACGTCATCTCTATAGCGATGTTCCTCGCTCGTAGGGCAAAACTGTAATCAATCTCAATACCGTACTCAGCTCGCATCTCATTAGCCATCTCCTTCAGCTTCAGCACGGCACCATCAGTGATCAATCTCCGTGCAAAGTATGCTCCTAAAACATTTGCGGGGTATTGGCGCTGTGTATTCCCGTCTAAATCGACAGAGCATGTATGGCGTTCGGTATATTTTCCAATGCACCATATATCCCCTTTCTGCTTTGCACGCAACAAGTACTCACACCCTTTCTTCTTGCATATGTACCCCACACGGTAAGTGTCTGATTTTTCAACTTTATACTCATGTCGGTTCTCCATTTGATGAAGTCCGACTGCTATCGCCAAATCATCTTTTTTCTTGAACAGGCCACCAACACGCAATGCACCAACTAAGGGCGCAGAATAATCTCCATCGATAAACCCCAATGGCAGTGCAGTGTCTAGATGAACATGAGGAATTAGCCAAGCTCGGATAACATCCGGATTTGCTCTAGCATTGTCGCCACGGCGGGTAGGTTGAGACTCGGAATTAATGTTGCGATGCCCAATAATCCTATCAATCTGTCTCGGATCTCGGATCCATGCACCGAACTCCAGGGTCAATGACTCAAATAAATTGGACAAATCCACTGCATCCCTTTCTTCGTCAGCCCTTTGTTGCCTTTCTTCCGCGGCCGTTTCATCCTCGACTCTCTCTTCGTCTTCCTTGACCCTCTCTTCGTCTTTCTCGACCCTTTCTTCTTCCGAATGTAGTCCCTCCCAACTCGGCTCTTCAGTATTCACACTCGTAAAAACCCTAGAACCTTGCGTTCTAGGAGTGCTCCGGGCAATATTCTTATCCTTGCTAATTACATAAACAGTTGCCTTTTTTTGCTGCTCCACAATCAATCTCAACAAATCAACGTCACTCCTTAAAGCTACCTTAACCGTTCCATGATCACCTGTATCAGTCAAATAGTAGAGCATATATTCGGCTTCAGCATCGCCTGTTTGATCACGGATCTCTTGTAATAGATTGTCATGGGTAATTTCTGTCATGGCCAAATGTACTAGAACACCCTCGCCCCCTACATAAGTGCTTCTCTGCCAATGCCCACCGTGACGAATAAATATTTTTACTTGAGACATCACTGCAAAGTGAATCAAAAAATTTAAGTCAAATTACAAACAAAAACACTAAAATTGTAATAAGTCTGCAGCTACACGGTTTAATCTATTTACACGGTGTAACCTAACATTACACGGTAAAAATTAACATAAAACCGTGTAATAACTTACTCTACACGGTAAAAATTAAATAATTAACGTGTAAAATCAGATTAACCGTGTAAAATATTTAAACCGTGTTTATTTAAATGATTTGCACGGTTATTATGGTTTAAACCGTGTAAGCATTATTAGAATCAATTCATATCTTCAAAACCGAATTATTCATTGTTTAATCTTGATTATCAACTAATATATTTTTAAAAGGATAACATAACTACTTAATATATGTTAAACAAGGCCAGAAAATATCATATAGTAGAAAAATAATTTCAACCGTGTAATATACATTTATACCGTGTAAACAAGAACATGAATAATTTATGCACTTTTTAATAGATAGTACCACGACAAATATGCAAAATTGAAATGTACCTTTTTAGTTTCAGCTAAATAGCGTCCAAATTGCACTAAATTCACACCCAAAATTGCATAAAACTAGAGGAACTTCGATTATTTCTCTCTCTACAATTTCAATGTTTATAAATTTGCGTTACACATTTGTTGTTGTTTCATTTTGTTGTATTTTCTGATTCGTCAATAAATGTAGAACACTGTAACTGAATTTCTTCTGATTTGGTTGTTGTCAATAAATGAATTTCTCGATTTTATTTTTTATTTTATTTTTTTGGAATTTTTTTTTATGTTTACACGGTCTCATGAAATGAATTGGAAGAAATAGATTGAAAAAATTCAAAAAAACAGCCGACCGAGTAAAGAGAAAGAAACAATATATTTTTTAACTTTATTTACAAGTGGGCCCAAAAGTAAATGTTATTTTTATCTTTTCATAGCTTTTTGGGTATAAAACTTATAATTTTAAACTCGTGGGTATAAAACTTATACTTCTATTTATTTTGGGTATTTTTAAAGTTCACCAAAAAAAAAAAAGGCCTAAATGAAATGATTGTATGTTTAGAAATAAGATAGAAAAGGGGTGATGTATGGCCATCATGATCATCATCATTGCAAACATAGGGGGAATAATTTTCCCGCCAAACTCCATGATTCCTGCAAAATCGACGCCTTAATTAATGAATGCTCAATGCCTAAAAGCTCGTCATTAATTATGCCAAAAGTAGCCATTAAAACATTATAGAAGAAACACAACTATCAATTCAAAATGTCTCCCTTTCTTCTTCCCTTTTTCGTGTCCTTCGAATGACTTTGTTCATTTTTCAAAAAACATAGACTCTATCATTTTCACATTTTTTTTTTATCACTTTTCTTAATTTACATTGCTGAAAATAAAAGAAATGATTTGCATGAAAAGGAGGAAGTATTATATACATACATCCTATGATACATTCAAAACGTCTACTTTTACTTCTAGAGTCGTTTCATTTTAAGCGTTGCTTTTCTTCTTCCTTTTTTTTAAACAATTAACTTTTCAAAAAGTATGCATCGTACTAATTTTCAACACTTTTCACCTATTCCTTATTGTGGCGGAAAAAAAATATAAATGCTATGAATGAACTAAAGTAGTATTATTCTCCTTCCCCCATATCCGTAAAAGTATTCTCTCGTAGTATCTTGTAAAAGATTTTTTTTAAAGTAATTTTAAAACTCATTATCAAGATGCGTAGAAACGTGTGCTAAAAAAACGTGTCTAAAGATCTACGACGGAGGAGTATGTAATAAGTAAGAAAAGAAGGAAAAAGTAGTAAAAGGTAAAAAGTTGAAGGATAAACACTAAGTTATTTTGATGAAAGAATTTTTCCTTTTGGGTAATAATATGCACACTAATAATCACACGGATATGATAGACCAATGTTTTGAAAACCGGACCGGACGTCGACCCGGTTGCTCAAGTGGGTCACCGGGTTACCAGGTCGACCGGTTGACCCGTTCTTAAAAACCCGGGAGACCCGTAAATATATTAATATATATAATATTTTATAAAATATATAAATATTTGAGTTATCAACATGTTTTAAATTTTATACTTATATCAATTGAAAATGAATATAAATATATATAAAATAATAATATTTGCTCAACTATGCATGAAAAAGATATTAAAATGAAGTGTTTTTACATCAAAATAAACATGTACAAATCTCCAATTCAAGATTGATTTCAGTAATAATTGCAAATAACATGATAAAAAGTAATTCAAGATTGATTTCAGTAATAATGTATGATTAAATATATTTATTTTCGCAATTAATAACATGTAGATGTGTAGTGAAAATGACTATTGTATTAATCTATCAATCAAAAGTCTCAAGTTCAAACCTCAATGATTATATATATATTTTTTAATTGTGTAGTGAACCGGTTCGCCGGTTCTAACAGGTTTGACCGGGTCTGACCGGTTCACTCCGGGTCATATGAAAGACCCGGCTACCAAAGAACCGGACCGGTAGCTGACCGGGTCCCGGTTAAACCGGTCCGACCGGCCGGTCCGGTCCGGGTTTGAAAACATTGTGGCAGACATGTAATAATATTTACAGCACAAACAAAAGAGAAAAGGGAGCAAAGACAGCCACGTCATCCCGTGCAATATTTTATTCGTCAATAATGCCACTTTTGTTTTTTTAATTTAGTACTCCGTAGTATATAACTTTGAATACAATTCATGATTGATTGACCCATTAATATTAGTATTCTCACAAGATAGAACAACCTTACTCATCAATATCATCGGAATTACAAACTTTAGGAACTTCAAAATCTCAGTATAATAGCAATTTTGTTACTAAATGTATATGTATATGTAAATTTAAAAATACCTTTGAAAATATAATTAAGATTGTCGTAATAATCATTATTGTGAGTCTTGTAATCAAACTTATTAATATAAGCATGCCTAAAAATATTTGTAAAATGAGGTGACCGTTACGAGTAGATAATTGAGACAAAGTGTAGGGCATCCTTTGTCGAGGAATGGGTATGGTTGTGGCACCATTTTTAGCCCATCAATCACTGCGTCATTTCAATTGTTCCCTCTCAATTCACATTTCTTCAATATATGGAGTTTATATATATATATATATATATATATATATAAATGAGTAATCATGCATTAATAAAGGTTAAAAAATACACGTAGTATATGGAGTTTGCATCTCTTAATTATACTGCAAAACGTCGTGGTTTACTACAGGTTGTCTTCGAAACTGATTTTAAGCTCACATCTAATGCAATTTCTCATCCAAAAGAAGATCAATCTGAATTTGGGGCCATCGTTCAAAGTTGTTCGATTATCTTACAAGAAAACATTTTATTTCATGTTAAACATATTCATCGTGATGCCAACAGAGGCGGATCTACACATAGAGGGGTGAGGGCTTAAGCCCCCACCAAACCAAAAAAAAAATGTACTCAAAAAAATCATTAATTTGTGCATTTTATAGCATAAAAGGCCCTACTACTAAACCAAACAATAAATTTTTTATAAAATTCAAAATTTAGAAAAATTAGCCCCTACTTAATATTATTTCTGGATCCGCCCCTGGATGCCAACATAGTGGCGAATCGTCTTGCTAGAAAGGTTATAAATTTTTCGAACCCTTATGAGTGGGATGAACCTACAGATTTTGTGAATGAAATCTTCACTTTACCTTGTTCTCACTCTTTACAATAAAATGCTCTTTCCTTTAAAAAAAATAATATATATATATATATACTGTAAAATTAATCGGTATTAGTGCTGCATTATCTAATCATTAAACTACCTCCATGTTTCTTTTAGTGGCATATTAAAAACAACACAATAATGAATTAACGATTAAAATATATCTTGAAAATTCTTCCATGAATTTCGCCTCCAAACATCGTTCATGGTTGTTGATTTCCCGTGACACTTTTTTCTATACGTACAGTACAATACGCAGATTTCGCCTTTAATTAATTAATACTCCAATGATGAAAAAGAAAAAGAAAAATTCTCTCTCTCTCTCTCCCCCTCTCTATCTCGTACCACAAAACACCTGACCCGTGAAAATCAATTCCTAAACCCTGTACCCGTCTTGTTTCATCATCTGCATTTTCTATTGTCCCAGAAACTATCTTTTTCTCTCTGCAAAACTTCCACTCCAACCCCTAACTCTCTTCAATCTTTATTCCTTTCTACCAAACCAACCCAGCTGCTTTTCTTGTTTTTTCACTTGCATTTTTCTGCTCCCTCATTTCATCCATTCTTTTCATCTTTGTAAAGCTCTCTCTCTTTTGTTTGTTTCTGTTTTTCAGTTCCCTTTTCCATCAAAATTGTTGCTTTTCATTGGTTTAAGTCTCTTTTCTGCATTTTTTTTCGGTGCCTGTCCATTGATCAAGAATTTTCTCTAAAGTTGCAACTTTTTCATTTCTTTTCCTCTTAGAATTCCTTTATTTTTAACTTGCTTGAAATGGGCTGCTCTGAAAAGGTGAAAATTCTTGAATTTCTTAGGTTCACCTCTACTGAAACACTGTGTCTTCAACACTCATTCAGCTTCACCCTATGAGTTATATTCCACCATAGGAATGCTGCTCATGAGCAAAAACTTGACAAAAAGATAGATTTTTTTATTACCCTTTTGGCTTCTAGATAAAAGCAAGGAGCCTCGAATTCCATAAGAAAAAGAACCCCCCCCCCCCCTCCAAATTCAAGGCAACCCAAAAAATGCCATTACTCAGTTTGTTGAGTATTTTGCTCTTTGGGTTGCTCTCAAGGTCTCAACTTGTGAAAGCCCAGATCATGAATGTTGATGATCAAGCTGCATTATTAGCAATTGGCAAAGAATTTGGAATTTCTGGTTGGAATGGGAATATCTCTGATTGTTGCTCATGGCATGGCATTTCTTGCAGCTCCAATAATTCATTCGTGGAAAGGCTCGATCTTTCTAGTCTTGGGCTGCAAGGTAATGTCACTCTCATCTCTGAGCTCAAATCACTCAAATGGCTTGATCTTTCATACAACAAGTTTGATGGCATGATTCCACCTTCTCTTGTGAATTTATCTGAGCTTGTGTTTCTTGATTTATCATTCAATACCTTCCAAGGGTCGCTTCCTTTAGAGTTTGGTAGGCTTAGAAATCTCAAGGCTTTGAATCTTTCGAATAATTTGATCTCCGGTGTGATCCCGGATGAGCTCGAGAGCCTGAAAAAGATGCAAGATTTTAGATTGTATTCAAATAAGTTGAGTGGCTCTATCCCTCTCTGGTTAGGGAACTTAACTAGTTTAAGAGTCTTTACTGCCTATGAGAATGAGTTAAGTGGTGTGATTCCTGATAAGTTAGGCTCACTTACTGAGCTTAAGTCATTGAACCTTCATTCAAATCGTTTGGAGGGATCGATTCCTGAGAGCATTTTTGCTATGGAGAAGCTTGAAACTCTGGTTCTGACTCAGAATAGATTGAGTGGTTTTATTCCTCGAGCGATTGGTAAATGCAAAGGCCTTTCGAGTGTGAGGATTGGTGACAACAATTTGAGCGGAGGGATTCCTAGAGAGATTGGTAATATCAGTAGCCTCACCTATTTTGAAGCTAACAATAACAATCTTTCAGGAGAAATTGTGATGGAGTTCTCCAAATGCTCGAACCTCACGCTCCTCAACTTAGCTTCGAATGATTTCTTTGGGGCCATCCCTTTGGAGTTTGGCTTGCTAAGTAATCTTCAAGAGTTGATTGTTTCCGGAAACAGCCTGTTTGGAGAAATCCCAACTTCCATTTTAAGAGGCAAGAATCTAAACAAGCTCGATTTGAGCAATAATGGATTCAATGGCACTATACCGGAGACTATCTGCAATGCATCAAGATTGCAGTTCTTGATTTTGAGCCAGAATTCGATAAGAGGAGAGATTCCACACGAGATTGGCAACTGCACGAAACTTTTGGAATTGCAGTTAGGATATAACTTTCTAACTGGAACTATTCCTTCTGAAATAGGGCATATAAAGAATTTGCAAATTGCACTGAATGTAAGCTCTAACCATCTCCATGGACAGATACCTGAAGAGCTAGGGAAACTGGACAAGCTAGTCTCTTTAGACGTTTCGAGCAATCAACTTAGTGGAAGCATTCCATCTGCATTGAGAGGGATGTTAAGTTTGATTGAGGTGAATTTCTCCAACAATCACTTAAGTGGGCCAATACCCTCCTTTGTACCATTTCAGAAAAGCTTCAATTCAAGCTTTCTTGGAAATAAAGGGCTCTGTGGTGACCCTTTGAGCTTCTCTTGTGGAGGTTTGAATGATTCTTCTGGAAATTCTTACCACCATAAGGTTTCTTACAAGATCATATTAGCTGTTATTGGTTCTGGTTTGGCTGTTTTCACATCTGTTACTGTGATTGTGCTGCTGTTCATGATGAGAGAGAGGCAAGAGAAAGCAGCCAAAGATGCAGAAATTTGTGAAGATGATGAAGCTAGTGCTACCAATCCAGTGATCTTAGCTGGAAATGTATTTATCGAAAATCTCCAGCAAGCTATAGACTTCGATTGTGTAGCCCGAGCCACCATGAAAGAGTCGAATAAGCTCAGTATTGGCACTTTCAGCACTGTATATAGAGCGGATATGCCTTCTGGGATGACTCTCTCAGTTAGAAAACTGAGATCAATGGACAAAACTCTTGTCAACCACCGAGGCAAAATGATTAGAGAAGTTGAAAAACTCAGCAAGTTATGCCATGAAAACTTGATCAGACCATTCGGGTTTGTTTTGTTTGAGGATGTCGTCTTGTTATTACATCAGTATTATCCGAATGCGACTTTAGCGCAGTATCTTCACGACTCGACAAAGAAGATTGACTGCAAATATGATTGGCCAACAAGGCTAAAGATTGCCATTGGAGTGGCTGAAGGGCTAGCATTTCTTCATAATGTGGCCATTATTCATCTTGATATTTCCTCGGGAAATGTAGTTCTAGACTCGGATTTCAATCCTCTGGTTGGAGAAGTAGAGATCTCGAAGCTTCTAGATCCTTCTAGAGGGACTGCAAGTATCAGTGCTGTTGCTGGTTCATTTGGTTACATCCCTCCCGGTAAATCTTGATTGCATCAAAAAACTCATTTCTTGCGTCTATTATTATGCTTAAGCTCAACTAAATAATCTCTCTTCATTACTTGTTTCTTTTATCTGTATCGACAGAATATGCTTATACGATGCAAGTTACAGCACCTGGGAATGTGTACAGCTATGGAGTGGTGCTGCTTGAGATCCTCACAACTCGACTGCCAGTAGATGAGGCTTTTGGCGAAGGGATTGATCTGGTGAAATGGGTGCACAGTGCACCAGCTAGAGGAGAAACACCAGAGCAGATTCTTGATGCAAAGCTAAGCACAATTTCATTTGCTTGTCGAAAAGAAATGCTTGCAGCCCTGAGGGTTGCTCTACTCTGCACTGATAGCACGCCTGCAAAAAGGCCTAAAATGAAGAGCGTGGTGGAAATGCTTCGAGAAATCAAGCAAGATTAGGTGGAGATGAAGTGGAGTCTCATTGATAATCTGATAAGAGGACTTCTCAAGAACGCACTACGCAGGAACAATCTTGTCACAGATTTCTCAGAACGATGCTTGGGGTGATTGCACTAGCCTTAGTATCAAGAAATTGAGTGAATTGAAGCTGTGATGTTTATAGATAGATGGAGAAGAATTTTAAGGAAGATAAAATGCAGCATGGTGTTGTAAGCTCAACTACCATTCTTAGGGAATATTGGCTGCACATTTGCATTTTTTTTCTTGGTATTTCACCAACAATTCTTGAGATAAAAACGACTAAATTTAATGTACTTATTTATTAATTATACCAACAATTCTCTATACATCATATAAACTTGAAAATTTCACCATTGGAACATTCTAAACCTATAGTTTATAAGCTTCATAACTGGGAAATTGAATTTTCATTCGAAGTAATTTCGAGTGAATTTTGCATACCCCTTCACAAAATCTCTTTTGTGATATGATATTTTTGCGTTTTGTAGTTCCCTTCAGGAAAATATTTCAATGGTAAAAAAAAACAAGCAATTTTGCCTAATAAACGAAGGAGATATGACCAAAGAACATGCAAAGATGAAGCACATTCATATAATATAAAAAAATACCTGCCCCAAAAGCATTATTAATGAAATTATCTTTTCAATATGAGAAAATTCCAAGAAATATGTCGAGCATACAAAACTTATTACTAGCAACTTTGCAGCATAATAAAGTAGAGATCTGCACTCGAATAACAGTGGTGAACCAAATCAGCAGAATTCCAACACAAGATTCTCTCTACAAACTGTATGTCATCAATGGGGCAACAACAAAAGGAATCTGTAATAAGTGCATTTACTCATCGAGGCTGGCTTTGACAATGAAATTCTGGCGGCTGATGGGGTTCATCACCACTGGAGGGCCCGCAGTTCGTGGCCAGGCTTGAAACTTTTTGTCAGTTGCCTTCCACCATTCTGTATTCGAGACAGTTGAAGGAGTAGAACCTGAGGTCGAAATACGATTTGTTAATGGGCTGCTGGAGAGAAAATTATGAAGAGCTAAATTGAAAGTTTTCAAGTACAAACCTCCAAAAATCTTGTGGTCAGAAATCAAAGTGTCACATACATATGCAATAGCAAGGGACCCGAAAAATGCACCAAAGATGTATTTGCCAGACATTTTTCACTCCTGAAGCTGCAAGTTAGCTTAAGTAAGAACACATCATCCATGATGATATCCTAAGAGCAAGTCTGATGAATAGACCAATATATCATTAAAGTAATATTAAAATCAAAAGAGGAGATAAGTTGAAGAATTTCAACAACCTATATACAAGATGGACTCGAATTCATCAAAATTACTCAAAACTTTGATAAAATTAATATGACAGACTTAAAACCTACAAGAAATTGAATTTATGTATTAAAAAAAATATGTTACTAGATATTAGACAGTCATATTTCTAAACTGCCAATCCATGTAAAGCTTCAGGTAAAAGAATGCAGATAGCAGATGTGAGTTGAGAATCAATTTAGTTTCTCTATGACAATCACCCTAACGGTCAAAACAATGAACAGAAAATGGTTGTCCAACATGGTGTATTTGAAATTCTACCAAGCCTACAAGATGCATAAGATGATAAGAGATATCTCATATAGAATAAATTAATAGGTAAGGAAACTCGCGACAGGCTTCAGCAAGGCAACAGAACAAAATGTCACATTAAGAGAGATGCTAATCTGCATTTATACATGCGAACCTAATGCAAAGTTAGCATTAAGAAGCATTGTTTTGAAAAAGTTGCAGATTAAGACGATAAAATTAAAAGGCACAACACTACCTTGAACCTAAATGTTTTGTGATAATATCAATACAATGAGATCAACGTGTCTAACAAAAAGAAAACATCAAGAATCATGCACACTTAGATTACTTAAATACGAGCCAAGACTACTAGCACTTAATAGTTGCAAACTGGAAACTCCAGAATTGATTCTCTTCTTCACGAGTTGAGACAAAGCACACAAAATATTTTCAAGCCATCAAAAGAAAATAACTTCATGGGAGATTAAAATAGAAAACAGCATATATGAATCATACAAATGGTCAATTTATTAACAGATACTAGTATTTTCCAGAGACCAATATGAGATCCAAATATCAGTATATTGTCAACAAACATTAGTAAGAAATAAGAACGATAACCCAAATCCAACGCACCCAAAGCCCTAATCCAAATCAAGTTCTCACCAACGAGCTCTAAGTTCAAAACTACGAAACAATATGATAAGATGCAAACACTGGAATCTAAGTTATGATATATATGTGAATCCGAAACCCTAATTACCCGATCCAGATATAAACGAGGAGAAAAAAGGAACAATCCCGCACCCACAGAAAAATACATTAGCAGAAAGAGAGAGAGAGGTCTTACTCGACGGAGGAGACGGATTTGGACTGAATCTTTCAGGTAGAAGGAATAAAGGAATGGCCACCATATGAGACTTGACTCCATTTATTCGGAGTTTGGGACGCCGAACGGCGTCGTTTGAACTTGTAATCCCATTTACGGCGTCGTTCTGTGTCTTGCTGAATCGTATTCCAATCGTTAAATGTCAAAAAAATAAAATAATAATAAATAAATAAATCATCAAATTCTTAACCCCAAAAATATATCACCTTTCAATTTATTCCGATTTTTCACTAATTTTGAAATTGATTTGCATATTAACCCCAAAATGTTTCACCTTTTAATTTATTCTGAATTTTTTACTAATTTTGAAATTAAAATTGGGGCAACAAAATTATAATTGAGGTGACAATCAAACAACGTAATTTAGACCACAATGATGTTATTTTCACATAAACGGCATTGCCCTGATTATCTAAATTATAAAAAAAAAAACCCTATGAAAATAAACAATGGGGAAGAGGAGAGAGGTTGAGGTCAAGTGGCCGTTTAAATATAAATATATTCCCTCTATTTTACTCGAAATGACTCATTTTTTTTGGGCATGCGTATTAAGAAATGAAGGATTAGTGGAACTCTTTGTTAATGATTAGTGTAGATTGAATCATTTAATTAGGTTAATTGGGTCACTATGTGACTTTGTTGGTCTATAAAAGGAAGTGAGTCACTTCAAAAAAAACATCCTAAAGTGGAAATTGAGTCACTTCGAGAAAAACGAATAGAATATTTACTTATATAATCAAAATGACATTGTTTTGGTCTAAACAAAGACATTTGATTGCTACCTCATTTATAATTTTGCCGCATCAATTTCGAATTTCGAAAGTACTTCATATTATCCTTGTTAAACTATTACTACAAAAAAATGACCTAGCGACTTTTTAGTTGTCCAAAAACACGCTCAATGACATTTCCCGTCTTAGTATGTTTCATGTTAAAATATTATTGGTAATTTTGAGCTATTCTATTATTGATTTCTTATTCTCGAATATCGTATTTAAAATATATAATTTTTTTTAGGGGAAAGCAAAATATCGTATTTAAATATGTGGTACATTTGTGTAACCACTATCACATAAATAATAGAAACCTAGATAAAGTAAATAGTCAGTCTCTTTACTGCACAAAAAATGACTACTTATAAGACTATATTTATGAGCCACCACTTCCCCAACCCAACATTCTCACCTTTATATTATTATATGCATTCTCTCTCTTCTATAAATTTAATATTCCTCCCACCCCAACCACCTCTATTTTTATAAGTTTATCAGTGACCTCATTCTCAACCCAACCTTCCCACCTTTATATTATTATATAAATTATTTAAATATTATTATTTTAATAAGTTTTTTATATTAAATTAATTATGTGAAATAAAAAAAATAAAAAAAGAAATTTAAGATTTTGATAAAAGTACAAATAATATTAAATTGAAAATTCTCAAATCAACATAAAATTACAATAAGTGAAACACGAAAAATCAAAATAAACAACTGATCACCGAATAATTATACGAAAATTACACACTTAATTATCATCACCAAACTTTTGCCATATGTGCTCGATTAAATCATTTTGATGATCGTTGTGAGCTTCTCTATCACGGAGTTGTGTCCTATTTGTCATATATTTTTTCAGACTTGCAATCCTCTCTGTAGAAAATGCAAAAATATCATCCTCTTCTTCTTCTTCTTCTTCTTCTTCTCTTTGTCCTGCAGTTTGAGTAGCTCGTCGATCATTCATAAATTCTGTAAGATCACGATAGTTTAGGTAAGTGTTTCTTTCATCCTCCACTATCATATTGTGCATGATAATGCAAGCAATCATTATTTTTGCCATCATATCACGATCCCAAAGAAGGCACGGACGTTTGATAAAAGAGAACCGAGCTTGTAGAACGCCAAATGCTCGCTCAACATCTTTTCGGGCAGCCTCTTGATGTTGAGCAAATAATTGGTGCTTCTGAATTTGTGGAGCAATAATAGATTTGACAAATGCTGCCCATGAAGGATATATACCATCGGTGAGATAGTATCTCATATTCCTTTCTTGACCATTTACAACATAACTAACTTTTGGAGCTCGGCCTTGTAAGACATCATTAAAAATAGGAGAGTGATCAAGTACATTAATATCATTTCTCGAACCTGGAGTTCCAAAAAATGCATGCCATATCCATAAGTCCTGCGAAGCAACTGCTTCCAAGATGATCGTTGGCTTACCCTTTCTTCCTCCATATTGCCCTGCCCATGCTTTAGGGCAATTTTTCCATTCCCAATGCATGCAGTCGATACTCCCGAGCATTCCTGGAAAACCACACTCTTCACCAACGTGCAATATATAGGCCATGTCTTCTTCAGTTGGCTTTCTGAGGTATTCATCACCGAAGTTGGAAATTACACCCTCAACAAATTTGGTAAGTGATTTCCTTATTGTAGCTGCACTCATCCGAAGGTATTCATCATGCAGATCAGCTCCAGTTCCATAGGCCAACACCCTTATAGCTGCAGTACATTTTTGAATCGAAGACATACCTAAACGTCCGGCAGCATCACGGTTTTGTTGGAAATATTCATCTGAAGCAACCACCTTGTTCATTATACGCTCGAACAAGTGCTTTTGCATGCGAAACCTTCTACGAAAAATTTCTGCAGGGTAGATTGGATTGGCTGCAAAGTATTGCTCGAACACACTCTCATGGCCCTTCTCACGTATACGCTCAATATATCGTCTAGTTGCTCTAGAAGTGTGATCTGTAGGTTGAATGGATAGAGTTGGAATATGAAAGATTACATCTTCGACGATGTGATCAACCTTTTTATTTTGATCAACAATACGTTCTTCCCACTCATCAAATTCGATGAAGCTGGAATCAAAATTGAAACTTGAAGCATGATAAAAATTTGAGTTTGATGACATTTTTTTTCTTTTGAGGAGTTTGAAGATGTGAAAGAAAAGAACGAAATGTTAGATGAATTGCAATGTTAGAAATCTCATCAATACATATAGTGCCAATGTATGTGACTCTGCATAAGTGATGCTAGATGATGCGATAGGAACATATGCATGTGACTCTGCATATACATGTGACTCTGCATAAATGAATTGAATGGAACATATGCATGTGACAATGCATAAGTTGTCAGATGCACTTGAGTAAAGCTATGATCAAGTTTATCAAGTTGCAAATGTCAGACACATGTGGGTAAAGTTGTGGTAAAAGAGGTGATGTGATATATGCATGTGAGTGGCAAACACATTAATTGAATGAAATGCCAGGTGCATGTGGGATTGAGTGGATATCTTCAAAATGTGAGTTGTCAAGTTCATTGTCCTATAGTTATGGTCAAGTTTGGTTCAAAGCTCATCAATTGTGAGTTGTTATTACACGCATGAATTGTCATATAGAAGATGTTAAAAAAGCTCATCAATACATATACATGAGTTGTCAAGTTCATTGTCATATAGTAACAATAATTAAGATTCTTTCTTCAAGCATAGATTGAAAGCAACAATAATACATAAAATTTTATTAATTAAAATCACGAAAAGTGAATATTACATAAATTGAAATTACAATAATTAAAATCGAAAAAACAAACAAGCACTAGCAAATCAAAATACAATTTCCTAAGGAAATAATTATGCCATTAGACGAAGTTTTAGGGCTTCTTCATCCGGAGATAAATTACTCTTTCCTATCAAGGTATTGAGCATAGTTGATTTCATCCTCAAATCTGCCAATTTAGTCATTGCATCAACTTCCTTTTCACGTGTGATCCTCATTGCTCGTAGTTATGAAGTGAACTCATCGGAAATACCATAAGATTGTGATGTTGAACCTTTCCCTTTTCTTTTTGCCTTACCTTTAGCCTTATCTCTACCAAGTGGACGAAGGATTGTTGCTGCATCACTGAGAGGAGTTTCTGGAGTGGAGTCAGTTGGATCATCTCCACCGGTTCTTGATTTCTTTGAGCTGCCACGATCTTCTTCAACGCTATCTTCATCTTCCATACGAGACCGTGTGCGATCTTCGCTCAGATTCATCTCTCAGTTGGGATGGCGACGCAGTCACTTTTAGAAAAACATCTTTGTGCGAAAATTTAGACCTCCCATAGAGTTTTTGTGCAGCATCTTCAATATCATCATTTGACCAACCGCTCTTTTGCTGGCGATAAGCTTCCTTGTAGCATCCAATCCACTTGGTTACATTTTGATTAAGATGCTTATAACGACCTCTTAGCGACTCCACCGTTCTTATGTCGAACTTTGGTATCTGTTTTTCTCTTCCGGACCTTTTGTACAGCTCCCAAATGCCATTCCAAAACTTGAGGCTCTTTTGATCGGTTCCAATAGCTGGATTCTCACTAATGATAACCCAAGAAGACATAAGCATAATGTCTTCTTCAGTTGTCCAGGATTTTGGAGTGTTTGAAGTGTTTGTTTGTGGAAGCTGATAATTTTGAAGAGAATTTTGAGAGATATTTAGAGTGGGTTGGTGATTATCAGAGATAGGAGATTGAGTGGAATTTTGGAATTCTTCAGAGTTTTGGATATTGTCAAGATCAGGATAATAACTTTGATAGGTGAGCAAATCTTGGTAATTTGAGTAGGGATAATTGGAATCCATTGAAGAGATGAAAATAGATATGATATGTGAAGAAAAGGAGAATAAAAGATGATTTTTAATTTGTGAATAAATGTGGCAACATTGGTCTCTATTTATAGGGAAAAAAATAATAAATTTTAGTATTATTTTTAATTTGTTTTAATAAATTATGTAAGAGATAATATGATTTTATCATAATATCATAATAAAATCTATACAACTAATAACATTTTGACATGTGGAATTACTTAAAATAAAATAAATCAATAAATAAATGGTGTGTTGTGGTGTGTGGTAGCCTTTAAACCCACCGGCCACCAACTATTGAGAAGATTTATTCTTTTCTTTTAATTGATTATGGGCTGTGGGGCCCATAATGTGGCTGCCGATAAACCAAGTCTAAGGGCCATAATTATTTTTTTCTTTTTAAATCTAAGTAACTTACGTGACTGCACTTTTAAACCATTCTCCCCACTAATTGTATCTTTCAGCAGACGCCCATTCCTATCACACAGTGTTAAAATATTTGTTGCAATATCAATTATCTACGGCTCATACATGCATCTGGATGTACGTGCCGTAAATTGCACCTAGACAATCCAAATAAATCCAAAAAATAAATTTCTAATGAAGTTTCTGCTATATCCTAAATCCTAATAACATACATATGACTTTTCCTTAGAAAGGCTAATATGTTTACCTTAAGATATTTCCACAGAACACTCTTTAGGGGACTCGTAGTGTGGCTAACATGTATTTATGCACAATCATGACAACACGCAAGATATTTTTAATGCATTTACTAGTCGTGTAGTATGACATCATGTAGTGAAAATCTATTAAGTCTAATCTTAGTATGATGAGTTGATAACGGAGTGCAATTTAGTTGGTAAAACACTTCTCCTCCGACCGAAAAAAAAAAAAAAAAAGTCTTAGTATAATGAACTATTACATTTAGAAAAATAGCTACTTGTTCTTGAATAAAATATTTTTGGATGATTACCACATTGAATGATGCAAGAACACGACTACGAGCATTTTTTCTTATCGATCTATATGTCACTATTTCCAATTCTAAAGCACTACACAAATGTTTCAAGTATCATAATTAGTAGAAGAGCTAGACAATGAAATATAACACTTATACCAAACATAATCACATTTCATGGTTACATCATATGTTTAAAACACTAAACACACCTTCCTTAATTCCCATATCAAAAGAGAAGCGACTCATCTTTAAGGGGACGGATGGGGCACTATTTTGTTGATGAAATGTACACTTAAATTTATTTTTCTTTTTCCTTTTAACTTATTTAATTCTCAACATCTATATTTACTTTGATGTGGTTCAACATTGTAAACTATCCCTCATACTTGCAAATAAATATTCAATATGAATAGAAAGAAGGATAGATTACACCAAAATATATGACACTTTTTCCTTCTTCACAGACAAATTTGCACTAGTTATAATCACAATACATAGGAAAGAATGAATCGATCGATATACATTTCTGTTGGCAACAAATGAAAAGATGAAAAAATTAAACAATGAGCTGTGATTTTTTGTACATGAGATGAGAGAAGGCTCTAAACTAGAAGGAAAAATATTTGTGATGTTTGGCTAAAATATCCATCACATATCTAAGTATTCGGCCGTTTAACATCCGGCGGCTTTCAAGAAGTTGTCGTAAGGGCTCGAAGTCGGTAGCCGGAACGAGACGGTGTTACTTTGATACTCGGTCACCGGAGGTCCGCTCAATATTTTGTTAGCAACTTCGCCCTGCGATTATCATTCAGCATGGAGTGTTAAGTTCGAATAACCTTAACCATCGGTATTTTAAGAACTGGACCGAACTGGCCGGTTGGACCGGTTGAAATGTAGTGGTAGCGTACCTTGGGTATACCTCCTCTCGATTTTTCGATACTGCTAACACTCACATTGCTGGCATTACGCGAAGCAATGGTCAGTAGAGTCATCTTCTGCTGCTTCCCCTGCTGAAGCGACTCGCAATGCTTAGCCACGTCCTTATACGACGTCTCGGGTGCCGTGCTCACCGACATTCTTCCCACGTGGTGCGCCGTCTCCAAGATCTACACATGCAACAAAATGCCACGCCTCAATAAGAAACGCACACCATTTCTAGAAACTCACCAACATTTTACTAGCAAACTTACGGATTGTAGAAGTTGATCCACACTGAGGAGATTCGGGAACTCAATCGTGAGCTTCGAATTGGGAGGAGCGTTGCTTTCGTGATCATAGTGAGGATCCTCGTCCATTCCGAAAGCTGATGCGTTCTTAACGTTGTGTTCGTGTCCGTGTTCCAAAGTATCGTTAAACATTTGGCCTCCGAGCGAACACATGTCATCAGGTATGAATTCTCGGAGCAGCTGATCCCTTATGGCAGCCTCCTCATACTGCTCCAAACAAAAACCATCAGAGACGAAACACCAAGCAACGACGAGCCCTTTCAAGAAACTAGTTTACCTCGAGCACGTTGTCTAGGCTTCTAACAATAATAGCAACGAGGGATTCTTTAGCCAGATCGTTCTCGACCTTTATATCCAAAAGACTCTTAAGAGCCGAGGCGTTGTCGTCTTTAGATCCGTAGACGTTCTGCTTTTCCAATCCGGCATCACTTATCTGCAGCTTTGAATCTCCAACCAAACACAAAAAGGGATCAACCTGATACAAATTCAAAGGGATTGATTGCTATATGGGGTAGAATTTAAACGTCAATCCTTAAATATATAGGATCAAGTATTTGAATGATTCCACGATCAAACGAGCAGTGTACCTTTTTATCAGAGATTGAGGCCTCGACGATTGGGATGGTAGGGAAAATGTTGTATGACTTGGATGAGAATATGATCATACAAGATGACAGTACAAAGAGAGATCTCCGACGCGACGGTGGCAGATTGCCTGAAAATCGAATAAATTTATTCAGAAATGATCAGTTTGCTAATATTAGTAGCCTCAAAACTAATGATTGTACCACCTAGTAGAATGGGAATCGATAAGCAAAAATAAAGATGTGCAAGCAATATCTGTATAAATTTTTGCGTCTGAACTTTAGTAGATATACCTGCTTCTCTCAGAGAAACACTTCTTAATGTAAAAGCCAGTTGGAAACTTCGAATTAGAGCATCACGATACGAGGTCTGCGAGAAAACACAGAAAAATATGTGAGGATTAACCGTTAATCTTACGGAATAATAGAAATAGGATACTGAGCAAAATTCTCAAAGATTCTTCTAGCAAGAACAACTTATGTTATTTTGTCCAGCTCTCTCTCTCTCTAGCAATAATCCAAAATCCATAAATAGGTGTAAGTATTCTATTTAATGTGAATATGTGATAGGATAGGTAAATTCATTATATGATGCATTTGTCACTGTCATTTCATATATTTGACCCTGTAAATATAATATACTTTCTACTTCTACTCAACAGTTCATCTTGTCATTTGTCAACTGCTCCAATAATCAAATTCCCAGAAATAAGAAACGAATATTTACCTTAGCCCGAGAAAACAGCAAAATCAAGCTGTATGTGTGAGCAATAGCTTCATAATTTTCAGGCATGTTTTCAGGAGATATAGACTGTGCCCAAATTGATGAAAGTAGGAGTGTTATTTGGTGACTGCTCAATCTAAGACGAACCGCATCCTGAAATGGGAAAAAGAGATTAAAGTATATCTTGATCAATCATTCTCTTATAGTCCATATTAATGGTGATAATTTGGTGTAGAATTGAGTATTTTTAGCCTTCAAAAAACACAGAAAATCCGAAATATAGAAGACGTACCCCATCTTTAGTCGAGTTATTCGCAACTTCAGCATCGGGTGCCGGTGAACTTCTTAAACTATAAACCCGACTATAAGTCGATTTAATCCTGTTCACTACTCCACCTGCCTCGTTTCCACTGTTCATTTCCGCATTTTCCTTGAAAGGAGTCCTTTGGTTCTGAAGCTTCTGAAACAATGCAGCTGATGAAGAAAATACGGAAACTGTTCTCGAGAGTGACCTTGGAAGGTCGACAATACCCTTAGAGGGATCAGAAGACGGCTGCGGACAAACAGAAGAAGGCACGAGTACAACAGAGAAGATCTGATGAGCTCCGACTCGAGTCTGATGATCTGGATGGATCATAGCTGGAAGTAGCTGATGAAACAAAGCATCTGGAAAAGCCTAAAATTTGGCAACCAGTCAAATTAGAGAGAGAGAGAGTACTAGCTCATAACATATACCTAATGCTAACTGAGAATTATAGTTTGATACTGAAATCTTGATCAACATAATATACATACAGACAAATTGAATAGGGAGAGAGAGGGAGAGATGTTTCATAGGCCTTGCCTTGTTTTTGTATAATAAATTTGGTAGAGAAGCTATAATTTGAGCAGTTCGATAGACAGCAGAAATAGTTGTTCTAGCTATGACAGTAATGCTTGAGATGTTCTCTAACATAGAAGCCATCACATCGAGGATTTGACCGGCATCTCCAACCTATTAACATGTAAAAAGAACATAAGAACTGGTATGATTTTTCATATTTAAGTGCTAATAAGGAATGAGATAAAATCCGAAAACCTTTGATGTCAACTCTGTGAGACACTCATCAACCACTTGATGGAATTTGCGGTTCCACTTGATAACTTGATCTCCAAGTTTTGCATCGTCGAGTGAATAATGTATGCTTTTCCGTAAATGCCTCATGATATCACTCACAGCACTCACTATAGGTACAGATGACTGTACCTTCGTGAGTCTAGCAAGTGCAGTGACAACCTCGACTACATCAATCTGCATGTCGGGTTGCTTAAGGACATTTTTATGGTCGAGATGCTTGACTAATATCGACAGCAAAAGATGCGTACTCCCTAAACAAAAAAAAGGAATAACATTAGTACAAAAATCAAAACCATTTATTACGGAAAAAAACAGAACAGCGATTATTAGGGAATAAGTTTTCCCCTTAAACCTGACCAGAATCATCCATGAGAAGCTGCATGTCTCTGAGAACAGGAAATGCAATCCCACCTTGGACTGGCCATAGATTTCCACTGTCGAAATACCGAAACAAAGATTCCAGAACACGACGCATGGTGGTTGCTTCTTTCCCAAGATTCGCCATATTTTGAAGGCACACCCTGGACCAGAACTGTGGGTTCTTGGCCAGCTCACTGTGCACATCAAGATAAAATCACTAAGCTAATGATAATAATAAATAATTAAATGAATAGAAAATGAGACGAGAGATTACACGGCCACGTTAAGTTGTCCCTTTTCGTTGATAATGATTCTCCAAGAAGGAACCCTTGTTGCAGCATCTGGAGAAGGAGAGATGTATCCCTCCGCTTTATTAACTTCTTGCAGCCAACCATTTTTCTCAGAATCCTTATTTTGACCTTTGTAATTCTCCAAGACTACTGAAACAATCTGAAGAATCGAACGATTAAGTAATGACACGACTAAAAATATTCCAGAATCAATCAAGAAAGTTTCGCAAGAAGATTTATAGGTAAAAGCATATGCAACTAACAATAAGGTAGAAATTATAAGAAAGGAGAAAACGAGAAAATTTTATCAACTCAGCATCAATAAGGGGATACGTATGAGCTTACATTATCAAACTCAACAGAAATATGGGAGTTTTCACCCATGAACCAAACCTGTACAAGACAAACACAAAAGTAAATGAATCAGATAAACTATAGGTGTTCAATCAAAATATAGGAGAAATGATAAAGAGAAGTAATAAAATCCTTAGAAAGAAATCTGAGAACATGAAAATGGGCGTCATTGAGCTTTCAAGATAAAACTGAAGGAGAAACAATCACCGGATGCCATGTCGTTAGAAGCCTAATTGTAAATAAGCTCGCATAAAACAAGATCATGATGCTCAATTTTGACGTAAGGAAATTGTGATCCTATTTGTAACTTTTAGGTTTTCAGCTACCCAGAATGGAATTTCATAGAAGTCAAATTATTCACGATTATCACCAAGTGAGTAGTATACTTTTATTGCTAAATCTTTTGTTCAAATTTCTGTAACTATTGCATTCAGTGCTTTAAATCTATAGCCGAAAGATTTATACAATTAAACTAGAAGTAAGTCCTCAAGTTCAACTCATACATACATCAAATAAATAATGAATTGCAAAGACAAACCATTGCAGATAGAGCTTGCAGCCCAGCAGCTCGTAAATGTTCTGTCCTCTCATCATCTCCCACTTCTTGAGCTACTTGGCAGAGTTTGGGGATTAATCCTTCAAGATTAAACATATATGTTCCATCTTTCTGTAAATAAATAAAAGGGCATATTCTATCCATTATAAGGAAAAAAATTGAAGAACTTAGGTAGAAGCTAGTAAAACCTTAAAAGGGGCTCGGGAAATGAAGAAGCAGACAGCAATGCTAACCTGGTTATTTACAAAATCAAAGAGAGATTCACATCCAATAATTAAGATTCCATCTTGGCTTGTCTGATCCAGCAAGGCGAACAAGATACTCAATAAACTATTTGCAAACAATGGCCTGACATGAAAAAGGGATGGTCAGGTTTATTGATAGAATTTCCCTGACTACAGACTATCTCTGAGGTGCGTATCATACTTAATGCCAATTTGATTGCAAGAGGATTTCATATTAAAATGCCAAGAAGGTACCCTTGACATATCACAAGAAATGTTAATAGAAAAAAATAAGGATGCAGCAGGCGTACATTTGATCCTTGCAAGATATCAAGAACTTCCGGTAGATGAGCATAACAATTTTCACAAACCGAAAGTTTTCATTTCTTAATTCCTTGTAGAATCTCTGTTCGAGGGAGTCCGCTATCTGTCATTTCAAAATAGACAAAACCAACGATGAATTAGCTTCTTCAACACAAATTATATACACAAGCAAGTTAGCTTTGGCACAAGAGAAGAACGTATTCCACTTATAAATACAAAACCACATACATATCAAAGAAGATTGCCATATCAGTAGACTATAGTGTCAGCAACCTAAGTAAAACTTTACAATACCTTGGGAATGCGTAGAGGATTTTTGGAAGCGTAATCACATAGTTTCCCAATCTTCCTTTCATTTACTTCTTCACCCTATAAAGCAAATGAAAGAAAAGAATTCTATAGTTAAGCCAATCTTGCAATGCATGAAGCTACATATTACATTCACTAATTTCAGATAAAATCCTTCTTCATGAAACTACATGGTTGATTTACTACTTATGTAATACATGCTCAACCCAAAATGTTCAGCATCGACAGAAAAAAAAAAAGTTCCAAAAACCAATAAGGCACCAAATTCCCACCCCATTTATCAAAAACAAAACAAGCCAATGTGCAACACACTAGGGCCCAAGATATTCAGCAGTGAAAGAAAAAAGTTCCAAGACTACTAATGACATGGACATCCCATTTTCTCCAAAACAAGCAAGCCATACTCATCCAATCTTGAATATGAAAAATGACCTAATCAATAAAACTAATGCAATACGATGATGGCAACAAATTCAAACATATACCGATTTATTACATCCCAAATTGTTCTAATACACACCATATGATTCATAAAACTCACCTGAGACCGTGGGAAAATATCCGATATCAAGTGCTTGTATCTCTTCACAGGCTGCCTCGACCTCGTACGCAATGCAGGGCAGAAGAAGCAAAGGTTGTCGCATGCTGGCAACACTTGCCTTGAGATCACCCCAGAAACAACACTCATATTGTTTTCACCAATACACAAAAAGAATCTAAATGTTTTTTTTCTCCTCCTCCAAATTTTATGCTCTCTTTCCCTTCTTTACCTCAAAAAAATATAGAAGGGAAAGGAAAGCCGGAAGTTTCAAAAATTAACAAGGCAGTTTCTGCATTCAGGTCCCAGCCTACAGGAAAAAAAATGTATATATAGATATGAACACGCCTAACTCAAAAAAAAAAAAAAAAAAAAAAAAAACAAAACAAAATTTTGAATCAGCCCATTTCAGTATACAACGAAATTCAAATTTTCGACAAAACGGGAACAAAAAGAAAAAGTTCAAGAAATATATATCGTTAGAAGATTCAACATTCTTGGTTGAAAACAGATGATTAGGGAATTATTTGAACATCCCCTTAATTCCTATCTAAGTTGATATGAATAAAAGGGAGGTTTCTTGAATTTTACCTTCAGATCGAATTCCTGTAAAGAGCAGACCAGAAGGCTGGTAACCCATCAAAGATTGCCAACAATGTAGCGATTTTCAAGCATTTTCCCGTAAATTTATGACTCTTTCTCTCTCTCCCTCTCCTCCACCTTTCTACAGCCAGCCTTGTATGATTCTCTCTCTATATATGGGTGGACAAACTATATGAAATGATTTTTTAAATTTCGCGATTGAGAACGTGGATTCGTTACATGAGAATCCAAGATTTGGTATTCTCTCATTTCGCCGTTTACGCGGGCGGCATAATTTTTTAAAGATCAACAATTTTTTATTTTATTTTTTAATTAAAAACTAAAAAAAGCATACTACAAAAAGATACTCCCCATTCGTTGCCACTTCGTGAGCACTTTCATAGTTTTTTCATTTCAGCATTACATTTTTCAATTTTTGTTGTTGTAGTATTATAGTATCCTGAAAATTGACATAGAAATTATTAAATTAATAAATTAAAATAAATAAAAATTAAAGCTCGATTTATTATTTTTTTCTTCTAACTTCAAAAAAATGACTAATAAGACAAATCGAGTTTTAATTTATTTTATTTTTTGTATATTTAATGATTTCTATATCAATTTTTAGGATACTAGAATATAAAACAATAACAAAAATTGAAAAACGTAATGCCAAAATAAAAAAAATGACGAAAGTGTTCACGAATGAGAAAGTAATATATCATTTCTCTGTATATATTTAAGTCAAGTTGGAAAATTGCAACCCAATATTTAAAATTTATTCCCTCCGTCCCACTTACGGAGTAATTATTTGAGTGTGACGGAGGGAGTAATTGTTTTCATAATTTGAATGCGTATAAAAATAAAAGTTTGGACTTACATAGCGCAATGTACGGTTAATTTGACATGAAAGGTCAAAGTAGTGAGGAAAGAGTTGAGCAATAATATCACAAATTCAAATGATTTATTAATTACTGATCAACTTTATGACAATTTGGCCATCATTTTTTTTTTTTTCAAGCTAAAAAAAGAGTAAAATGGGAAATACTAAAATAAGAAAAAGGCACAGAGAAAACAAAGGAGGAAAATGGAAAATACGAAAATAAGAAAAAGCCACAGAGAAAACTCATACTACTAGAAAAGTGAATGTGGGCACAACGGCATTGTTGTAGAAAGTTGCTATTTTGATTACTAACAATGATTTCATTTGTGTTTCTCTCTCTACACTCTACACAACCCTTTCTCAGCTACACTTGTCTCTTCTTGAAACCTCTCTACAATTTTTTCTTTCTAAATTTCTGTTCTCGATTCGAAACAGAACTACAATGGCTCAGCTACCGCCGTTGGTGCAGTCGCCGCCGGTGGTGGCGGCGGAATCCGGTCACTCCACTCGCCGTTCCATCGAGACTCTGGTGGTAGTGCTGGCGGCGATCACGATCATCGCAGTGGTTGCCGGAATCATCGCTCGTCTCTGCGGCGGACACCATTCCGGCGGGGAGCACGATTTAGAGGGATGGGTGGAAAGGAAGTGCCGGAGCTGCATTGATAGCGGCGTAACGGCGGCGGCGGCGAAGGAGGAGGAGCCAAAGCCAGCAGCGACTGAAGAAGCAAAGAAGTGATAAATTGGCAAAGAAGTGATAAATTGAGAGAGTTATGATAGCGATGCATCAAATTTTGTTAATAATTTTAATTATACTCTGGTAATTGCCAACTTTTTTTTTTTTTCTTTTTTTTCTCTCTCTTTCTGGTTTCTAAATTTGCTCTTTACGAGTATCTCTGCTTTGCCACTATAAAATTCTCGGTTAACTTTGCATAAGATAGTGAAGATTGAGGAAGAAGAAGACTCATTGAGGTGTTAAATTATGAAATGTTAATTTATTTATTGTCTAGCACATATTTCCATTTTATTTCTTTGAAGTTATAGAGATTCTATAGTACGGAGTAGTAATTTTTTGGGGCTACCCTTAGCTGATGCAATGACTTCCTTTTCTTTTTTCTCATAGCTAATTTTTTCTCAAGTCAACGACCCAACAAAATGAGATTGAGATCTTCTATTGCAATTCAATGGCATCTTCTACATAAACATTTCCGAAATCACTACATCGAACTTGTATTTCAAACTAAAACCATATACAAACCCAAACGAGTAATAATAAATACTACATACGAACTATATCGCTATACCTTTACAAACACATATAAATAATCACCTAACCCTTCAGAACCTGAGAATTCATTCCCATGCTTGGTAATCTTCATGTCCCTCGTTCTGTGGAAACTCCGATTCATTAGGTGGAACGACCCTTTTCCTCATTAGAGACTCGATCACTGGATATTTCCTCTTCCTTCCGCCTCTTGGTCTTGAACGAAACTGCTCGTCTGAAGCTTCAAAATCTCCCCCCTAAACACGAAACACCAAAGTTCACGCAATCAATCGATGTTGGTCTTCAAATGCTCGGAACTAAATCATTGATCAGAGATAGAAAGACTTACAGGAATATAGATGTGGCACCCAGATTTCTCATGATTGTCCCTCACATGTTTGAAGGTAAATCTCTTGTTGCAACCGGGCATTCCGCAAGCAAATGGTTTGAGTTCCAAGTGCACAGCCTTTATATGCTGATTGAGATTCGATGTCTGTACAAGATAAAGATGTTGAGTTAGAAACTCTCCAGCTAGTAAGATAATGGATGATTTGGAACTCAACTAAACTGTACAGAAAGGAACTTACAGTTGAAAATGTTAGTGAGCATCCCTTCACACTACAACCAATCCTCCCGATGAGAGGTCCGCTTCATGCATGCGCATGTGACGCTTGATGTTTTTCTTTAGCTGTTTCGTGCCACATGTGTCACATAAAACGTACTGATGACAAGATCGAATATGCTCCTTGAGGCATTGCTCGTTTGAAAAATATTTCATACAGCCCGGTTCTGCACAGTATGCCTCCAAGGAATCTAATTTAACTGCAAACACCCAGATTTTCACCACTGATTAATGAAGATGATACAGCAATAAGAACCCAATAAACAAATTAAATGCAACTTACCGTGAGAATCCTCGTGTTTACACAATTTTGAGGGATATTTAAACACTTTTCCACACTGAGGATCCGAACAAACATGTTCACTTGGATGATTGACATTTGCACAAGCAGATTCACCATGAAACTCTCTCACGTGCCATTTCATATGCCCCTCTGATTTAAACTTACGTTTACAGTCCTTAACAGGACATTCGAGCAATTTCCCTTGCGAGTCATCATGATCATGCGACTCTGCACTGTCAGAATCCTTTGGAGGCTCTTCATCAGATGGAGAAGATTCATAGTGGTATTCTTTTGCATGCCGTGTCATATTACCCTGTAATGTAAACACCCGTTTACAGCCCTCTATGGGACATTCAAACAACTTCCCTTGATGTTGAAGCATGTGTCTGTTCAAGTGGTCCTTCCTTCTGTAACTGGACTCGCAGTCATCCACTGAACATACAAACGGCCTCTGTAAAAGTACACATTGCCATCAGGAAAGAGACATGTGTATAACGTTTTACAGAAGCTACTTGTGCTCTACTCCAATGTGTGAACTAAAAAAATCCTCAAACCTCAAAAAATAGCAAGCGTGACCGAGGCACACTTGATGGAGCTTCCCAGGTAGTCACCCACCTGGTACTGATCCAATCAAGGATTGTTGCCTCTCGCATTTTGGAGTTCTTTTTTTGGGATCCAATGCTTCACGCCGAGCAATATATCATGACATTTCAATGTCTTATTTCAATCTGCAAAACGTTATATGTTTAATTTACAAGATCACCAGAAATAATCAAATGCATAACACAGGCTTGCAGAGAAAAGCACCTCAAGATTCCAGGAGATTATGTAAATGGCCTAGAGGGCATATCTTACAAAAATGCGACCAACATATTCAAACAGGGGAGGATAATAAGACACGGAAAATGTAAATATTCACTCTAAGACTTCAACTGTTTGAATTAGAATACTCAATTACAAATTGCCATGGTTTTGTAAGATGAAAAACAGAATGAAAAGTCAAACTGGATGGATTTCCATGAAAAAGTCGATCAAGCTATGAACTACACTCTAGACAGTATATCATCCTTATAGCAGCATATCATCAATCCTCCACAAGACAAAATTATCCGCAATGAAAGGGCTATGTGTAAAACAGCATCATAAAATTTACCACGAGCGAATGGCTTAGCATGTGCTGCTTGAGATGAGCAGGCTTCACGAAACTCGCACCGCATTCTTCACAGTTATTCAATTTCTCTCCATGGCCCTTTTCTTCATTCAGCTCCCTTTCCTTCAATTCTTCCTGAATGACACAAATCCTCAGTTTTATTAATAACCAGAATCTCAAGAGAAAAAGCTTCAAAGTTATTCAATTAAACACAGCTAGACGTACCTCGTGGTGAGCTTGGATGTGAGCGGCGATTAGGGCTTTCTTCGATCGGCAAACCCCGCAAAACTCACAGTAATATCGCCGGATGTCTCTGAAAATCGGATCTCGTGATTTCTCTCCTTCTTCCGCCATTCTTGTGTACGTGGTTGCGCGGATGCAGATGGGTTATGTTGAAAGTGGAGGGAGACGCAGAAACCCTAAATCTGAACGGCGCTAGAAGGGAGAGTGGAAAAGATGAGCTGAAAGGATTAGGGTCGCTTTGTATACGTACGCAGTAGGGGTATTTGCGCCATTTGCTTAATGTTTCCTCTCACTTTTCTTCTAAACATGAAATTGTTAAAAATCCTCACGCTTTTTTTTTTTTTATTATATACCAAGTGTCCCATTATTATTGAACAATACGTTATTTATTTTTATTTTTTTTCAATTTAATTCTCATAATTTTGAAAACCTAAAATAATTTTAACAGAATATGAGTAAATATAATTTTAAATATTTATGCGATAGAAACATAACGTGAAGTAGTTAAATACGTAATAAGTAAAAATAATTCACTATAGGCTATTATAGTAAAACAATTATTGAAATTAAGATATTTAAATTAATATTTTTTTGGTATTTTATTTAAATGCGTAATAGTTATCTAAATAACTAGTAATACATCCGTGCGACGCACAGGGTAAAATGAGTTGTATTTTTGTAATTTAATATATATGATTTTGTTTTCATTATTTGAGTGTACGAAAATTAAATATTTTTGAAGTAATTAAAAAAAAGAGAGAGAGATCAAACCAATTGAATCTTGCTTATAGTTAGATCGAAAAGTTTTTAATTTAAAACTTATAAACTCTTGGATCTCTCAAAATTGGAAGTCGTATCTATGGTATTCAATTGCTTTATTGTATGACGTGCTATTTTTTTTAAACTATAGGACCGTCATAAACCCATTTAATTTCATTATTTGGTTTCAAATTTTCATTTTCTCATGTCCATTTTCAAGTATACAAAGAGCTTAAAAGTCTAAAAGGTACGCCGGAAGAAGTTGGATGACCATGGTAGGACATGAAATTGGCCAACATAGGTGATGCAACCACAGGCCCCATCACCACCGACAACCACTGCTGACCTCTGCCTATTTTTTAAATTTCTCTATTTTCAATTTCATGTCCATGCATGCTTCACTTATTATTATATGACTTTTCCATTTTTTTTGCTTGGTAAACCGTGGCAAAATTATGAGCTTTTTCATTTTAATTTTCATCCTAATTTTTGTAATTGATCACGGATCTATAGTCAGTCATTTCTATGAAATGAACATTTTTTTCTTCCGTATACATTATGTTCGCCGGCTCGAAGTTGTCGAAAATCATCACTACCACCGCGATCACTTGCCGCCTATCCTCAGCGGCTCCGCTTCACAGGTTGCCATATCTCTTCCACTCACTTTAGAAATCTTGTTTGGGGCCTAGTGTTCTACTTTTAAATTGAACAAATTTTCTAATTACATTCATTTTTCATGATACATGAATGTATCCCAACTTAAATTTGCATGAAAGCTAAGGTGTCTGAATATTACAATAACATTCATACAATGCCAGTATATTATATAGCATGTGCTAAAATACCGTGTTAATCAAAGTTGTAATTTTCTTCGGTTTTAAGAAATCATGTCCAAATACCATTACAAAAATGAAATCAATTGTCTTGCATTTGCATGTATGTCTAATCTCTCAATATGGCACCTCTAAAAAATATATATTTCAGATAATTTTTCCTTGTGCGTTGACTCCATGAAAAGATCAAAAATTATATAAATGACCCGTCCTCACTTTAAGGGTGAGGGTAGAGAGCAATAATAACCGATTATAGTATAATCGAGTCGAATCCACAAGGAATGCTAGGTCGTTCAAGATTCAAGTAGTAATCCGATTACCTAACTACTATTCAAGCTACCAAGTGACATGTTTTTGTGTTTTTGATTAGCTAATGAAAAATATAAAGTAATTAACAAACTAGATAACAAATAATAACAAGGATTAATAACAATTGTAAAAAGCTTGGTTCCAAATATAATCCGATAATCACTAGAGGCCTAAGTTTTAGGATTTGCATGGATTAGCCATTTTAATCTAATTCATATGAGAGTTCTATATATATTAAACATCAACTCTTCTCTCGAAACAATCAATATTAGTAGATTAACCTATGACATCTATCTCCGCTAGGTCTCAAGATGCATAAATTAACTCCAAATAGCTCAATTAATTATCTAGAAGCTCCTACTAGCAAGAATTACTAGTATGGTGTGATTTGATTCCAAGTGTTATAAACTAAAGCCTCCTAAGCATTTAACCAAACACCTTGTATGCACTCAATGATGACCAATCAATCATGCAATAAAATCAAACCCCAAATCACAAGACATATGAATTAGAAGATAAATCCAACAACAAAATCCAAAAACCTAATTTTCTAGATCATATCTTCATATATTGGAACCAAAAGGAAATTTAGCTAGACATAATTAGAGGAATTAAACCATAGAAAATAAATGAAATCATGCTTAAAAGATAGAGAATTCAATAAGGAAGAGAATAGTGGAATGAGTCTTCAAATCTTCAACATAAATCTTCAACAATCTTTAAAATACCAAAAAGAAAATAGGGAAATATTTCTAGGGTTCTAAGAGTGTTAAAAAATATCAAAGATCCACAAAATAGGAAGATTTTGGGTTTAAATACATAATAGGTGAGTTTTGGGTCGACTTGGACCGAGTTAGACGAGCTAACTCGGTCAATAAGTGAGGGAGAAGGGGCGACGGCGCCTTGGCCGACCGCCGCCTGGGTCGGCGGAAATACTGTGGCTCAGCCGGCGGCCTGGCCGGCGGTCCAGCCGGTCGCCGTCCGGGTCGCCACCAGTTTGGTCCTTTTGCGCAGCTTCACCGTTTTCGCTCGTTCTCCCTCGTCCGAACTCCGATTCTCGATCCGCTTTTTGATATGGACTCCTAGCGAACCCCTTTTCGACATGGAATGATCAAATTTCCCAAATGATTTCTTCATTGTTCCTGAAAAAAGCATAAAGAGACTCGAGAGAACGAGGAAAACATAATTGAATTCAAACTAGTGAAACCCTAACTCTATATATTTAAATTCCACATTTCAAACCTAGGTTTCACCCTAATTAAGCTTGATTCTTCCTCGTTTCCGGCCTTCGATCTTTTACCACATGAATACTCTTTCCAATTCTTACCAAAATGGATCAAAAACCAAGAAAAACGAGAAAAGCCTAAAATGTACTAAGAGTTAAGAAACCCTAGTATTTTTAGCATATAAGCACATAAATCGAGACTCAAACACATTCCAAAACACTCAACATACACATAAAATACGTGTTAATCACTCCCCCAAACTTAAGCCATTGTTCGTCCCGAATAATGAAACGAACAATCAAAACACTTAACACGTATGGAGTGTGCATTTTGAGTTCCTCGATGCCTCATATCATCTCAAAAACCCATTTTAGTTCAAGGAAATTCTCAAGTCAAACCAAACATTCATAAGATCAACCACTATCCTAACTTAGAATTCAATCACTCAAACATCTTAACCCTAGACCTCACAAGAAGTGTGTATCACTCAATCACTCAATATATGAAAAATGTAAGCACTCATCGAAATCATGCAAAACACATCTTTAACCATAAGCTTGCCTATCAACTCAAGTTCCCAATACTCCAATGCATGCACAAATTAGGATCAAAAAGGTCTTTATTAAGCTTGTAATGTAGGGACATTGGTTAAGGTAGGGAAATTTAGGTTAAGTGACTTCAATTTTCATTCAAGTACCCTTACCCCTTTTCTTCACCTTTCTAAGTATGAATTTCTTCATCTTCCAACTTGTCCAACCCCTTTTTATCAAATAAACCCAAGCTTCTACCAAATATCTAAAGAAACACTCATTTATGCTCTTATTCTTCTCTTTTTCTTGTAAGAACTTCGTTCTTACGTGTTTTTTTTCTCAATAAGAACTTTGTTCTTATTCTTTTCTATTCTCACTTTGAGCTTATAAGAGTGTTCGTTCAACTCAAATCAAATCTTAAGACCCTTCACCATCACCCATCATTTTTCATGAATTTTCAACTTTCACCAAGGTTCCCTTAACCATCCTTCACCCCATATCATCCGGTTCAAGAAGAAAAGGCTCTATTCAAGGCTCAACATGGGATGGCAATCGTAATGAAAGATAGTTTAGTGTTTAGGGAAAATGGGTTATTCAATGATGACCTAAGATCATCTCCTAATCATGCAAACATGTAGTACTTCTAACAAGAGTATCAGGGCAAGTTCTAGTAAAGAAAATACAATGCAAGATCAAGCTCTCAAGAAAGGATATTCACTATGTAAAATGCATAGTTTAAGGCTCAAAATCCTCTCAAGCTTTTTGCCTAGAGCCTAAGTTCCTAAGATCAATCCTTCCAAGCTATTCAAGTGAAATAACCCTAATCATGCTTGACTCAAACTTGAGAAATTTCAAAAATGTCACCATTGTAGCATCAATCATTGGCATCTCACCCAAATACACTTGAGCAATTAAACACGTTCTTTCACAATCAAGCATGCAAGCATTCATTCAACCTTTTTCCAATTCAAAAACTCTTCAATTTTCAAAGATTTTCACATTCAAGCTCACATTCCAAAAACCAATCAAAACAAAGAAGAACTTTCATCAACTATGCTCTTTTACCCAAACTCACAAAATCAAACATCAAGCATTCAACATTCTTTTCTTAACCCTAATCTTCCTTCCAATTAACAAAAACACACAAATATAACATGAAAACATATTAAACATACTAAAGCAAACCAAACTTTCACATTTATTCTCCAAGCAACACTTTTCATTCTAAAACCAACCATATTTCCACATTCTCAAATCAACAACTTCTCAATCAATCAATCCACCAAGCATACAAGATTAACCCAAAGATACACAAAGTCATGAAACTACCAACCAAGTAAAGCAAATAAGAAAAGAACTAGTAAAGGAATGGAAAAGACATAAAATGTAAGTAATTTAAATTTCTTATCCTACCCCCTCCCCCAAACTTATTTTAGAAAATAATTTCTAAAATGAGTTTGGTGGGAAAGATATATAAGAAATTTAAATTACACTCACAAAGGTCCAAGCTATGGTGGAGGAAGTAGGGGCCATGTCACCCCTTGATTGCCTTGGTGCATCCGAAAACTCTCCAATAACTCCATTATCGAGTTTGCTTATTTTTCCATCCTTTCACCTCTTTGTGCTTCCTCAAGTTGAGTAATTCGCATTGAAGTTACTTCTTGCCTCATCACCGTAACTTGTGCATCAAGGGATTTGAATCCACGCTCCATGCTTGCCATTCTCCCTTCAAGGGCTTCAAACCTCTCTTCATACCCTCTTTCTCTTGGAATTTGTTCTCTTCTTGAACTTGGTTCACCTCTTGACATTGGTTCACCCCTTGACATTGGTTCACCCCTTGTAGAATCTTCCATTTCTTCATCTTCCTGAGCAAAAGGCATTCCCTCACCCCCCATGGTATATTCATCTTCTTCTCCATATTTGAAAATATGATTCTCTTTGATGAATTTATGAGTGGAGGTATTCAAGTGCCAATTCTCCCGATCATGGAGATCGGTTACCAACACACTCATTGCATTTGGAAGAGGGAATGTCCTTTCATCATCTTGAATGAAATAGAAGGGAGGCCTAGATGATACAAGAAACCTCATGTTTCTTAGCTTCTCAACATCAATCAAATATGAACCTCTCATCGGAGTATATCCACTAAGATCATCATTGATTTTCTTAGCCAAAGGGGTGAGCATTCCTCCTATGTTAATCTTCCCACTTGGTGCCCTTGCTTGCTTCATGACTTGAGCAAGGAAAATGTGAGAAAAGCTTATTCACCTATTGGTTAGCATGACTTGAATAATGAAGAGATCATCCACTCTAACCGAAGTGTTCTCCGTCCGTGCCACCATAGTGTGAGCAAGGATCTTCAACACCATTCTTAGAACCGGATTTCTCACCTCATTTGATTTTGAGTATCCCGCTCTAAAGCCTTCCATGGTGATTGGAGCAAGTTTATTCCACATGAAACTATGCTCAAAAGCTCTTTCCACCAACACATCACCTCCATGTGGCACTCCAAAGATGTCATCTATCGCTTCCAAACTCAACTCATGACGCTCTCCAAATAATTGAAATTTGATGCTTTCCATAGTATGGATGCTCTCATCTTCCAATGTGCTCATAAATTTAAGAACCACCTTTTCATATGTTCTCATATCTTCAAGAGTATCCTCTAGGATACTTCCCCATCCTATATTGTCAAAGAGGACTTTGATGTTATCATAAAGCCCTAACTTCACCAATGTGTCCTTAGATGGAAATTGAGTTGGTATAATGGTTCTTGATACGAGAACGGCAAATCTTGCTCTTTCTTCATAAGTCTCCAAGTGAATGTCATGAGCTTCCGGTGTCTTTGGATCTCTTCTTGGTACTTGTGAAGATGAAGAGGCATCATTTCTTCTCTTTTTGGAGAGAGAAGCAATCAATTCCTTAGAAGTGATGGTGGCATTTCCTTTCCCCTTAGAATCATTTTTCCTACAAACCACAAACAAGGCAAAGTGAGATTTGAGAAAATAATCCAAACTTTGTCAAGGTGTGAACAACATTTCCCATAAATATCACTCTCCATCTAGCATGCATATTTCATAAGAAATGAATTTCCTAGACAAAACAAACAAGAATTTCATATTTTCTTAACAAAAGCATTAAGCACTTCCAAATTCATTCATGGATATTCACATGAAAATGAATGCATATTCACATGGACTTTAAGTGAACAAAAAGAATGTCATGAATTTCACTTTGCACATCAAGAATTCATAAATTCATGTTTTCTTCAAGCCTTAAACCCTCAAGAAATGAATTTTCTAATAAAGAGCAAGCCTTTCCCTCAAAATTTCATGAATCATGCAACTTTTCATTCAAACTCAAATCAAACATGCCTAAGTGCATAAGAGGAGCATAAATACAAGCCAATGCATGCTCATTTCCATGGTTCACCCACAAGTTTCTCCAATAATAAAGAAAAATTTTAGGTAAGAATTTCTACTTAATTTCATGAAAATGATGAAGTAAATACTCATACCATCTCATATTTTGCAAGTAGAAACTCATATGAGTAAAGATATAGGGCACATTACCTCATCTTCTTGAAGAAACTTGAAGAAACTCAACTCTTTACCCAAAACCAAATTTTCGTTTTTGTAGCTAGAGTGGGTGAAAAAGTGAATTATTCGGTTCAAAATGTAGATTTTGGGATGGGTAATGAACCTATGGAAGGAGTTTGCTTAATTCTAAGTGATTTGGGAGTAATTAGAGGAAGAAAATCTAGGTTTTTAGAGTGAGAAAGTGGGTTTGTTCTAAGAAATAAAAATGGAAAACATAAAATGAATAAAAATGAGGTGGAAAGAAACAAAAATAGAAATAAAGGGGGGAGGAAGGGCAGGCGGCGCCCTGGCCGGCGCCCTGGCTGGTCGCCGCCTGGGTCGCCGCCTGGAACCGCCGAAGGTGCTGCAGCCCAGCTACCCAGTCGGCGGCCTGGCCGGCGGTCCAGCCGGTCGCCGTCCTGGTCGCCGACAGCTCGCTCCGTTTCTTTTTCGGCCGTTTCCGATGCGTTTCTCGACCTTTTTCGACCTTTTTCGAAGCACCGGGTCCCTCTCGACTTCCTCTTTATTCTCCCCAAGTATTTTTCAACTCTCTTTTTCAACATTTTCTATTTTTTTTATGGTTTTTCTCAAAAATAAAACGAAAATTGCAACAAACTCAAAAATTGAAAAATGAAATAAAAACTCACAAAAACGAAAAAGAAAAGGATACGTGTTGAGGTGCCTCTCAACAAGCGCTTTGTTTAACGTCGTTAGCTCGACATAGTCTCCAAGATCAAGCATCATTAAGAAGAATGGTCGACTCCTCCTTAAACTTCTTCGAATTGAAATAGAGCTTGAGTCGATGTCCATTAACAACAAAGGTAGAACCATCATTCTTGAGAAGTTCAAATGTGCCATTCTTGAAACTCCTATTCACAATGTAAGGACAGGTCCACCTTGATTTGAGTTTTCCGGGGAAAAGACGAAGACGAGAGTTAAAGAGAAGAACCTCGTCTCCCGGAATGATCACCTTGCTTCGAATCTCCAAATCATGAAACTTCTTGGCTCTTTCCTTGTAAATCCGAGAATTTTCATAAGCCTCGTTTCTCCATTCCTCTAACTCCACAAGATGGTTTTTTCTATTCAATCCGGCCTCCTTAAACTCAAGATTAATCTTTTTTAAAGCCCAAAACGCCTTATGTTCAATCTCCAAAGGTAAGTGACATGACTTTCCGAACACAAGTTGATACGGAGACATACCAATGGGGGTTTTATAGGCGGTTCGATAGGCCCACAAAGCATCATCAAGCTTCTTAGCCCAATCCTTCCGAGTAGTGATTGTCTTCTCCAAGATTTGCTTGATCTCCCGGTTTGCAAGCTCGGCTTGACCATTGACTTGAGGATGGTATGGAGATGTAATCTTGTGCTTCACTCCATACTTAGCAAGAACACTCCCCAACCACTTCTTGTTGAAGTGAGACCCTTATCACTAAGCAATGCCTTTGGAGTTCCAAACCGAGTCAAGATGTTCTTCTTCAAAAACTTGATCACAACCTTGGAATCACCAGTCGAAGTTGGAATGGCTTCGACCCATCTTAAAACATATTCAATAGCAAGAAGAATACAAGAAAAACCACAAGAATTAGGGAATGGTCCCATGAAGTCTATCCCCCAAACATCAAACAATTCAACCTCGACCATGATGTTTTGAGGCATCTCATCCCTTTTTGTGATATTTCCCATCCTTTGACATCTATCACAATTCTTCACAAATGATTGGCAATCCCTAAAAATCGAAGGCCAATAGAATCCACTTTGAAAAACCTTCCAAGCCATACGATTTGCCCCAAAATGACCCCCATTTGGTCCCTCAAAGACAATGGCCAAGAATTCCCTTTACGTTGTTGTGTAGTTCCTTTGAGCACCATCCAAGGTTCTACTAGCATAATGAATGACTCGAAAAACTTTGTCTCTCATTTGCCCCAAAACCACTCCTAAAGCATAATCACTTGCATCACACTTCAAAATGAAAGATTCACTCCAATTGGGCTTGATGAGAATAGGAGTAGAGATGAGGGCTTTCTTCAATGTCTCAAAAGCTTTCAAACATTCTTCATCAAATACAAACTTAACATCTTTTTGCAAGAGATCACAAAGTGGCTTTGTGATCTTTGAAAAATCCTTAATGAATCTTCTATAGAACCCCGCATGACCAAGGAAACTTCGGATTGATTTCACATTTGTAGGGGGTGGAAGCTTCTCTATAGCAACAATCTTGGCTCTATCAACTTCCAAACCAGCTCTAGAAACTTTATGCCCAAGCACAATTCCATCTCTAACCATAAAGTGACACTTCTCCCAATTCAAAACAAGAGAAGTGTCATTACACCTTTGCAACACCTTTGTGAGATTATCCAAACAAGAATCAAAGGTCTTCCCAAAAACCGAGAAGTCATCCATGAATACCTCCATAATATTTTCAATCAAACCTCCAAAGATAGACATCATGCACCTTTGAAAAGTGGCCGGAGCATTACATAACCCGAAAGGCATCCTCCTATAAGCAAATACTCCATAAGGGCATGTAAATGCCGTCTTGTGTTGATCTTTCGGGGCTATGGCAATTTGATTATATCCCGAATACCCATCAAGAAAGCAATAGTACTCATAGCCTGCCAAACGATCCAACATTTGATCTATAAAGAGCAAAGGAAAGTGATCTTTCCTTGTAGCCGAATTCAAAGCCCTATAATCAATACACACTCGATATCCGGTGGCAACCCTTGTAGCAATAGTCTCATCATTCTCATTCTTGACCACCGTCATCTCCCCTTTCTTCAAAACAACTTGGGTAGGACTTACCCATTCACTATCCGAGATGGCGTAAATCATTCCCGCATCTAATAGCTTCAACACCTCTTTTCTCACCACCTCTTGCAAGACCAGATTCAACCTCCTTTGAGGTTGAACCTTGGGACGACAATCATTTTCCAATAGAATACGATGCATGCATATAGATGGACAAATACCCTTGATATCATCAATAGACCAACCAATAACATCTTTAAACTCCCTAAGGACACGCAACAACTTGCCTAATTCAGACTCTGACAAGTGTTGTGACACAATTACGGGAAAAGAGTCATTATCACCAAGGAAGGCGTACCTTAGGTGATCGGGGAGAGGTTTCAACTCTTGAGAAGTGTTTGAAGAAGATTCCACCTTAGTTGAACTCCCACTCTCCCCCGGTTGATTGATATCAAGGTAATGAACTTCATCCTTCAACGATCCTTGATTTGCTTCCAAATAAGCAATAGACTCCAACAAATCATCTCAAGCATCATCCAAATCGGAATAAGAATAGAAAGAATTAGCGATGATTTCTTCCGTGAGATCCTTTGCCATAGATGTAGGCAAGGTGGTGATTGAATTGCATTCCTCATAGGTTGAGTCATCTCCTCGCTTCATAGCATCAAAGATGGAAAGAGTGAGGGTCTCTTCATTGACTCTAAACGTAAGATTCTCATCTTGCACATCAATAAGAGCTCTTCCAGTTGCTAGAAAAAGACACCCAAGAATGAGGGACATATCCTTATCCTCCGGCATATCCAAGATAACAAAGTCCGCGGGGAAGATGAACTCCTCAACTTTCACTAACACATCCTCAACCACTCCTTGAGCATAAGATATGGAACGATCGGCCATTTGAAGACAAATAGAGGTAGGTTTGATCTCTCCAATATCCAATCTTCTAAAAATAGACAATGGCATCAAATTGATGCTAGCTCCAAGATCACATAAGACATTCCCAAACTTTTTCCCTCCAATCACACATGTTATTGTGAAGCTTCCGGGATCCTTCTTTTTCAAAGGCATCTTCCTTTGGATCACCGCACTAACCTCCTCCGTTAGGTTAATTGTTTTGAATGAACCAAACTTTCTCTTGTTAGCAACGACATCCTTCAAAAACTTCACATATCCGGGCATATCTCGGAGTGCATCAAGCAAGGGAATGTTGATTTGTACTTTGTTGAATATCTCCAAAAATCTCATCAACTTTTCATCAACCTTATGCTTGGCTAGACGATGAGGAAATGGAGCCTTCGTAATGACATCCTTAGTGGGGAGAGGAGTCTCTACTAACACCGCCTTAGGAGCTTCTCCTTGAACTTCTTTCCTTAGATTCTCTTCATTGGTAGGAAATCCCTCATAAGGTATGTCTTCAACAAGAACTTTTTTCCCACTTCCGGATGTATCATGATTCTCATAGGCTCTTCCACTCCTCAATATGATAGCATTGCATTAGTTCTTTGGATTGACCTCCGTATTACTTGGAAACTTTCCCGGAGTATGTTGAGTGGTGGCTTGGTTAGCCATTTGACTTATTTGGCCCTCCATCATCTTCACTTGCTTTGTTAAAGAAGTGAGAGAATTCTCCAATGCACTTACTTTTTGTCCCGTTTGTGTGATAAACGAGCTTTGTTGATTTGCCATTTGTTGGACAAGTTGCTCAATAGAAGAAGATGTCTTCTTTGGTTCTTCAATAACTCCTTGAGAAACGAAAAATCCGGGAGGTGGCAATTGAGCATTGTTAGGATTTCCGTAGGAGAGGTTAGGATGATTCCGGTTGTTTGGATTATAGGCTTGATAACCTCCTTGATAACCATAAGAGTTTCCTCCTTGTGGTCTTCTTTGGAATCCTCCTTGTTGTCCTTGGAAACCCCCTTTGTTGAAATTTCCATATTGCCTTTGGTTTACAAAATTCAAGTCTTCACTTCCACTAGACTCCAAGTTCTCTTGATATTGTTGAACACTTTGAACTTGAGCTTGAGATTGAGCTTTCCTCTCTTCTATTGCTTCTTCATATTAGCAACTTCCATTGCCAATGCATCGAACTTCTCATCATCGATAGAAGCAACTTTCCTAGAAGGGACCCTCTCCATTGGCCATTGATAGCTATTGGCGGCCATCCCTTCAATAATCCTCAAGGCTTCCTTTGCATTTCGATTCACGAGGCATCCTCCGGAAGTAGCATCCACGATGCTTCTCGTGTGTGGTGTGAGACCACTATAAAAAGTGGTAATTTGTTGACCTTCCGTGAAGCCATGTTGAGAACATTTTCTAAGAAGCTCTCGATACCTCTCCCATGCTTCAAACAAAGTCTCATCACCTTGTAGAGAGAAGTGTGAAATATCGGAGATAAGCCTTTGAGCTTTGGATGGTGGGAAGTATTTAGAGAGGAAGGCCTTGCATAGATCATCCCATGTGTGAATATTAGCTTTGTTTAGTCCTTTATACCAATCCTTGGCCCGGTCACGTAGAGAAAACCCGAACATCCTCATCCGAATAGCATCATTTGAAACTCCATTAAGCTTGATAGTATCGCAAATATCAAGGAACATACCAAGGTGGGCGTTCGGATCCTCTATAGGGCTTCCACCGAATTGCTCACTCTTCACCATTTGGATGAGTCCGGATTTGAGCTCAAAATTGTTGGCATTGATCGTCCCCCATTCTCCTCCTTGAAATTGTTCCGTTGGAGATTGAAACATATGATTGAGGGGAGGTGGTTGAGCCTCATTCGCCCTTCTTTCTTGCTCATCCTTCCATGCCCTAAACTCTTCCATTTCTTTCATAAGAGCCTCCATTGCTTAATTGTTAGTCATTTCTTGGTCTTCAATAGAACTCCTTCTTCTATGCTTTCTTTCAAAGCTCAAGATCAAAGGTTGAACGAGTTTTCCTTTAGACCTTGTGTGCATAAACCTTCAAAATAAAAATGAAAAGAAACAATGCTTGAATTAGTAACTCAATAACCAAATTGACTATTGAAACTCAAACTAAGCATTCCCCGGCAACGGCGCCAAAAATTGACCCGCCCTCACTTTAAGGGTGAGGGTAGAGAGCAATAATAACCGATTATAGTATAATCGAGTCGAATCCACAAGGAATGCTAGGTCGTTCAAGATTCAAGTAGTAATCCGATTACCTAACTACTATTCAAGCTACCAAGTGACATGTTTTTGTGTTTTTTATTAGCTAATGAAAAATATAATGTAATTAACAAACTAGATAACAAATAATAACAAGGATTAATAACAATAGTAAAAAGCTTGGTTCCAAATATAATCCGATAATCACTAGAGGCCTAGGTTTTAGGATTTGCATGGATTAACCATTTTAATCTAATTCATATGGGAGTTATATATATATTAAACATCAAATTTTCTCTCGAAGCAATCAATATTTGTAGATTAACCTATGACATCTATCTCTGCTAGGTCTCAAGATGCATAAATTAACTCCAAATAGCTCAATTAATTATCTAGAAGCTCCTACTAGCAAGAATTACTAGTATGCGCGTGATTTGATTCCAAGTGTTATGAACTAAAGCCTCCTAAGCATTTAACCAAACACCTTGTATGCACTCAATGATGGCCAATCAATCATGCAATAAAATCAAGCCCCAAATCACAAGACATATGAATTAGAAGATAAATCCAACAATAAAATCCAAAAACCTAATTTTCTAGATCATATCTTCATATATTGGAACCAAAAGGAAATTTAGCTAGACATAATTAGAGGAATTAAACCATAGAAAATAATGAAATCATGCTTAAAAGATAGAGAATTCAATAAGGAAGAGAATAGTGGAATGGGTCTTCAAATCTTCAACATAAATCTTCAACAATCTTTAAAATACCAAAAAGAAAATAGGAAAATATTTCTAGGGTTCTAAGAGTGTTAAAAAATATCAAAGATCCACAAAATAGGAAGATTTTGGGTTTAAATACATAATAGGTGAGTTTTGGGTCGACTTGGACCGGGTTAGACGAGCTAACTCAGTCAATAAGTGAGGGAGAAGGGGCGACGGCACCCTGGCCGACCGCCGCCTAGGTCGCCGGAAATATTGTGGCTCAGCCGGCGGCCTGGCCGGCGGTCCAGCCAGTCGCCGTCCGGGTCGCTACCGGTTTGGTCCTTTTGCGCAGCTTCACCGTTTTCGCTCGTTCTCCCTCGTCCGAACTCCGATTCTCGATCCGCTTTTTGCTATGGACTCCTAGCGAACCCCTTTTCGACATGGAATGATCAAATTTCCCAAATGATTTCTTCATTGTTCCTGAAAAAAGCATAAAGAGACTCGAGAGAACGAGGAAAACATAATTGAATTCAAACTAGTGAAACCCTAACTCTATATATTTAAATTCCACATTTCAAACCTAGGTTTCACCCTAATTAAGCTTGATTCTTCCTCGTTTCCGGCCTTCGATCCTTTACCACATGAATACTCTTTCCAATTCTTACCAAAATGGATCAAAAACCAAGAAAACAAGAAAAGTCTAAAATGTACTAAGAGTTAAGAAACCCTAGTATTTTTAACATATAAGCACATAAATCGAGACTCAAACACATTCTAAAACACTCAACATGCACATAAAATACGTGTTAATCAATAAAAGAAGCCTATAATTATTAGGATTGATAGTCTTTGATATATGAAAATTGATAAATTATTGATATTACATAGTTTTGCTATATTACGCACACGTTTATCTGATGTATGTTCGAATATCGAATGGGTTTAACCAAACAATTATTTTAATAAAATATTTATATACAAAAAAGTGTTGGTTTTGTAGTATAGATTTATCTACCTTTTAATTTTAGTAAATATTAAATTGTAACATTCAATTGCTAAGTGATCGACTATTGATATGAATAAGTTATTGCATTAGGCGCAATTTTTTTAATACACAATTATGACATACCATTTATATATATTATTGTTAGAAGTGAAGAAAATGAATAATAGAAATTGCTAAAAAAAGAATATCCATAGCTGTTATAATTATATAAATTATTTCAATTTTTAGAATTTCAAGAAACAACAAATAGTATGTTTAATTAATTTTAGACTAAGAAAGTATTTAGTTAATTTTGTGCTTCCCATAGAAATTTACAATTTATGTCCACCAATGCCTTATCCAATTGTATATATATTCCCCTTATATATACTCCGTATGAAATAGTATAAATAAGTTAAAATTTAATTAGTAGGAAATTATCTTTAATTTGAGCGATAATATTATTATCAAATGTGTTATTCATAATATATATATATATATTATATATATGTGTGTGTGTGTGTGTGTGTGTGTATAAGAAAAGGCATAATTATAGGAAAATTAATAGTTAAAGTAAATTAAATATATCTTACTTTGTTGGTGGTCCATGATTATACACTAAAAAAATTATTGTTGAAATTACATAGCGAAGCCATTGTTGCGGTCAACCTTACTTTCCAACCATCTATTGAAATTTGTGAGAGTTTTTTCGTGCTCATATATTTTTCATGTTCCATTGTGAAGTTACAAAATTATCGAAAAACATATGAAGTTCGTAATGTCCAAAACATGAATTTATAGATAAATTACAATATAAATTTTGAAAAAAGATAATATAAAATTAATGTGATTAATTTTGTAACATTCCTCTTAATTGTCTGAATTAATTCTGAATTTAATAGTTATTAAAGTAATTGCTAAATTAATGCCGAAAATATAAGTAAAGAGCATGATTAGGGCACAAATTTATATCTAATTTGCTAAATATTTGCACTTGCAGTTTTATGTTGTCCTTATCCTTATTTATATTAAAAAGGAAAATTTCTAATTTATTGATTAATAGTGTATAACCTAAGTATAATATTTATATTAAAAAGAAAGAGTGAAAAAAAAATAATGTATAGTCTAAATCAAAAATAAATAATACGAAGTATAAAAAACACACCTATAAAACTGCGAGTATATAAGTGTGTATAAAATTATATGTACACTACTGCTATATATTGTTTATCATATTTTTATTGACACATAAATGTATATAATCTGACGTAATTAATAACTAAAAGATTATATAGATTAATATTATATATTATTTATATAATTACTAATTGACATAAATGTATATAAATGCATAAATTTAATAAACTGAACTTTCTATATGTAGGTTTATGTAGTAATTAATGTTAGCAATTAATGAACTAACTTACCATAAATTGACTTCCGTAGCTACTATTAGTTAGTATATAGATTAGTAATTATTGTGTTCTTTTAGTAATTTAATACATTTCTTTGAAAAAAAATAATTCATCAAGATATTAAGCAATAAGTTATGATTACAGTAAATTTATCAAATAATAGTTTTAAATCTAACTTAGTACTAGTACGCTACCCTGTGCGATAGGGGTGAGCACAGGTCGGTTAACCGCCCGTTTAGCACATAAAAAAACCGACTGTGAGGTTTTTAGACGGTTCGGTTAACCGTGAAAATGATAAATAAAAATCAAAAACCGTTCATACGGTTAACCTAAAAAGCGGTTTCGGTTAACCAATTATTCAACGGTTAACCATAATTAAAATATATATTTAAAATTCACGTTATGAAAAAATTCCAAATTATAAAAGATGAATATGTATAACATACAATTTAGAAGGGTATAAATCAAATGATTAAGAAAATAAAATTTTAGTTCAAAGAATAGAGTTTATGATTTTTTTAAATTAACAAAGTGACATGTGTGTTGTGGAATGAAAATGAGTCTAATGTATATTTTAGAAGAAACAAAATATTTTAATCGAAAAAAAGTTTAAGAATAGTAAAATAGAAAAAAAATAACTAAATAAAACTTATACGATATATATCTAATAAATATAATTTTAATTGTTTAATACATACCGGTTCGGTCTGGTTAACCATCAGTTTTTCGACATAAAAACCAAAAACCGAACCGTTAACTCGGTTTTTGAAAATTTGAAAATTAAACCTTAACTATCGGTTCGGTTAACCGCATTTTCGGATCGGTTCGGCGGGTGGTTCGGTTTTTCGGTTTTCTATGCTCACCCCTACTGTGTGATGCAAATGCACGGCATGAACAACTATACTTGATTAAATATATATTGTCGAAGTGAATAGAAATAGATTATCATAAATTTTGAAACCCTTTCTTTTATCTAACGTTTGCAAGAGGTTATATTGAGACACTTCGGGGGTGCGTGTGTGTGTAAGTGTGTGTTGTTTGCCTGGTAAAAAAATAAATAAATAAATAAAGTTTTAAGACTATATTAAGATTAAAATAATGGTATTGGGGTCAAATGCCCACTCTTAAATAAGAATATCTAAATCTACCCACTCTTTTAATTTTACAACTTAAATACCCATATTTCAAAATTAGACTAAAATACCTCCAACTACCCCAAATCAAATTCTAAATTAGAATCCATATTTTGAATGTTTCTCTCTTCCTCATCCTCTCTCCCTCCACTCCCAACCTCCAAATTGCAGCTTCCACCCCCCTCCACTCCACTAGCGACACCACCACCGTTCTCTCCGTCGAGTTCTCGGCGATTCTCCGGCATTGATTACAGCAGCAATAGAGGTGTAGGTCACAGCCGTGCTTCCACACAGCCCAACGCCGTAGGTCTGGATCATCCTCGGACTTCGCTGGTGCTGCTGGTGGGACAGACTGGAGGAGAAGCCACCGCTACCAAGGATGTTTCCGCCGCTTCTCCAAGTATTCTTTAGTGTTCGTGCTTTTCTTTTTGGTTTGTGTGATCAATGAAACCAAAATCCATTTTCCCTTTCTTTTCTTCTTTCTTTTGAATTCTCTAACCTTCGCATAGTTCAGCTATTTATGTAATTCAAAGAGAATTGATGAATACTTAATTTTATTTAATTTTGGCCAAAGTTTGGTTAATCTTGTTAAATTTTGAATTTATGATTTGAAGAGAGATCCAACTATATCTACCTACCTACGAAAGAGAGATGAAATTGAAAAGAAAAGGAGTTCGATTAGGTTTAAAGGTTTTGGTTTTGATTTTTTTTTCTCAGTACAGTACTTTGGCCAAGTTTGAATTTGTGGAGGAAACTAATTGCCTGAAATTGATTGTTCAAATAATACTACAATGGAATATAGTTCGGAGTGAAAAGGATCTATTAGAGCTGAAGAAGGGAGCCAATTGTTTATTATTTTTCAAATTATATTTTCCTCCCAACTTTATTTTTGAGCATCCTAATTATTTATTAGTTTTCAAATTATGCTCTCGTTTGAGCTCGTAGTCTGTGTTTTTAGCTTGAGTAGTGTTTGGGAATGATTTTTATTTGGACCGATATACGTACCGATAATCATAGGTAATCGGTACGAATTGAACAATATTCGTACCGATAGAAATATACAAATTTCTTGTTGTTGAGATATGTGAAGGGTTTTGCTGTTATATATTTGTTTTCCAGTTGCTCTTGAACTACCTTTGTGTATTTTGAGCTTCTTGTTTTCTCTAGAGTGGATTTAATGTTATTGTTGTTCCTGAATTCGTACTACTCCCTCCGTCCCGCGGCAATTGTCCGGTAGGAAAATGACACAATAGCCAATGCAATGTAGGATATGTGGTTGTAATTAATTATGAGGAGAGAGTTAATTGTAGCCATAAATTTTTTGCCATTTTAGAAAACCGGACAATTAAATGGGACGTCCGAATAAGGAAACAGAGACAATTGTCGCGGGACGGAGGGAGTACATTATAGGTAATCGGTACAAATTGACCGATATTCGTACTGATAATATAGGTAATCGGGTACGAATTGAACAATATTCGCACCGATAGAAATATAGAAATTTCTTGTAGTTAGAGATGTGAAGGGTTTCGCTGCTATATGTTTATTTTTCAGTTGCTCTTGAACTACCTTTGTGTATTTTGAGCTTCTTGTTCTCTCTAGAGTGGATTTTAATGCTATTGTTGTTCCTGAATTCGTACTATACTATAGGTAATTGGTACGAATTGAACAATATTTGTACCAATAATCATAGGTAATCAGTACGAATTGAACAATATTCGTACTGAATATTCGTACGAATATTTGGATTCGTACGAATATTTGTATTCGTACATGTTCGTATTACAATTGGTCTTGTTTTTGGTACGAATTACACCTTTCGTACATGTTCCATGTTGTCACAATTAGTTTTATTTTGTGCATTTGAATCTTGAATGAATTACGATTTTTTTACCTGATTATTAGTACGAATTTGACATTTCGTACCCCGTACCACTTCCCTATTCATAAGGAAAAAAAAACTGGAAAAAAAAATAAAAAAAGTACTGAAAAAAAAATAGATTGAAAACAAACGAAAAAATGAAAAAAGGAAAAAAAAGAAAAGGAAAAATAAAAAAATAGCTAAGAAAGGTTGAAAAAAATGAAAAAAAAGGAAAGAAATAAAGAAAAAAGCTCAAAGAATACGAAAATAAAAAAGAAAAATAAAAAACGAAAATTAAAAAAAACTGAATAAAAAAATGAAAAATCAGTAGAAAAAAAAAAAGAAAAACGGAAAGGAAAAAGAAAAAGAAAAAAAAAAGACAGAAAACAAAACAAAAAAAGGAAAAAGAAAAGAAAAGGAAAAGAAAAAGAAAAATGAAAAAAAATAGCAGAAAAAATAAATTTAAATAAAAAATAAAAAAATTAAAAATTAAAAATTAAAATGGAAAAAAAAACTGAAAAAATAAATGAAAAAACAAAAAGAAAAAAAAAAGACAGAGGAAAATGAAGGAAAGGGAAAAAGCATAAAATAGAAGAGGAGGAAGCCACGTGTATAAAAGACAAAAAATGGGCAAATGTATCTCATTTTAAAAAGTTGGGTATTTAAGGGGTAGAATTAAGGAGGCGGGTAAATTTAGAGTTTTTTATGTGGAAGAGGATAGTTGGTGGTTTGCCCTTCTTTTTTCCCTTTCGTTTTGTTTATCATTATTCCAGCGGAATATAATACAAATGAGCAAATTAAATTGATTAACGCAAATTATTGCATAGAAAAAGATTATTTTATTTATCTAAGTTCATGTAATTTATTATTTTTAAAAGTTTGGTCAATTGTTGAATAAAACCAACTCTATAATTGTAAAATAAAGGAGAATTGGGGTGCAACAATGACCGTTCTCTCCAAATAATGTATTCAGTTGATCTGAATGATTCACTTAAATTTAACCAATTCGACTCTGACGAATCTTGACCGGTGAGACGGCTCAAGACTAATCAATTCAACTAGTTTAGTGCCCATCGAAATTTGACGGGACTCATTTCTCATGGAAAATAATAATAGAATTATTTATTTTGAGCATATAGTTTGTTATGATTCATTCGAAATAAAATAAAATTAAACTGAATTAGAAAAAAAATGAAGAAAAAAAAGATCAATGGGGTGTGGCATTTCTCGATTACTTTTACTCGTTTTAAATGTCAAGTGTCATGTTGATCATTGTAATAGAAAAGTATATTAGGTGAGGTCCCCTTTTTTGTATAGTTATACTCATTTTGAATGTTAAGCCGTCAAGTATACGTTATAATATAGAAATAAATTGACGATTGGTAACATTTTTCATATCAATTATTCTGTTGGTCGAAAAAAAAAATTGGTCAATGAGAGATAAGATTTTTTTGCGAGGCGCCCGTCATTCAATGAATGATGGAATGTTAAGCAACCCGTCATTTAACTATTGATTAAGGATAACTCCATCATATTTGATTTTTCGTATCGATGAAATCATCTTCTCAAAAATTAATTTAGCACCATCATACATATAAGCTTCTTCATCTGCCCGTCCCTACTCTACTAACAAACTATAAGCCGTAATGGTATAATTTTTTTGTTAATGTGAAGTCTTTTAAATGTTTATTTGGGATAAAACTGATATGATTCTATTATATTTGAGTTTCCTGATGAAGTCGTCTCTCTCAAAAATCGATATGAGATCAATAAATTAAATATAAATAAATTAAATAATAAGACAAAATATAGAATTAGAATTTTCAAAACTTTAAATATTTCTAAATACTAATAATTTTATACAAAATAATAAATTAATAAACTTAAATCTAGATAGATTTTCGATCCTCAAACTTGTATCAAAATTGAAACTGATATGACTCTTTTTATAGATCAGCCCCAATTGGTAATCTCATTTCCCAATAATTTGGATGGACTTGACTATAAAATTCAAGTTCTTTAGAGGTTGTTATACATATTACAAATTGTTGCCAAAATCAAATTTGAACTTGTTGATTCTATTTATATTTAGTTAATTATCCACGTCAGTTTTTTGTTCAAAACTAACCATCTTACGAATTACTGTAATTTAAGGATGTAATATATTTTATTCTTTTGAAAAATATCCATTCGAAAATAATTTCAATTTTACAACTTATTAATATTGGAAACAATAATTATAATAAAATAAGATTCAAATGCAACATCAAAAGATAAACTTTGGGAAAAAAAAACACCTCAATTTACGATATTAATAATAACTAAAAATATCACCTCTTAATGCAATGAATTTTTAATACTACATCTTTGTTCTAAACCCTACCAAAAAAAACCCAACAAAATTCAACCCTAAATGGAAAAATTATCTACGTGGCATTTCCACATCAGCGCATTAAGTATAATTTAATTAGATAAAATTATTAATTTAAAAGCTTGTACATTGTTGATTTAATTGAAAAAGTGTGCTTGTTGATTTAATTAGCTAAAAATATTAATGCTGCAGAATACATGTAAACAAATAAAGTACCCCAAATAGTAGTAAGTACTAAACCCTACAAAAAAACTACTAAACCCTACAAAAAAAATAAAAAATACTCAACCCTAACCAAAAAAAAAAGGAACTAAACCCTACATAAAAAAACTTAAACCCTACATAAAGAAACTCAACCCTAAAAAGAACTAAACCCTACAAAAAAAAAAAAATTAAACCCTACCCAAAAAAAAAAAAAACCATACGAAAAAAATGACATTTCCCCATCAGTGCATTAAGTAGGATTTAATTAGATAAAATTATTAATTTTAAAAGTTTGTACATTGTAGATTTAATTGAAAAAGTGTGCTTGTCGATTTAATTAGCTAAAATATTAATGCTACAAAATACATGTAAACAAATAAAGTACCCTAAATACTAAACTCTACAAAAAGACTACTAAATCTATAAAAAAAAATACTAAACCCTAAAAAAAAAGAAAAAAGAAAAAACTAAACCATATAAAACAACTTAACCCTAAAAAAACCTACTAAACCCTACAAAATTATACTAAACCCTAAAAAAAAAACCTATGGAAAAAAATTCAACCCTAAATGAAAATTTTTATCTACGTGATATTTCCACATCAGCGCATTAAGTATGATCTAATTAGCTAAAATTATTAATTTAAAAGCTTGCTACATAATACATGTAAACAACCAAAGTATTTGTTTATTCAATCATCACTGCATGTTGAGAATCTAATTAAATAATATTTTATCTAATTAAATCGACAAGCAAATTTTTTAATAATTAAAAAGTATAGTTATACATATGTATATGCAAGTATAATAGGGCACATCTGAGGGAAAAGTGTGAATTAATTAAAGATATATATTACTATGATATAATTATATATATATATATATATATATATATATATCAAATTAAAGATATATATTAATTAGATTAAAGTATTGATTAATTAGGTAAAATTATGAGAATTTAGCAAAATAAAAGTCAAGTAATTATATACCTTTAATTATTTCATAGTAATATATATCTTTAATAAATTAATAGAATTTCAAGTATTTATATCCTCAAAATTGTGAAGATATATCTGGACTTGAAGTAAGAATCAATTTTTTTAAGGAAATGCATACCACTATAATTCAGAAGAACATTAAGAAATAAAATTTAGCTTTCAAAAAAAGAAAGGAAAAGATAGAGATAATAATTAATACGATCGATTCTAATAAATTTTTGTGAATATTTTTTAAAATTTTAATCGTTTTAGATTTATAATTCATTTTATTAAATTTCAATTATCTCACATCAATTATTTATAAAACCTCATGAATGATTAATCATCATAAAAGATACACCTCGTATTTGAAATTATTTGCCTTCAATTAAATTTGGAATATTGAAAATCTAAATTTGATTTTCTACTTTTTATAATTTTTATAAAAAACTTGCAAAGTAAGAAAATATAGGAAATTTCGTTAAGGGACATAAGATTTTTATAGCATTACGAATATAAGATTTAACTTTTTTTAATATTGAAAGTAGAATTATCAATATCTATATCTATATATATTATACGTTCCACTGCCAATAATCTAAATTTTGTATATATTTCTGTATACCGTTGTAGTTTAAGTGATGAAGTTCCACAGATTAAAGATGAATTTTGTTGGGAAGATATGTAGATTTATTTATATAAGTGCTCTATTGTTGAATTTATATAAAAAAAATCGACGTGGGATTGAAGTCCTTATTATAAATTAATTAGATTAAATTATTAATTATAAGTTAAAACCATGAGAATTTAACAAAATAATTAAAAGAATTCAAGATTAATTGACATTTATTTGCTATTACTAAATTTTTAGGTCTATTTTCCAGCAATAAACAAAATCAATTATTTATGTCAATAGGACATATATTTTCGTCCACCACCTTATATTTAAATATCTATAATGTATTCAATATTTGATAAAAATATTATAGAGATATATTTTAAATTAGTAACGGTGTAAGGGATAAATAATTAATCAATTATTTCGCTTATTAATTATAATTATAATAAGTAATGTTTATTTAAATTATTAGACTTCTATTCAAATTGAAATTCTATACAAATATATATTAATATTATATTAAATATTAATTAATTAGGCAAAATTATGAGAATTTAGCAAAATAATCAAGAAAAATCGTGGTTGATCAACTTTTATTTTGCTATTATATATGTAGATATAGATATAGATTAGATTAGCAAATTAAAACTTTGACAATTCAATAAACGGTCTACTGATCCTCACCGTTAAGTTTAATTAATGTAATTTTATTTTCCATAATTTCACTAATAAAAGTATGTTATTCGCTAATACAACGTTACTTTCAATTTACGCATGCTAAAAGAAATTGAATTATTCATATTCATTTGACAATTAACTTCACATCCAAGTCATATACCAAACTTTTTCTCAAATGCATCTAACAACTTAAATTGATGAGTTTTCAACTAAATTTGATCATACATTTATTTACATGCATCTTACAGCTCAAAATGACGAGCTTTCAACTTACATTTATTCACATGCATCTGACAGCTCAAATTGATGAGCTTTCAACCAAATTTTTGTTCCTAAAAAAAATGTCATCAAACTCAAATTTTTATCATGGTTCAAGTTCCAATATTGATTCCAACTTCATCAAATTTGATAAGTGTGGAGAACGAGTTGCTAATCAAAATAAACTGGTTGATTGCATCGTCAAAGATGTAGTCTTTCATATTCCAACTATATCCATTCAATCTACAAATTACACTTCTATAGCAACTAGACGATATATTGAACGTATACGTGAGAAGGGCCATGAGAGTGTATTCGAGCAATACTTTTCAATCAATCCAATCTATACTCCAGAAATTTTTCGTAGAAGGTTTCGCATGCAAAAGCCATTGTTTGAATGTATAATGAACAAGGTGGTTGTTGTAGATGATTTTTTTCAACAAAATCGTGATGCTACGGGTCGTTTAGGTATGCCTTCGATTAAAAAATGTATTGCAGCTATGAGAGTGTTGGCCTATGGAACTGGAGTTGATTTACATGATGAGTACTTTCAGATGAGTGCAGCTGCGATAAGGAAATCACTTATCAAATTTGTTGAGGGTGTAATTTCTAACTTTGGTGGTGAGTACCTCAGAAAGCCAACTGAAGCATACACGACATATCTATTGCATGTTGGTGAATAGGGTTTTTAGAGATGCTCGGCAGTATCGATTGCATGCACTGGGAATGGAAAAATTGCCCTAAAGCATGAGCATGACAATATGGATGAAGAAAGGGTAAGCCAACGATCATCGTGGAAGCAATTGCTTCATAGGACTTATGAAAATGACATGCATTTTTTTGAACTCCAAGTTGAAGAAATGATATTAATGTACTTTATCACTCTCCTATTTGTAATGATGTCTTACAAGATCGAGTTCCAAATGTTAGTTATGTTGTAAATGGCCGGGAAAAGAATATGAGATACCATCTCACTGATCGTATATATCTTTCATGGCCAGCATATTTGTATATTATTTTACCACAAATTCATAAGCATAAATTATTTGCTCAACATCAAGAGGCTACCCGAAAAGATATTGAGCGAACATTTGACGTTCTACAAGCTCGTTTCTCTTTTATCAATCATCCGTGCCTTATTTGGGATCGTGATATGATGACAAAATTAATGATTGCTTGCATCATCATGAACAATATGATAGTGAAAGATGAAAAAAAATACTTACCTAAACTATCGTGATCCCACAAAATTTATGGAAGATCAACAACCTACTCAATATGCAGGACAAAGTGAAGAAGTAGAAGAAACTGAGGATGATACATTCGTATTTTCTACAGAAAGGATTTCAAGTCTGAATATGACATATAGGCACAACTCCGTGATAGACAAGCTCACAACGTTCTTCAAAACGATCTGATCGAGCACATATGGAAAAAGTTTGGTGATAATAATTAAATGTGTAATTTTCGTATAATGTTTTCATCAGTTGTTTATTTTCGTGTTTCTATGTTGATTTGAGAATGCTCAATTTAATATTTGTTTGTACTTTTTGAAAAAAAATTAAAATTTTATTTTTATTATGTTTTTATTTTTTATTTCACATAATTAAATTATTATAAAAAATAAATTAAATAAGAATATGTAATGTTTTGGTTAAGTAGTTGAAGTGGTCATAGATAAATCTATAAAAATAGAGGTGGTTGGTTGAGAGAATAATAAATTTATAGAATATAGAAATTGATTTAATACTTCCTCCGTCCCACACTATTGGTCTCTGTTTATTTATTGAGATGTCCATATGATTGTCCACTTATCTAAAATGATAAAAATTTTATCTCAAAACTGTTATCATTTTTAAAATCTATTATCTCTTCGAACATTATTATGTACCGTTTTCCTTACAGACAGTCAGAGTGGGACAAAAAGAATAATATAAAGATTGAAAGGTTGGGTAGAAAAGGAGATTACTTGTAAAGATATTCTAATATTCCATCCGTACCCCATTTAGTGAATCAAAAATCCGGGCACATGATTTTATACATTTTGATAATATATTAATAGATTAATGTGTTAAAGTGTTAAAGTACAATAATTGTTGGACCATCTAATTTTTTAATGGTATTAAAATGTTAAAGTGTTAAAAAGTAAAGTGATAATTTGTTAAAGTGTGTTAAAGTATTAAAAAGTAAAGTGATAATTTATTAAAGTGTTAAAGTGATTATGAGACCTATGCCCCAAAATAGAAAGGTACTAAATGAGAGACGTTCATATACAATCTTTGTCCCCCACGATTCACTTAAATTTAACCGATTACGAGTTCGAGCTCGATTCATTGTCCCCCACGAATCTTGACCGGTGAGAGACGGCTTAAGACCATTTAATTTAATTCAATTAAATTAGCAAAATAAAATCTTTGACACTTGGTCTTCAATAAACAGTCAACTGATCCTCACCGTTAATCCACACCAATCAAAAAAACGTGAGCCGTTCATCTTAACGAAACATAACCATTTCCGCCACTCTTATTTTAGGGCCACAAAAATCAACTTCAAACTTACGTGCATAATAAATGCCATTCTATTTATTTATTTAATTATTTTGCAAAACAATGCCATTCTATATTCTATTTATAGATTCTTGCCATTTGTACAACTCACACTGAAATTTTCGCCTTTTTCAGCTGGAGATTGCCGGTGAGTTTTCTGCTTCTCAAATCTCCGTAAATGTCGATCGAAGAAGAAGAATTTCAGCTCAATTCGAGTATCTTGCGCTCAGTTTTTTTAATTTAATTTAATTTTATTTGTAGTTTCGGTTTTGGTTCCCTGATTTTGATTCGTTTCACGTCTTTACATTGCTTGATTTGCTTCTGCTGTTAATTATGCTCAATTCATGAGTTTTATGATTGATTAACTGAGGATTTTGTTACGAGTTGTCGTAAACTTGATTATTGGGACAATTTGTTACGTGGATTTTGGAGGATTATTCCGCTATCATCTGTCATTAGTGTTATCAGTAAAATATTTTATATTATTAGCCTACATTCTTTAGTTTCTTCTGATTCGCTTTGGTGGAAGTGACATTTTTGGCTGTTTTTTATTTTATATTTTATCGTTTTTTTAGAATGTTGGATCACCACTGGTTTCTCTGCATATTAGTGTATTATTGTTTTTTTTTATTTTTATTGCTAATTTCATGTTAGTTCTTAATCCAACATTATCTTCTCTGATTTTGTTGTTTTATTTTCAGTATGGTGGTAGATTCTCGAGTTATGGTAGAATTGTGTTAGGTAGTTGGGCATTTTTTAAAGAAAAATTGATCTGAATGTTTCTATCACCTCATACTTTCAAGGACCACAACATGGGGGCTCTGTGACAAAACTATCTAGGTTCTCAAATGTTATTCAGAGAGACTTATGTTAATATCGATTTTTTTTTCCTTCTTTGCATATTGAAAACAGAATATAGTTCTTTGGGATTTCTGTTTATCATGCTGATCTGAAAAAGTCATGTTGTTATGTTATGTTTGGTGGATTTAGCCTATTATATTCTTGTCATAGTTTTAGTTTAGCTTGTTGGTTGAGATTAAGTTTTGTTCTCTTTTGCATGCAAAAAGGGGATTTTGATTGTTTTTTGTGTTTCTTGTTATGATGCTCATCTTATGGTTTTAGTTTTGTTCTCTTTTAGCTTGTCATGGTTTTAGTGCAGCTCACTTGTTAATTTTGTTATTGCTTGTTGGAATGAGCTGTTACAATTTATTTTCTTGGTTGTGTACTAAGATTTTGCCCTTTTGTTGGATTAAGTTAATTCCCTTTTTCATTGAGCTTGTAAGTGTCAAGTTGACAAAGATTCACTACTCAGATTTAGATAATCAACAAGTGCTATTCTTAGCACCAGCCAAAGTACTTCTTTGTGAGATCCTCTTAAATCTAATTGAACATTGCTCATCAACTTTTATACTTTTACTGTTGAAATCACTGCTCCCTCTCCTGATCTGACCCTCAGAAACCCATGGGACCTTTGTCAAGTGATCAGCTAAAAGGCAACACAATGAACCAACCATCAAATTCTGGAGCGAATCCGTTGCCTCCACCACCATTAAAGACTGACATTTTGGATTATCCACTTCATACCATTGGCTTTGAATTAGATGAAATTTCAGCAAATAAAGTTTCAGGCCACGTCCTGATTACTCAAAAGTGCTGTCAGGTATTGTATTACTCCTCTTACTCACTAATTCATGTCAATTCCATCTCTGCCCATTCAAGAAAAATTTTCATGTTTGATTTTCAGCCATTTAAGGTTTTGCATGGAGGGATCTCGGCTCTGATAGCCGAGGCTTTGGCAAGCATAGGAGCTCATGTTGCTTCAGGTTTTACAAGGGTAGCAGGTATACACCTTAGCATCAGTCATCTAAAAAGTGCACAAGAAGGTGATTTAGTAGTTGCTGAGGCTACTCCAGTCAATGCTGGCAAAACTATTCAGGTTATGTCTCCAAATCCAAATAATTCAAGTACTTGAATGATGATTAGGGGAATAGGGGATGCACCATATAGCTTGTTGCCAGCGTCTGAATTATGATTCCAATTGAGTGCACAAGGAAATCTGACGATGACATGAAGAAAATTGCTAAACCAATAATAAAAAAAGCTAATGTAGTAACCATTCTGGTTTCATTTTGCATGTTGTTTTCTCTTTCTTAGTGATGCATCAATATCATTCTCCAGCAGCACCTTAACTAAAATAACTGATGAACAGCCTTCACCTTGCTCAGATCACAATCCCACTTCTCATTGTAGGCTTATAGCTATATATGATCCCAAAGCTAAAATGGCATCTTATCTAGTTATTATGCATTCATATAATTGGTAGCAAAATGCCAAAATCTATAGCATCGATATATAAGTTTACTGCAAAATATTTGTTTTTAACAAAAATCATACTGCATTTTGAGCAGGTCTGGGATGTTCGCCTCTCAAAATGCGACCCTTCCAACTCTTTCAATAAAACACTTATTGCATCCTCAAGAGTCACTCTTCTTTGCAACATGTCTGTACCAGAATCTGCTAAAGATGCTGCTGAAAATCTCAAAAAATATGCTAAACTATAACTCTTCTTAGTATTGCTAGGCTCCATAGCCAAAGTTCTGCTACAATTAGTTTGTGCTCATTTGTGGTTGAGTCTTGTATCTCCATATGTGTGCTATCTAAGAGAGGACTGATAGCTATGTAACTCCACCTTGATAAATCTAATTTATATGATTACATGTTATGATATTATCACGCCATACAATTTTCCGATTTTCTTGATTGTTTGGAGAAACTGCGAGAAGAAATCTTGCTCTCGGAAGGTCATAGGTTTAAATGGATGAGAACTCCTAGTTTATTGTGATTGAAGAAATCCAAAAAAGAGGAAACCATAGGAAACATTTTATCCATCATAACCGATGCATATTATTACATATTGTTTGATAAGTATATCATCTTCCTTTAATGAGGCAACCTGCACTATATGTGGTCAAGGAATGAACAATAACTTCCTTCTTATGTACACCGATATCATTTTAACTATTCCTATATACAATGACAGCACCTTAAAATTTTAAGGGCATTGAGGTGAAACTGTTCCAATGCTCCGTAAATGAATATTTCTGCACACAGCTTTAGATTTCGTTCCATTTCCCTTCACCAAGTTCACATTCTGCAACACAATTTCCCTGCATGGAAAGCTCTTACTGCACTCGAAATTGATAGCTACGTCTGTTGCGCTCGTGCCTTTGATGTTTTCGTACACAACGTTTCTTATTTGTACAGCTGATTTCTGAAATGGTTTGAGAAAAGAGTAGGGATTTTTCAGACAAGAAGTGTGGTTGAGGTTAGATCTTCTGTTTCTCTTGTTATTACCTGTTGTTTGCATGGTTCATCTTGATCACAGTAGTTTTGGTCTATGATTATGGGATTTTCCACATTGTGCATATTTATATTCTGGAATTTGATGTTGCTTGCTTTTCCATGTCCACCCTGTGCATGGATATTTCGAGTTAGAAATAGTTCCAGGAGAGAGAGAGAGAGAGAGAGAGAGAGAGTAGAGACCTGCCATGTCTTGATCCTTACACCATTTGTGGTTCCAGAAATGTTTACTCTGTTAACTACAACATCTGAGACATAAGCTGCAGAATTTCCATCCCCTAAGCTTCCAATACTGAGTTGAAATTCAAGAAAAACCCATGTAACAAAAACAAAATCAGTACTATTTTATAGTAGAACTTAGCATCCTACTTGTATATATGTTACTCCATCCGTTCCCAATATATATGTGAAAAATTTCATTTTGAGGTGTCCCTCAAATATGTGTTAGTATTTTCAAAAATAAAAAATACTTTCGCTCATATAAGTGAGATTATCATCAACTAACAACAATTTTATCAATTTTTTCTTAAAACATATATATTAGGGACGGATGGAGTATTTATTTGTTGAGCCGAACCTGATTCCATGGCCAGGTCCACATGTAATATCCGTGGCTTGAACCTTCTCCGATCCACTCTCGATCGAAATGCAGTCATCCCCTTCATCCAAACAAGCCAATTATACATAAATTTTTAATTAGTATTATTATTATCTTAAAATAATTTGAATTCTTACCAGTTCCAATTATGCAGTTAGAAATTTGAATATCAAGAGTGTCTGCGACATGAATTCCATCTGTATTAGGACTCTCGTCTAGCGCATTCACCACGATTCTTGAAGCTCTAACATTTCTGCACTTCTCAATTGATATATGAATTTGCTGTGCATTTTGCATCTTCAAATGTTTTATTTCCAAATTTATGCACTCGTAGAACGTCAAAGCCTGCGTCCAATTAATTTTTCCATTTATCTATCCACTACTAAAAATGAAATTGAAAATGCTCCGATATTAAATTAAGCATACCGTTGGAGCAACCTTGCAGGGCTGCAAGAGAAAAAAAAAAAAAAGAAAAAAAAAGGAGACTTTAATATTAATTCATTTAAAATTTTGATGTACTATGCAACAAGCAAGCAGAAAAAGCAATTCAGATACTCTATTACATTTTCATGGCACATCTCGTATAGCATCAATGATGATCGCCACATGTCCAAAATCAGACATTTTTGTTTATGAAAATCTTTTAATTATGTTGATTTTGGAAAATGCAATAAAATAAAAGATCCAAATTGGAAAAAAAACAGGGGGGGGGGGGGGGGGGGGGGAGGTCATATGATAGTATTTGGTTGAGTAAAGGAACTTCTTAATATTACATGCGTAATTTAATGAAAGTTCAAGATCCAATTGAAAAAATATATATAGATCACCTTGGATTTATCAATTTTGCAAGAATTTTGCCACCAGATTTTGCCTTTGCCATTGATAGTTCCACCACCTCCAATCAATAGATTATTGACTGTGTGGAACATAAGCCAATGCCTTGTATCTTTACTATAATGGGTGCGGTTATCAGATGCTATGATATTTCCAACAATCTGCACATATACACTTTATTTACTTCTCAAATATCTAACTTTTTTTTTAATTTATATTTGTTTAAAAAGAATAAATTACCTGCATAGTTATGTTGGAGTTGCATGGCCCTAAAAATGTTAATGGTCTTAATAGAAAAGTTTTGCCGTTTGGTACCACAAATGTCACGTCTTCCTTAGATGAACAAGTTGATTTCCAAGCACTCTGAAACGCCTAATTAATGCAGAAAAGATTAAAAAAAAAACAAACAGAAATGATAAAAAAAAATATTAAATAATGAAATGGGATAAATAGAGTGAGACGGAGGGAGTACTTAATTACGACTTAAATTGGGATCATTCAACAAGCAAGGAAAAACAGAAGACACCAAGCTAGACTAACCTTGTATTTTAAAGAAAATATTTGATCTTCTATTCTAATATTAACATAATAAGTATATAAATTAAATATCATCAAATTAAATATGAATGTATGCATGCAGAACTACTTACCTTGGTATCATCAGTTTTTCCATCACCTTTAGCACCAAAATTTAGTACATTGATTGTCTTAGCAAAGGCAGCAAATCTTCTCTGGTCTGCAAACCTCGGTTCGATCTGCAATGAGTTATTGAATATATAAGTGGGGTCGACGAGGCTAATATACGAAGGATGATTGCGAAAATCGTAGCCGAATTCCTCTTGGAATAAATCATATTCATCATCATGTTCGAGAAGGCTGTTGGTGCAAATTGAGCTTAAAGAGAGAAAAACAATCAAAACATTCTTTGCATTCCTCATAACTAACTCTCTTTTTTTGGCTAAACCAAATATATAATATGATGATTAAGTTAGATCTAAATTAGTGAAATGGGATTTTGATTTGCGTGTGTATATTATATATGTAATGACAAAGGCATGCCTACCTTGTACATTTATATAAGTTTTGGAGGGAGATGAAATCATCATTTTTTCTTTTTTTACCTAAATATTTTTATGGAAATGGGCATGAAAAAAATTTAGACGAAAGTGTATGTATTAACAGTTGATGACTTCTGCTTTACCAATTTAATTTCTTCCTGCTTTTTCATATCTAAAAAGAGATTTAGAATTAATAGACTAAAAGAAAACTCTCTCTCAATTATCTCACACAATCCATATATAATAGTGAATAAACTATAACTATAAGTAATATTAAGAATGCTGTCCTACCCACGGTATGTGTCCACCAGCTGACGTGACAGTGACACGTCAATAAATTTTTCCTTTATGGTTTAGTTATTTTTAATAGGGTTTAGTTTTTTTACAGTGTTTATTTTTATAAGGTATATTAATTAAAAAAATCCTAAATATAATGTTGCCACCTCATCCGTGGGCACATTAAATATGCCCACGGTAGGTAGCGGAGCATTACTCTAAGTAATATTGTGGATAAATATGGCAATTTGATAATTTTGGATGGTAGCATATATCGACACGCATTAATAACAATTGCTTTTCGGGTATTATGTATGTGAACTTGATTAAGGGTGATAATTACGAAAATGAATTACGATTATGTCATAAAATTAATCGTAATTGCGTGTATTTTATTTGTTAGGTATAGTGATACTTGTTCTTGAAAATCATGACTCTTTGAGAAATATACTCGTGGCAAGAATTAAATATGCATATTTTCATTTTCAAATTGATTTTTCATGCATAATCACATAAAACACCCTTCTGTTTTACCTAAATTGCACGAAAAACTCAAATGGATCCATCTAGCTAGGGCTGCAAACGAGTATAGCTACTCGGGACTTACTCGGCGTTCGATTTGAAAAAAGCTCGTTCGGATTCAAATTCGAGCTCTATTAATTTATCGAGCCGAGCTCGAGCACTAAGGTGTTCGACTCGTTTTGCTCGCGAACATGTTCGGCTCATATATTAATTGAGCATATTCACGAACTTGTTCGCGAGCTCTTAGTCGAACCTCTAATCTAGCATGTAATCGAGCTTTTGGTGGATTATGTTTTATTTTCTTATACTTCTTGTTTGATCTTATGTTTTATTTCTGTTAAACGAGCTCAAAACTATCCCGAGCTTCATAGTCTCGTATAGTTGAATATGATTTAAATGAAATTTGAGCTTTTAACGAGCCGGGTTCGAACTCGAACTAGAGACAAACTATTTGTCGATTATTTTTCGAGCCAAACTCGAGCCGAGCTCGAGCTCAGAAATTATAAATCGAGCCGAGCTAAAGCTCAAAGTTAAAGCTCGAGCCGAGCTCAAGCTCGAACAACAGAACTTCTAAACGAGCCGAGCTCGAGCATGCCAATACTCGGCTTGAGTCGGCTCGTTTGCAGCCCTAGATCCATCTGTGTCACATTAAAAAGGTATAAAATCAAATTTTATAACATGTGACATTATATATTAAATGAGACCCATTCTAAAATGTAATCTTCTTTCTTATTCATGCCACAAATTATTTATTGCAAGAAGTTCAAGCTTACAACAATCTATTTTAAGCTACACATCTATTTAGTAGTATTTCATATTCGCAGACGAGGTTTGCCGGAAGACGGACGCGGGTGTCCGGCGGTGGTTAAGTGAAAAATCCTTGCGTGTTACTTATTTTAATTAATGGAATTAATATTTTATTGAATGATAGTGAATGGAAGCCGAGTATTAATTCAGTATTTATTAAAATACATGGGTATCTCTTACAATCTATTATCTGTTATTATTATAAAAGTGACTATTCTTACAACATTGGATTTGCCAATAATGTCCTTATTTAATATTTAATTTAAATAATGAATAAATTCAATTTATGTTTTGATAATGATAGTAATTTTCTTAAGAGTTCGATTGTATTAGAACTCTTCATCCACATTAACTCAAAAAATAAAAAAAATAAAAAAAAATAAATCGTTCTCCCCTAGCTCCGTGCATGTTGTATCGATCGAGTTAGCTAATTGTTTTTTTTTTTTTGTTTTTTTTTTTTTCGTATTGAATATTTCATTTTCCTTTCTTTTTTTGAATTTTTTTTCAGCCAATTCATTCAATGATTTAAAATTTGTTTGTTGAATTCGTTAATTTATTTTCATGATTCACAAGTCGTATTCTTTGGCAAAAAAAGAGTCAATAATATGAAGGTTAAATATAGAGCGTCTAAAAATGGATAATACGAAGGGAAAATAGTCAAAAATAGCAACTTTGAGATAGTAAAGATAAATAATAGTCACTTGGATAAAAAAGATAAAAAATAGTCACTCTTACCATAATACTTCCGCCCTTGCCTAATTCACGAATCTAAATTCGTGAATTGCTCTAAAAATATAAGGCAATTCACGAATTTTACAAACTCAATTCGAGAATCACTCACAATAAATGTCTGAATTCACGAATTCACCCAAATTCGTGAATTCACTTAAAAAAATGTCTAAATTCACGAAATCTCACCCAAATTCGTGAATTCACTCAAAAAAATGTCTGAATTCACGAACTCAATTTCATGAATTAGTGGAAAAAAACAAGCAATTCACGAAATTCATTAGTGGCTATTTTTTATCTTTTTTATCTAAGTGGCTATTTTTTATATTTTTTTTTTATCTATGTGGCTATTATTTATCTTTACTATCCCAAAGTGGCTATTTTACTAGTTTGCCCTAATACGAATTATAATTTAATAATTTTACTATTTATTATTTTAAGTATTACTGTACTATTACTTTTCTATAACACTCAATTAATATATATGCTTGATTAAAGAAAATTTGAAATTTTCGTATTCGATTGTACGTATGAAACAAAAAAAATCAGTAACGCTATTCTAATGTGAACTTAATTGTGATCAAGCTATCTTATTTGAGTTAATAGATTTGTAAATAATTAAGGAATTTTGAAATATGATTTTTTTAAAAATATGAGTAGTATGATCCTAAAAATACTACTATTTCATCATCTTAAAAATATATGGTTATTTTTCTACCTATTCTTAATTTTAAAAAAAACAAATGATTATTATAATTATTGTTTATGAAAAAAAAAATATACTATACGTGCAACACACGTAATCTTTGCTAGTTTAAAAAAATACATGGATTTTTCTTGCAAGTGCAATGCCTCTCTTTCTCATGCACGTACACAAACACACTTTTTTTTTTCTTCAAACATGCATGTTATAATTGCATCACTAATAGCTCGATTATTGAATGTTAAGCAAGTTTGGAAAAAGTTAAGGATAATTCTATTCATAGTACCACTATTAGTCGTAATAATTAGGTATTTGTGAATATTAACGTGGACGTATCCTATGTATGACATATTCAACAAGAAAATTTAATCTTGAATTGAGCCACATATGCATATTGATTAAGGATTATCATTTGATCTTACCCCACCAAATGAATTGATTTCAAAATCTATTAATATATAAAAACAAAATGATTCTGACAATTTTTTTTGCCTCCATTTTCTCTTGAAACAGTTATTTGCACGTTTTATCTTATTAGGACGTTGGGAGTTTTTCACTCAGAAAATCGAACTTCCATGCCCTTCTCTTTCTCTAATCAAAATTTAAGTTTTTATATTCAGTGTCAATTATATATTCAATGCCATCAAGAAATTCTCTATCTAATTAAATCAGCTTTGAGATAATTGAATCATCGCTTGCTATTTCCCAACCCAATAATTTCAAGTGCTTAATTGGCCGGTATTTTTCATTTCATCAAATAGGTTATAAATTTTTACTGAGGAGAGCTCCTATATTTTTAGAGATTAATGGACCATTTTCACCAACCCTACTATTTCAATAAAATAGTAAATGTGAAGGACATGTCACGTCTCATCTATTATTTATTTATTTATTTTGTAGGACCAAATGCTGAAAATGATATTTCTTAAAATTTACCCTTCCCATTCAACAAAAGACAATAGCTCATTAACTTACCCCACATCCTCTAAATACCGGTATTTAGAGAATGTGCCTCGTCACTGATGGTGGTGGTGGCCATGATTGATGATATCCAACACACTTTTCTTGGCAAACCGTGCTCACACTATTTAGTTATCTCATTTTGATCATTGATAACCTTGCTTATCGAATAAACATCTATAAATTTTTTTGTTTGTCATTCTCTAATTGTAACTTTGAAGAGTGCTTTCATATTGATCAAATCATGAAGCTATAGATCAAACTAAAAATAAAAATAATTTATTATCCATATGTTATTAATAGAAATATGTTCAAATTAAAAAACATGGAAAATTATACCTCATCACAATCTGCACTTAGTATGCCTAATAGCTGCAGACATTCCCTTCCCCATATTTGAAATTTTGGAATTTCATCATAATAAGCAACTCCCAAAGTTAATTTATGAATGTAATGTGTATTGTTAAAATTACCTTAAATCAACGACTCATATCTGCAATGCTATATATCTCGTCATAGACCCAAAATTAATCTTAATTCTGAACAAAAATATCATTTACATTTTGACAATTTTATCATGATCTTTTCTTATTTTTTCATTGACTTTTATTCTAATACTTCAAAAACTATTAATTATATCATTACATTCACAGATTACACAAAAATTAAACATCGATTTGTTCTTTATTCCTAACATGTGCAAAAAACGTGCATATCTCGTGCGCATTTCTAATTTGTTGCACATTTCTAGAAAGGAAAAAAAATACTAGAGTAGTTTAAAAGTTGAACTAAAAGCAAATATATTCTATTATATTTGTAATATGCACATAAAATTATTGATAATATTGGATACCTCAACTACTTATATAATAAATAACTTTTATGCCAATAAACGTATGTAATATATATAAAGGAATTCATGCAACAAAGAATATCATAATTACATAAGCATATTTTCTTTCTCAAAATATAATATATTTATTTTTGATTTAAAATTACCCTAGCTTGTTTTTTTGATCGATGTGCAAAAAATTAGAAATGTGCACGAGATATGCACGGATTTTGCACATGTTAGGAATACATAACCCTCCCGAAGGCGTGCTGGCGGAGACATACTACGACAAGAATGAGTACTTGCAGGGAAGTTAGTTCTTGCGGTCTACAACAGGCTGACCTATGAGAGTTACTACACATGGCAGACGATCGCCCTCATGACCACTGTCGTTATCATGTTGTGTATGCTGAGCAGGCAACCGCTCAACCGTTGTGTCTTTGTTCTGCTTCTACGAGTCGTCACGTGGGTCTCTCTTATGGCCATATTACTCGTCAACACTTCCTCCATCACCGCCTTCACTCCCCTTAATATACATGGACCGGATATGGTGATGCTCAACTTGTGGGACTCGATTTTGGCTATGTGTGCACTGATGGTGGCTGTTTTCCTTGCGCATGTCGTCCGATTGATTCTGAGGCGATGGGGAGAGAGAGAGGAGGGCATCGTCGTCTGAGATGCGTTGTTGCTATTGTTCTAGTTTTTTTTTATCTTTTCTGTTTGCGTTGTTTTTAGTTTCTTTCTTCTTTTTTTCTTTTAAGAAGTGCTTGCGTTGTGTTAGATTATAAGTTGTGTAGAATCTAATGTGGATGTATTTTCCTCTTTCGTGAGTGATTAAGTAATGCATTTTCACTTTTTCAGTTTCGTTAGTGATTAATTTCTATCTCACGATTAAATTTCATGTCTAATCTAGATTAAAAAATGATAATTTTAAGTTTAGTTAGTATATTGACTTCTCTGCCATAGATGGAGATGCATGAGAAAAGGAAGTCCTTACTAGAAAGTAGGGGTTGCTATGAGTAGAGAGGGATTAGTCTCACCGCCGGCGACCTTGTGCTGCCGGCGGTGAGACTAATCCGGCAGCCCTAGTGGGCGGTGAATATCCTCATGGATGTTAAGTAATTTTTTTGCTTCTAATTACATGTATTTATTCAAATTAAACAACAAAAATTCATAAATCTTGAGCATAATTAAACAACTTAAATTTGAAATAATAATAAATCAAGTTCTAAACATAAATATGATCACTTAAGCATATAATTAAACATAAAATATTTTTTTAACAAAATAAAAATATTCACCGCCCACTAGGGCTACCGGATTAGTCTCACTGCCGGCAGCACAAGGTCGCCGGCGGTGGGATATTTCCGGCAAGCTTGGCCGGCGGTGGATGACTTACATGAGTTGCCTATTTTTTTCCTTCTAATTTCATGTATTTGTTTGAATTAATCAACAAAATTTGCTAAATCAATAGAATAATTAAGTTAATTAAATTTAAATTGTTAATTTATCAACTATTAAACTCTAAATTAATCAATTAAATACATATATTATGTAAATTAAACATACACTGAAACCTAATATAATTTTTCTAAGCAATATTTACTTGTCCACTGCCGGCCAAGGTTGCCGGAAGTGTCCCACCACCGGCGACACTTGGTTACCGGCAGTGGGACAATTCCGGCAACTTTGACCGGCAGTGGACCACTTACCTGAGATGTCTATTTTTGTTCTTCTTATTTCATGTATTTTTGTGAATTAATCACCAAGATTTGCTAAATTAAGAAAATAATTAACGAAATTAATTGTAAATTCTTAACTTATCAAGTACTAACCAAAAATTTATTGAATAAATGCAGTTAAAAAAATAATTCTTACCTCACTAATTCTTGCACTCGTTGCCCCCCGTTTCCAACGAACCTTTTCTCCCTTCACTTCTCTTCCAACAGTTTCAAAATAATTTAGAGCCAATGATTTTTTATTTTATTTTTCTTCTGATGGATGATTGAAATTTCATGTTGTATATATGGTATATAATGCAGATTGTTCAATCACATAGGATACCTGCTTTAAATAATTCAAATCAAATACGTTGCCTACTTTAATTATAGCCAGAGAGAGCATGCATGACAATTTTTCATGCATGCGTCGAGTGTCGAGTGAAATCGAGGGCCACCGTTCTGCGTCTCGGGTCCAGTTGAGGGGCCCACAAAACAGCTCGTGGGAGTACGTGAAATAAATAATTCAAGTTTATATATTAAAATAATAAAAGTGGTAGAAATTACATCTGTTTTAAAAAGGGGTAGAAATACCATACACCACTTATATAAGGGCAATTTGAAGTATTAAGACATTTTAAATTGCCACTTATAAATTCTAATTTTAATTAAGGGGGTGTATTCAACCCGGATTTTTAAAGATTTTTTTTGGATTTTAAAAGTGAATAGATATTCAACAACTTTGAGTGTGTGACAATATCTAGTTACTCTTCATTGAACAACTTTTATGTCATGAATTTTCAAGGATTTTTAGCCTAAAATACAAAGACAAAATCCTTGAACAAATCTCACCTCCCCACCTCAGATTTTTGAAGTTTGTGGCCACATACACTCAGACGAGGGTTTGTTCATGCGGAAGGATAGAGGGTATCTCTACATGAGCGAGCTCGACATCAATTACCATAGCAACTCGTGAAAAATAAGGCTGGGTCTCTGAACATTTGGAGGAGCGTGGTAATGGCGGCGGCAAGGATCTTGGTGGAGATGTGGACTCAGTCACTCAGCCCTCGATAGCCCTGAGGCGACGGTGGATGCGGCGGTGAAGTTGGGGATGGATTTGGTGAGGAGGAATTGGGATGAGAAAGTGTACGTCATCAACCGGAAATTCATATTTGCTAACGTTTTGGCGGTGCTCGACTCCGACGAGACGGTCGGGGATTCCGGAGATGATGACGTGCCTTCTAAATTGTGATCAGCGACTCCATTAACTATTCCATTTTTCGGTTGATGGTGGAATTATTCTAATAAATAATGAGGAGACCGATGCTGATTATTATTGGATTAATATGTGTGTGAATGAAATATACTGTATTGTTTATGATTATTGCTACTGTAATAGATGAATGGAAAACCAGATGTTGAATCATTTTTCAAAGCCACAAAACTATGGAAAATTAAGTTCTGGAACTTGTGTTATATACTTCTCACGTGTTGAATTTCTTGATTTATGCTTTTTCTTGTCTTATAACACTCTTATTTTTAACCTTTTCCATTTCAATCATCGTTGCTATTGTTTTGAGATTGATTGATTTCTTGAAATGCTCCGCCTCTTCATTGAACAACTTTGAGTGTGTGACAATATCTAGTTACTCTTCCAGAAGGGAGAATGGAAGCACAATGTATTGGTTTCTCTTTCTAACAGAGTACCTACTATATTGCCCTCTTATGTGTGTACATACTTTGTAGAAGTTTAGGTGTTCCGAAAACTGATGGGGAATCTCACATTTGTGGTTTGTTTTTGAGTTGTTTTATTTATTTATTTTATATTTGTGTGTTAAAAATTATTATGGTTTATTTATTTTTAAAAATCTATAGACTTTTAAAGTCTATTAAAATCTGTTAAATTCCACGTAGAATTAAAACAATCCATAGAATAAACAGAATCCGCGAATTATAAAAAGTCTGTTAAAATCTTTTAAATTCCGGTTTGAATACACCCCCTAAGTTTCTGAAGGCACTAAAATTACTCTCTCAGTCTTTCTCAATTAGCAAAATTTGTTAAGCGCGTAAATTCTGAAGCAGCAGAGCTGGCGGAAAACGAAGAAGAAAGATTGGCATTTCTGATCAAGAAATGTCCCAACATGAGAGTTCTCGATCAAATCCACGCCCGTATTCTCATCCATCCAACTCTCTCTCACTCCGCCTACTCTTTCTCTCTCTGCAAACTCCTCTGCTTCGCCGCCTACCGCGACATCCACTACGCCAGGCGCCTGCTTTCCGTGTTCCGATTCCCCAACATCTTCGCCTATAACACGATCATGAGAGGATTCATCCACCATAACCCTTCTCCAGAACCCATTTTCCTCTTCAAGAGACTGGTTCAGACGAAATTCCCTACGTACAACACCTTCACGCTGGCATTCGCCTTCAAGTGCTGCTCGATGCTGCCGGCGTTCGATGAGGGGCGGCAGGTGCACAAGCACGCGATCGTGTCTGGGTTGGGCGAGAATCCGTTCGTGCAGACGTCGTTGCTCAACTTTTATGCTAAATGCGAGGAGGTTGAGCTGGGGCGGAAGGTGTTCGACGAAATGTCTGAGAGAAATGTGGTGGCGTGGAGCGCCATGATCGGTTGTTACGCGAGGGTTGGTAGAGTGAACGAGGCGTTGGAGTTTTTTAGGGCGATGCAGAAGGGTGGTGTGGAGCCAGATGAGGTGACGATGGTGAGCGCTCTCTCTGCGTGTGCAATGGCTGGAGCTTTGGATATGGGGAAATGGCTGCATATGTTTATCGACAAGAAAGGGATAAATAATGATCTTGAGGTGAGCACTGCGCTTGTGAATATGTATGCCAAGTGTGGAAGCATTGAGAAGGCGCTGGTAGTGTTTGAGGCGATGCCGGTTAAGGATGCCAAGGCATGGAGCTCCATGATTGCCGGATTAGCTATCACAGGGCTTGCTAAAGAGGCGTTGGAGATGTTCGAGAGAATGGGAGAAGCTCAGGTAATAAAGAGGATAATTCTTGTTTAAGATTGATAATCGTATTTTTTTTTATTTTTTATTTTTTAGATTAGAGAATGCTAAAGTTTTGAGGTATGCTATCGGCTAGTTATTCTCTCTGGCCTTGGTATTCAAGATTAGAGCATACATAGCTTCAAACCGTATGCTTTTCTTTAAAATCTTGGCATGTGTTCTTCATGAATAGTTTGTGATGTGCAGTGTTTGAATGTTCTCTCTCTTAACATTATTATAGGTTTTGTGTTCCATGTTGAAGTTATACCTTTGCTATTGGTTAGTAACTGCCAACGGCCTTGATTATATATATAGTGATCCATGTAAAAAATCTGAGCCTTCATTGCGTCAGTTTGTGCTGATGCTTCTTGTTTGAATCTTGGCATCTATTCTTCATGAATAGTTTGTGATTCGTAGATGTTTGGATTGATCTCTCTCCATCTCTCTCAAACTTGTAGTTATTGGCTTATCGCATTCCATGTTGAAGTTTGAGCATGCATAGTCTCAGAATTGTGTTAACTCTTGTCATCTATTCTTCACGAATATTTGCAACGTGCAGTGTTTCATAGGCTATTTCGACTCGCTGTCTAAACCTTCTGATAGTTATCGCATTCCATGTTACAACTGGAGCATGTATATTCTCAAATTCTGTCAAATCTTACCATCCATTCTTCATGAGCACTTTGTAACATGCAGTCTTTAAAATATTATTTCAGGTTGAGCCTAACCACGTGACTCTCATTGGTGTGTTATCCGCATGTGCCCACAGTGGCCTTGTAGCGGAAGGGAAAAAGTACTGGTCCAGCATGCTCGTCTGTGGGATAGAGCCGTCTATGGAGCACTACGGCTGCATGGTCGATCTATTTTGTCGAGCAAATAAACCAGAAGAAGCATACAAATTTATAGCGAGCATGCCTATTTCTCCTAATCCACCAATATGGAGAACGTTAGTAGTCAGTTTCAAGAGAAACAAGATGTTCCACAAAGGCGAAGAAGTAGCAAAGCAGCTTCTTCACTTAGAGCCGGATAATGCAGAGAATTACATACTTCTCTCGAGCTTGTACGCATCATCATCGGATTGGGTCAAGATGAGTAGTGTGAGAAAGCAGATGAGAGAGAGAGGGATCAAAGCCGTGCCCGGATGCAGCTCCATCGAAATCAACGGGCACGTGCACGAGTTCGTGATGGGTGATTGGTCTCACCCTGAAGCTAAGGAAATACACGAGTTTATATGTGAAGTTTCGGAGAAGGTTCAAGGAAGCGGACATGAACCTTGGATCGCGTCTGTTCTGCAGAATGTGGGAAGTGAAGAGAAACTGGATGCTCTGTGGGAGCATAGTGAGAGGTTGGCCATTGCATATGGTTTGTTGAAGACGAAAGCGCCTGTAACTATCAGAGTAGTGAAGAACCTTAGGGTCTGCGAAGACTGCCATGAAGTGACGAAGACTATAAGCAAGTTGTATAATCGAGAAATCATTGTTAGAGATCGAATCAGGTTTCACAAGTTTGTCGATGGAGTCTGCTCTTGCCAGGATTTCTGGTAGAGCCGAAGATTTGGATGACATCGTTTTCTTGCAATCGGCTTCACCGAGGTGAGTTTTATGATGTAAAACTGTCTTAAATTAAGCCGCTTTTGTTATACTATTGCAATTATTCGCTCCGTCTTCTTTAATTCCTCAATTCCTTATAGAGACTGTTTACTTTGGGTGATATAATAGATTTGTAATACATATGATCGAGTATTTGGAAGATTAAATAATTAAACTAACTCAAATTTAATCAGTCCATCAAAGTACGTGGTGGATTAGCCTATACTCCAGTGTAAATTTGTATAAAGTAGAGAAAAGAACATGACAGGAAAAACATAGACGATTTTATTAGAGAAAAAGGTTACAGCTGGAGGGAATATCAAAGTAGAATTAGTAACTAGATAGTAACTAGTAAGAACTTTCTTATCTAAACTTGGATTTCAATGGACCATCTATACATTTCCTCTATTGGAACAGGGATCATTAGAGTTGCCAATCCACTTTCTACTTCATAGTTAAATCCAGTTGCGACGTTGTCCACACTGCATTTGAGTGGCTGTTGAGAGCAGTAGACTCCGAAACGCCCACATCCTCTAACCTTTAATGAAATCGTAGCCACAGAAGTCCTTTCAGTTGAATCCTCGGATTCATTGTTGCTAATGGAAGTATTGTAGACTTCAAACTGCTCGACAGCAGCACCTGAGTTGAACATGTCGAGCAAGCCAATGGGGGCGAACGAAATGGTCTCCGTAACATTCTATGTTGGTAAAAATGGTTGATTGTTAGTTAGAGTAAGTAATAAGCATCATTTAAGTTAAATGGCGAGAGAGATGGAAAACTCACCTTCAGAGGGCAGAAGTGGAAGAGCTCGTATTCGAGAACTTTGAGTGTGACGGGCAATGAAGCCCCTTCTGGCAACCGAACTAGCTCTCCTGATCTATGAGCATAGGCTATTGTCTCTCCTTTCCAGTCGGGTCGAGCAATTTGAGAAATTGTGTCGACATCACTGGCTCGAACTGAGCCAGTGAGAGTGCCAGGTGAGGCATTGTGAATACGTGTCTTCTTAGTTACCTTGCACCACCCGGCACCTTGGCAGTTGAATACCCCGACCACCCCGGAGCACTTGTTTGTGTTCCAGATCTTAAGCAAGCTGCAAATTCACAATGGTTGATTAGAATGACCATGTATCTGATTGAGTATTTGAACGAAACGAGCTCAATTATCCACCATAGTTCTAGGAGGAAAGGATGCAACATACCTCGTCCCATCTCTAGCTGGATCGATAAAGAGACAATCTAGCGTGGGTCGTCCGGGCAATTGTGCTCGGAGAATTGATCCATCAGGTAAAACCAACTTCCTCAGAAGCTCAAAATTGTGGTTTCCGGGCTTATCGCTTACATAGATAGCACACCCTCCCACGGATCGAGCTGCAGCATGATACTCAGCAGCTGGATGCAGGCTCTGTAAAACAAGAGTTGTCATACTTCCTCTCAACATAATATTTCGATTTGGATATTTATTGTAGAGAATATACTCACATGGAACATGTCCCAATCAGGCTGCATGAACTCCCCCAAGAACACAGTATTGTAAGCCACCGAAGAAATGTGAATGGTGTGCGAAGCAGGATCACGAGGGTAGAAATCGTCGGAAGCTCTAACTATAGCAGTCTGCTTAGCACTATAGAGTCCATCTGTGTTATGGCACATACAAGCAATACACCCGTTATCCGGGAAGTTCCTGGAGACGGAAGCTTCTAGAGCCTGGTGGTAGCTACGAGTGAGAGAAACTCTTCCACCATAGCCATCACCAAGAGTCTCAATGATGTTCTGCACATCAACTTTGACTCCATCCACCCCACACGAAGCTAAATAGGCGTGGAGCTCGTTGTAGAAGTTGAAGACCTTTTTAGGGTGCACGAGGCCCAAGCCATGAACTGCGAGGCTGTCCATAACGATGTCCGGTTGATTGCCTAGAACGCCCGGAGATTGCACTGGGTAAGCCAAGGATGTTTCGTAGTGTTCCATACCAGGACCCGATGGTTGGACCCCGCCCCAGTAGCCCGCTAGAGCATGCCAAACGTAGACATACCTGAAAGCATACGACGATAGATAAGTATAATTTGATAAAACTGATGCGGAATCACAATTTTACGGGGAAAAGTTTGAAGTTAGAGATGCTACTTGACATTGTGCTGCTGCTTTGATGTTTTCACCACTTGCTTCAGACCTGATTCTTGTTCATCAGTTTTCCCGTTCTTCTTGAATTTCTCGTTCTCTTTGATTCCCGTTAGCCTGTTTGCAAACCTGTAGATAGAACATCGTAACATACCCCAGGTAAGTAGCTATTTATAGCTTAGGTAGAAGCAGATAAACTGCAAAGTCACAAAGTCTGTGCCCTTCTTTATTATACTTGGACGAACTACAGAGTTAGTTATCTTACTGAGCTCCTTCTTGTACAACAACATTTGAGGCGTCCTTCACCTCGCTTCCGATTTGTTGCCAGCCATCGTCTATGATAAGAAAACGAGGAGGCGTGCCTCCCTCCGACAGACTGCAAGATTACACATGTGAGGTAGATGATGCAGCTAGCGTTCTCTCTAGAATACTACTTAAGGAATGGGACGATCATAAAAGACTAAAACTCACCTCTTGAGCCCTTCTTCGACACCTTCTGCAGTGACGTCGGTGTAGAATGCGTCCCATGTGCACCAGCCGAACCAGTCGATGAAAGAAGGTAACTGCACAATTCGGAATGGATACATTTAAGCATACTTCTCTGCAATATTTCAAGAGATAGTAAAGTATATATTCATACCTTCTTCTTCTCTCGGTGCTGAAATGTTTGCAAGTGTTTCTCCACAGCTCTGTTTTTACACAAATTTCTTCAAATTAGTGAAGAAGCAAAAAGAGTATTTGCTAACAGAGGAAAGGAAAGGAAAGGAAAAACAGAGTACTCACTTCACAGCCTGATTTATTACTTCGAAAGGATTGGTTCCAGCATGCATGTAAACTAGGTAATTTCCTTGATTGGTTTCGACAGCGTTATCTCCTGCGACGAAATAACAGTCGAAAATTAATCTTAAGTTTGTTTATTCCGAAGAAAAACTTGATAAGCTCCATTCAACTTACCACTCTCGAGGCAGATCTCAAGCTCGTTCCTCTCGTTTCCCTGGAGAACAGCGCGAAACTGCCCTTCGAGAAGAGGCAGAAAAACAGTGTACACAGTCGGTCTGTCTTCGCCCTCGTCTTCACACGCATCTTTACTCTCGACGAGCATGAACTGGGTCTCCAACGGCACGTCCTGACCGCAGGTTCCCATTCTCTGAGTCATCCACCATAGCTTGAAACGAAACAGGCACATGAATCTAACACCCCTTTACACACACAAAAAAAGTTGACATTAGTATTTAGATCAAATACTTTCCATAAACAGAGTATTAATGGTAGTGAGTGCTTACTCAAGAACTCCGACTGGGAAGACGTGAAGGCTCTTGCTATGCGAAGCTGTGGCACCGACAAATGCACCGGCAACGAGACCGAGGCCCGAGCCTGGAGTCAGCACGATGTTCTCCGGCACACCTGTGAGTATGGTCTTGCCATGAACGACGAGGTTTCCTTCGTTGAGAGAGATCTTCGGTGTCACCGTCATCTTCCCACTCTTTACAACTGCTCCAGAATTTACTGCATTAAGTAAATCTAGCCTCAACACGTAATTTATTACTTTGCAAACATACAAGATAGATGAATACTTACAAAATTGTTAAAAAATTAAACTAAAATTAGAAAAAAAAGAAAAAAAATAAAAATAAAAAATTGTCCACAGTCCTCTTCTTCGGGAGCTTCTTAGTTGCCTCTGAGGGTACATTCGAAGATACTAGAAAGAAAGCTGGAACCTGCGCAGAGCTTCGAAGAACTCCTCGAAGGTACAACGCACGCTCCACGACGTACACCCATGCTCTTCCGCAAATGCATGCGTGGAGTAAATAATCGATACGCAGGCATAATAAACGCTTCACGCAAAATCATTCCACCAAAATCTCCAGAAACAAAAAAAGACTAGAAAAAAATACCGAAATATTTGAAAAGCAGCTAAAATTCGAAGACCGAAAATCCTATGCATGTAACTAGAATTTCCAAAACGAATGGCATAAATATTTAGACAAAAATAAACTGGAAAACGCAAGAAGATATCTGAATTTTACTTCAGAAAGTGAGTAGCTTTCAGAAAAGGTCGAGTCTCCCCTTACGTGTAAATTTGTAGAGAGAGAGAGAGAGAGAGAATGAAGTTCAGAGGTAAGTTGCCGAAATTGTGCGCGAGTTTGAAGATGAAACCACCACCTGGCGCTTTATAAATGGAGGTCGGGCATTAAACGTCGAGCACTTCGTCAAAGGCGGCGAACCGTGAACTGACACGTACGCTGAAGTTACTTGTTGATTAGCGTCGACTACTTTATTTATGTGTTGATGAGTTGATCGTAGAGTTTGTAATGAAGGAGAAGCAAAATGTGATTTTCTTGTTTCCAACTACATATACGCCAAATCCACGTACCCCTCTCCCATTCATTGTCTAATGTCTATTATTCATTTTATTTAAAAAAATTCACTTGTTTTTTTTTTAATTTTATTTGGTTGATAAATTATTTATAAAATGTAATAAGTGTTAGAATTTTATTTTTTTACCAGAAAAATAGAATTTTATTTATAGAACTCGCAGGTACAAGAGGTACTGAGTAAAGAGATTACAAATTGATCCAATAAGAAAGAGGAGTGTTGATCAAATTCTATTGAGTCCAACTCATAGTGATCATTTATCAAAGAATGACTCTGATTATCAAATGATTGAACAATCATGAGCAATTTATTTACGATACTTAGTTGACATTCATAAAAATTATCTATTGAATTATGAGTTCAATACATCCTCTTTAGTAGAAAGACGGGTATTCCTTACTCATTATCAGACAATTACTTATTCACAAACTTCGTGTGGGACTAATACTTTGCATTTCCCATCTCATGGAAAACCCTTTTCGCTCCAATCGGCATAGCTTAAGTTAGGTGCTACCTCATTCCTGACAATTCACCAGTTCTAGTACTTACACTTTAATCTCTTTTTCAATTCTCAAGAAGTTTCAATCTTTTTGTTCAAAAATCACCGAGTTCTGCCACCTCCATAGCACCTATATCATGCAAATTCAGAAGCCCCGAGTCTTTTACGGAATTTTCCTCCTCCTAGTAGTCCAACAAATTGCAAGGATATTAAGTTCAATTAATTTATTTCCATGATTGTAAGGATATTATTATTATGAGCTTATTTCGACGATAAATAAAATAATTGTCCATTAGTTAAGAAATAAAATTATACTACAGTATTAGTTAAAAAATGGGAAATTAAAATATCAAATTTACAGGTATTATGACGTCGAGACATTATGTCAAAAAAAAAAAAAAATCTTTTTTCCTGGTGGTTATTATGTTTGATTAGCTTAATTGTGCATGTCAATTGTACGAAATGCTTTGATATTAATTACATATGATAGAAACTTGTCGTGTTAATTAAATATTGTACTTAATAATTGAATTTTTCTTATTCCAACTATACTGCAACCACGGAGCAAGAAATAGAATTAATCATCAATATTGCGTGCTCAAATAAAATTAGAAATAATTAATTGCAGAATACGAAATTAATCATCGGAATGGTTTAAGTTAAATTAATCTTCGTGATTAAAAGTAACAGGGGCACCCTAATTGATTATCAGTGAATTTTCAAAGTAGGTTCATAATTTAATTTGAACAAATCAAATAATGCACATACTATAGTGTCGACGTGTGCATGCTTCCACGTCAGATACCGCCGTCAAATCGTTCCGTGAAGCAATTGGCCACGTCAGCTCTTGTCTGTAAAATCGCCAAGTCACCATGGGACACCACCATGTCCTTTTTTTTTTTTTTTTTTTTTTTGACATAAAAAAACTTATGTCAGTTGGAGGCACCGTGCGGCCGGGCCCAAAGTGACAATCTTTATACAGAAAAATGTCAATCTATATGAATAAAAGTGTCAATCTTTAACATACGAATAAAATGACAATTTTTAAAAGTGTCAATCTTTATACAGAAAAGTGTCAATCTATATAAATAAAAGTGTCATTGTTTTAGTCCGGCCGCACGGTGCCTCCGGCTGACCCAAGTGTGTTCCATTTTTTTTGGAAAAAATACAATTAAATGCACCAACTTTTTCTGACGTCCCGTTTTAATCACCAACTTTTTTCCGTGTTCAATTTTAACACCGATCGCATATTCCGGCTATTACGCGGCAATAGAAAATGACGATGCATTATACATGACAATGTTAATTAAATTATTTACTACACGGTGATAAAACGACGCCGTTTCTGAATAATTTATACGTTTCCGAATAATTTATTTACTAGACGATGATAAAATGACGAGGATTTATATGTTTGTTTAGCTTCAGAAACGGCGTCGTTTTATTACCGTGTAGTAAATAATTTAATTAACATTGCCACGTATAGTGTCTCGTCATTTTTTATTGCCACGTAATAGCCGGAATATGTGATCGGTGTTAAAATTGAATGCGGAAGAAAATTGGTGAATTATCAGAAAAAATTAAAAGTTGGTGATTAAAGCAGAATGTCAGAGAAAGTTGGTATATTTAATTGCATTTTTTCCTTTTTTTTTTATTATAATTGTTTGCTTATTGTTGCAAGTGGGTCCGTTACGCGTCAGCCCGTAGACAGTGGGCCGGCGATCTCTCGTGCAGATTCACTAAAAATCTAGCATTTATTATTATTATTTTATTTAACAGGTGGCGAATATACCTTGTTTAAAAGCCTTTGTTTTCGTGCCAAAAAAAAAAGTAATTTTAACGAGTAGTTTTGGATGAATAATGATGTATATATACACAATAATAATAATAATATGAGAAATTAATTTATTTTGAATCGATTTATAGATAAAATTAATTGTTCGAAATTCCAACGTTTAATTTGAAAGGCATTTTTTTCTGTGGAGATATCATCATATCTATTCTAAATTTTGGTGCTCTAATGCCATTGTTAATTATAGTTCTTCGAAATGTGGTTAAAAAATTTATACTATTTATATCGTGATTAAACTTCAATCTAACTGTGTTTTCTAAATTGCTAAGAAAATTAAACATTTTTTTTTATCATTGTTATTACTAAATGCGTAACATGAATAACATGTGGTATATACATCAACTTCAAAAAAATCAATTCTTAAAAATAAAAATTAAAAAAAAAAAATCAAACATAGAATTCACATAGAAGTATCGTGCAAATTCTGTTTAAATTCTTGATATTTCTATTACACATTTATATTAAAGTTATATAAACATCGATCTGACATGAATCCTTAACTAAACACAAGGCTATATATGCAGTGACGGAGCTAGAAATATTGACGAGGGGTCCAATTTAAATAGTTATAAGTAAACATTAAAAAATAAAAATAATGATAATAATATATAAATTAAAACAAGGCCAACACAAAACAAAATATTTAAAATGGAATATTTCAAAATTCTAATAAGGGTAATTTATAATTTATTTGTCAATAAATTCAACTTTTCACAATTGTGTTGTATGTGTTGATCGATACGAAATAGCAATTAAATATCCAAACTAACAATATTTTCATTGTTATGTATATAGATTGGAACACAAATATGAAATGGAGAATAGTTTCGCAATTAAATTGTAAATTATCGAAAAAAAATTAGAAAGTCTTTGAAAATTAAACATTATTTTTCTATCGATAATTCTTCAATTACCATGAATACCACAACAACAACAACAAAAACAACAAAAATATAATATCTTAGTTTCAAAAACTACTAGTATTATTTATAAATTATTATATATTGCTTAAAAAAAATTATATATATATATATATATATATATATATATATATATATATACAAAATTGATATGCTAGGTGACTAAGTTGGGCGACATCCGTGAGCGTCTGTACACATCAGCAAATTAATTAATTTTTTAATTTCTCTCTCCACACGAGTCTCTCTCTTTCTTCTGTTCAATTCTATCGTCTCTCTCTAGCTCCCTTTTTTCTTCAGTTTTTTTTTCTCTCACTACACTAACTGAATGTTACGATTTAGAATTTTAGATTCAGAATTTTGGGTTTAGATTTCTGGGTTTAGGGTTATATTTATGGGTTAGGGTTTAGCATAAATCTTAACACCAATTATAATGCTTAATTGCCATGAAATTTCATAATCAATAAGGGGAAGGAGGGCGGAGATTAAATTAGCAGAGATTCATAATTGAAGGAAGTATGTTGCTGCATCATCAATATAAGAAAAGAAAAATAAAAAAAATATATTACTGTACAGATGAATGAAGATCTCGACACCCGTCACCATTTATGCAAACAACTAAATTATATTGGCCGAAGATAAAGATACAGAAGGAGAATAAACAAATTGTGCGTGGGTGGAAGCGCAAATATGAAAAAGAATAATTATGAAGAAAAAGAAAAAATGGAAAATAAATTGCTGACGTGGACAGACGCTCACAAAAGACGCCCATTTTAATCGCCCAATATATAATACTAAAAAAATTTAAAAACGGACCCGCCCAGTGACCCTACTAGGCCCAATATCCCTCCGTCACTGTATATATGTAATTGAAATCTAAATAGAAGTATCGAGCAAGTTCTTCTAATAATTCCCAATAATATACGTACATTAGTATAAGGCTAGGTCACTTGAAAAAATGTTACTATAATATATGATTTGCTTCAGAACGTCGTTGTTAAGGTGATGTCCACCATTAATAAAACAATGATTGTGTATGTGTTATGATCAACGTATCTAAACCAAATACTCCGTATTACACATTTTTTTATGTCACGAAATTATTGTTGCACACTTGTGCGATTCTCATGCAATCCTAATATTTAATTCAATGCGCCAACATATAAGTTTGTGGTGATTCTGTTACATTGACATATATAGAAATAATAATATGATAATCACCTTTTATAGGCACTTTTTTCATGGGAAATTTGGCAAAAATAGTCACTTTGAGATAAATAAAGATATATAATAGCCACTTAGATAAATAAATATTAAAAAATAGTCACTCTTATCATAATACCCCCACCTTTTGCCCAATTCACGAATTCTAAGTTGTAAATTGCTCTAAAAATGTAAGACAATTTACGAATTTACAAATTCAATTCGTGAATTCACTCACACAAATGCTCGAAATCACGAAAAATTCGTGAATTTATTCACAAAAGTGTGTGAAATCACGAATTCAGGAATTGAATTCGTGAATTAGTGCAAAAAAAAAAAAAAAAAAAAAAAGCAATTCACGAATTTTTTTCGAATTTCATGATTTGAAGAACAAATGCTAAAAAACACAAGGAAAAATTAATAAGTGTATCATGCGTGTGTCTATAGTGGCGGTGGCGGAAAAGAAGCCGGTGGTAGCGAGTCTCGCCGGGAAGAGAGAGAGAGATCGCTACCTAGGTGAGTTGAATATGTGTTGTGCGTGCATGTGTGTGTTTTGTGTGTGTGTGTGTGTGTGAGAAGAGAGAGAGAGAGAGGTGTTGTGTGCGTGAGTGTGTTTGTGGGTGATGCTTTGTGCGTGAGTGTATGAATTATGATGTGTGCGTGAGTTTGAGTGTTCCTGTGTGTGCGACTGTTGCTTATATTTGGGTGTGAGTTTTGAGCGGTGTTCTAAAAGAAGGCCGACTTGGCCGCCTAGAAGGCGTCTAGGCGCTAGAAGGCGTCGGACTGTCCCGATTAATGGCAAGACGGTTTTCTCTAGACGGCAGCGAATTAATCGGCATCTAAGCAGGTGCCTAGGTAGTCCCAAGCATGTATAGGCAGTCCTAAGAGGGTTTATGTGGGCTAGTCAGGCCAGAAGGGCTGTAAAATTAAATTATATTTAAAAAATCATGAATTTCATACTCTAACTTATGAATATCATATTTAAACATATGAAAATTTGACTTAGACTTTGATTTTTATGTGAAAGACTATTAAGTTTATGGAATTTGAACTATTAATTAGCATATCATATAATTTTAACTTTTTATATTGTTTGTACTATAGGACATAATGTAAAAAATAGTACATTATAATTCTAATCCGTCTAGCCCACCTAGCCGCCTAGACGCTAATCCCCACCCCGCCCCCTACTAGCGTCTAGCGTCTTTTAGAACACTGGTTTTGAGAGGAAAGACATGATTTGATTTCATTAAGGGTAAAAATTTACTATTTTTTTTTTATCTTTTTTATCCAATTGATTAATTTTTTTATTTTTTTATCTCAAAATGACTATTTTACTAGTTGCCCCCTATTCGTGAGATCAATTTATATTTTAGTCATTTTATCATGATTTTTTCTTATTTTTTTCATAGACTATATATATATATATATATATATATATATATATATATAATAGTACTTCCTCCGTCTCAATTCAATAGTCATGTTTCCTAAAATAGAAAGAAATTAGTCCATTAATCATCACATCATTCACTCACATTTCAGCACTATCACAATATAATTTAAATTCTAAAAGTTTAAACTATCATAACTTGCTCGTTTGTTCTCCGATTTTTACGATTCTTATACCAAATTAAAAGTCTTGATACCGACATCAATATGTTTTTATGCATCTATGATGCTCTGTTTTTAAAATAATGAAATTTGCATTAACATATCAATCAATACATTTTATCTCTAAACACACTCTCCTAAAATCCCGTGCCCAAAAAAAATAAGACTATTAAATTGGGACTGAGGGAGTATGATTTATCAGTCTTTTCACGTCCAAAATCTAAATCAACTTTGCTGCAAAAAGCATAGAAAATCAAACCGTCCAAATCTTTTTATGAGGGAGTCATGAAGTGTCGAAGCTAAGTATATACTCACTCCGTCCCACCTAATTAGTCCACTTTTATATTCATATGTGATGTATAAAATAATAAAGGTGGACTAATTAGATGGGACAGAGGGAGTATATGTTTCAAACTTCTTTTTCCCTAGTACTTCCTCCGTTTTAGTTCAATAGTCTCATACTTTTAATATATGTGAGGTATAAAATAATAAAATGAGACAATTAAAGTGAGACAGATGGAGTAATTCACAACAAAAATTGTATTATTAGTAATTAAAATATTTAATTACGTGGTCTCTAGAAAAATATCCTTTTCTTTTAGGTGACGTGTGGTTTTGATTGTGGTTTATCAATTATTACCCCTATAATTGATTATCAATCAATTTGTGTGGCTCCTAATCTTCGCTTCTGTTGTGTCACTGTGTGTGGTTAGGAATTTTATTAGTTTGGATTTATTTATTTATTATTATTTTTTATTTTGGGTTTTTTTTTGTCGGAAAAGAAAAACTTTTTTGGTATGTTATTTATTTGGGAGGAATTTTCTTACCCTGCCTTTATGCCTCAAAAAGATGTCTCTACATGAATGTTCTCTTGCTCACCGTAAGCATACTTACTATGCTCACGGTTGATATGGTAGTATCACGCCAATATTTTTTTTTACATTTAGGGCTCGTTTGGTAGCAATACCGAGAAAAGGGCGGATAAGAAAATGTGTGATAAGTTGAGATAAAAAAAATATGATAAGTTGTGATAAGAAATATATTGTGTGTTTGGTACAAACATAGATAAGTTGTGATAAGAAATATAAAAAATTGATAATTAAAATTGAAAATAAAAAATTGATAATTAAAATTAAAAATAAAAATTGATAATTAAAATTAAAAATAAAAATAAAACATTAATAATTAAAATTGAAAATAAAAATTGATAATTAAAATAAAAAAATAAAAAATTGATAATTAAAATAAAAAATAAAAAATGATAATTAAAATTGAAAATAAAAAATTGATAATTAAAATTGAAAATAAAAAATTGATAATTAAAATTGAAAATAAAAATTGATAATTAAAATTGAAATAAAAATTGATAATTATAATTAAAAATAAAAAATTGATAATTAAAATTAAAAATAAAAAAATTGATAATTAAAATTGAAAATAAAAAATTGATAATTAAAATAAAAAATAAAAAATTGATAATTAAAATTGAAAATAAAAAATTGATAATTAAAATTGAAAATAAAAAACTTATCACAACTTATACGGGGGTAGATGCGGTATAGTATATGCCAGTGTAACAGTGAATTTAGTCTGGGCCCAAGCATTTTCGCGGGCCGATGACATTATTTTTCTCTGATACCAAACACTGGAAAAGCCGAGATAAATTTTTTTATCTAAGCTTTTCCTGGGTTATACTGGCTACCAAACGGGCCCTTAGGGTTTAGGTTTTTTTGTTTTTTTGTTTTTTTTGTAGGGTTTATTTTTGTAAAGTTTATTAATAATAATTTTCTTTAAATATATTATCGATACGTAAACTGTTGGCACATTAAGTATATTCACGGTGAGTAAAACAAACATTATGAATTGTTTCTATAGAGTAGTATGTTCTATTTTCTTTTGTGTTGGGTTAATTTAGTTAATCTTTAGATATTTATACAACGTGTTATCCAAGGTTCTTGACCATAATATCCTGAAATTTAGGACAATTTATCGAAAAATATGTATTCCACTAACCTAAGTACTTGAAATTTACAATATCTTATGTCCAAAGAGTCAATGCCCTTCGCAATCAAGATTAGGACATGAGACCGTATTTTGTTTTTTTTGGTCGAAAGAGAGAGAGTTAATGATTGACATCAAACACATAATTACCTTGAAATAACATACATTATTTTGATTATAAAATGAATGATTACTTATACTAAGATTCTTGGCTTAAAATGAAACCAAAGATCTAATCATATTAATTTAAACTTTATTAAGATTGTCTAAATAAATCATCATTAAATCTAATTTCAGAGATTCTTGATACTATATTGTTCTACTTTCATCATAATCATAATAAGTTAATAACATATTTATTGGATGAATTAATGGCCGGCCATGATCTCTTTCATTTCTTAAAACCGGTTTATTTCGTATTCAGAAGACCGGTCGACTAATAGAATAGAGCTTTTTTATGACTATTTAGCCCCTCATGCTTTTTGGCAGTAGATTAGTGAGTGAGAGATCAAATGGAATTAGGCAGCTAGCTCTCCCATTATTTCCGTTTTATTTTACTTTATCTTTTTCTTTTTTTTACTAAACACATAATTAAGTGTCAAATCAGTGATCATATATATTAATTCTTTTTATTTTTCTTAAATTAGTGTAGCGTCCGTCTAAATTTCGATGATAATCATCTCATGACATATTAATTTGGTGATCATCATTACATTATAGTACTTTTTATTTGAAATGACTTTTATATCCCCTATATGACCAGCCTATTTTCATTAGAAAAATTTATGGTCAAGTTCAATTATTTTTGATAAATTCCCCACTCATTACACTATTCGCCCCACAATTTGTAGTTTTGTAAACTTGTAACTCAAGAATCTTGCTCATATATAACTATTGACTTTGGCATTGTACATGTCACACTTATACATCTCACCCCACCTATAACTAAAATTTAAAAGTGAATAAATACTTTATAATTCAATGAATAGGAAAAAAATAATAATAAAGAAAGAAAGAAGAATGAAATCACGTGTCATTGTTCAATAAATGTAGGCAAACTAAATTAAAAATGCATGCAGAAGGAGAAGGAAAATGACGAATTTTGGAATTTCGTTGCTATCTCTAATAAATAAGATCAATGATTCATGATTGTATTGTGCACATCAAGGGGGATTATAACAATATCTTTAGTTGAAGAAAATAACAAAATGAAAAGAACCACCAATATTCAATCATTATCTATTCAATTTAGGACACGACACGTATTCCTCATAAATTGACAAGAAATTACTGTATGAAAATAATTGCCTGTGCACGCATACAAAAAAACAAGAGATATTCTTGTGTCAATTGTACTTGAATTCAGCAAAAATCATGCCATAATTCTGAGAAATTTGGGAAAAAAATTTGTGGTTGTAACAAGCCATATGAATATTTAATTTTGGCCATGTGCATGCAAATATTGTCTCCATCCAATGGCAGTCATAAAAAAATAATCAGATTTTTTTTATTATATATTTGGTAATTTTTTTTATTTTTATTTTTTACTTTTATTTTTATTTTTTACTTTTATTTTTGCTACCTACATAATGGTTGCTCTGAATAGCCAGAAATATAATGGTTTATGTATTTTACTTGCAAGGAATATGGAAGATTGAGAATCTATGTATAAAGTTTAAGAAAATGTGTATATACAACTAAAAAGATCTTATACAATTCTTAATTTACCAGAAACATACACAATAAAAGATCCTTAAAATCTCCGAATTTGCTATCCCAAAATAGCAATTAATTAACAAACAAAGCACACAAATCAAGAGCAACATGGACACCAAGGACCTACAATTTTTGTCATCCTCAACCAAAAGAATCTTACAACCAGAATTTGACATAAATATAATCAAAGAAAAAAGAATTAGAGCCGCACCATCATGATGATGATCATCATCATCTGTTTTAGCTTTGAAGTTCTTGCATCTGGTTTTCAATTAAGCCGATGCAAGTCGCTTTTCTTCTTTTTCTTCCACTCACTACCTAGTTTCGTTGTTCATCTGTAACGAGCCATCTTCGAACAATTTCAAGCTAAGACTGTTGTATCGTTCTCGTGAGTATTGTCTCGACGCTTTTCTCCAATCAGTGCCGGACTTCATCATTGAAGCAAACTCGTCGTAGCTAATGCGACCATCCTAAAATGAACACAACACATTTTAAATTCACTATGAAATTAATTACACTGTTTTTTCTGGTTGAAATTAAACCAAACTGACCATAACCCATATTTCTTACTATCTGTTAAATAAACTGAAACGAACCAATTAAGCGGAAATGTAAGATCAGTTCGGTTTTCGGTTTCTTTGGATTGCTGCTCACCGTAAGGGGTGTTTACTATGGGTGATTAAGTTTGGACTTGTACTTGTTTATCTAATCCTCTAAATTCTACATCATGTGTTTTATCGATCTACTCTATCACACAAAGTAACCGCCACCTAAATGTCATAGTTGATCGATGTACAGGTTGTCATGCGTAAACAGTTGACATAAAATGAGTACCGAAGTTCACCATCACGATTGATTGCTATGAATGAAATTGGGACTAGAGGAATTAGTGTAACTAACCTTATCTGTGTCTACATCTTGAATAATGGCATTTATGACCTCTTCACTCGTAGCTTCAACCTCATCAGCGAAGGCTTCCCTCAGCTCTTCGATCTCTATATATCCACTTCCATCTTTATCAAAGAAGTCGAAGGCCTTGCGCAGATGCTCATCGTTTCCCAGTTTCCTTAAGTGTACAGAAATGGCAACAAACTCTGCACAGTCGAGATATCCATCCTTATCCACATCACCCTGCAAAAAGATTGCCTCATACTCATTACTTCCAAGGAAATCTTCAACAAACAATTTGATGGTGAATGGAAGAGAAATTTGGTAACCTTTCTGAGGAGAAATAAAACTCTAAATATTAATGTTTGGAGTAAAACAAAGGCACTTACGGCTTCCATGAGAACTGCAAGATCGGAATCGGGGATCTGGTGACCAAGTTTATGTAACCCAACCCTCAATTCGTTGATGTCAATCTTCCCCTTGTTGCCAGTATCCATCAATCTGAATCCCTCCTTTATTCCTGCCACTTCCTCTACCGACAAATGCTCAGCGATCACCTGAAATTTGAACGGGAGATTTAGTACATGAAAACTGCAACAGCACCACAAATATCAAATTCTTTGCGCATTTATAAATAAATAAATTACCCTTAGAGCTCTTTTCTTCAACTTATTCATCATAGAAAATTGCTTCAGCCTAGCTCGCACAGTTTCTCCCAGGGAAACATTTGGAGCACTCTTTGCATTTTGTAACCAAGGATGATCTGCAAGTTCAAGAACCATGATTAATACAAGGAAAATGGAAGCGGAAATCGAGCAGTTTATGCAGCAAACTGCCAATTATTGATCACATAGGCTGTAACTTACCGAGAACTTCTTGTGCTGTAAGCCGTTGTTTTGGATCAGGATTGAGCATCTTCTTCACCAGATCTTTAGCTCTATCAGAAACCTTGGGCCAAGGGTCTCTTTTGAAGTCCACAACAGAACGAATGATTGCTTGGGCAACTCCTTGTTCAGTTTCTGCAAGTCAAGAACAGTTTATGCAAGAAATCGCAACTAGGAGACTGGATAAAGGATTTTCAGCAGTTCCATGTAGAGACGAGACGCCAATATTTAACTAGCAAATTGATTGAAATATACTACTAATACTCAATCTCAAACTTTGAGTTATAATGACCGCCATTAAACATACTTGGATTCAGACAATTTCTCTTATTGTAAATAAGAATAGCGGAGCATTGCATTAACAAACATCACAGAAACTAACCAGCCCAAAATGGAGGAACACCACAGAGTAATATGTAAAGAATGACACCAGCACTCCAAACGTCTATTTCTGGACCATAGTTCCTTTTCAGCACCTCAGGAGCCATATAATAGGGACTTCCAACGATCTCATCAAATGTCTGACCTGTAGAATTACTATAGAGTTAATTTAAATGAAATATCAACATTTATATATGGCTGTAAAACGATTACTCGAAGACGAAGGCATTACCAGGCTTGAAGAAGACAGACAGCCCAAAGTCTATAGCTTTCAGTGGCGCTGTTTCCTTCTTATTTCCAAACAAGAAATTTTCAGGTTTAAGATCACGATGCATGACACCGTGCTTATGACAATTCTGTGGAAAAAGCCAATTTGGTTAATTCACTCCTTGCAGAAGCAAAATACAGATGCCACGTAGAGAAAACTCCATATTAAAGGGAACAAAACATGGAAGAAATATCTGGAACTGAATGATAGGGATTAGGGACAACTTGGGCTTCTATAGTTCCTTAAAAATAAACAAATGAACAGCAACAAAACATGGCATAAAAAGCAGAAAGAGTAACATTAACCTCAGAGATCATAATCATTTCCTAGGTATAAGACAACATTTTGAATCTCAATCGCATTACGTAAATGTCTCACCAAATAAAATCCAACTCCTGTAAAAACCTAAAAATTTCTCACATTCTGAGGTAACATAATTTTCTATTGAATTGGCATTCTTTGCTCCATGTACCCCATTACTAACAATCTTTCCACCAAAATGATTATGATACTGTGTACAAACTAAACCAGTAATTCCTAATACTTGAAATCTTGAATAAAATAAATCATGTATCAGAAGTAAACAAAATCCCGAATAACTCCTCACCTGAATAACTTCAACAATCGTTCGAGTCACAGCTGCAGCAGCCCTCTCAGTATAATGTCCTCTAGCAACAATCCTATCAAACAATTCACCACCCTCACACAACTCCATAACTAAGTGAACTGCACTATCATCCTCATAAGTGTCCTTCAGCGTTACTATATTCGCATGCTTAGGCAAATGCCTCATGATCTCGACTTCTCTCTTCACATCCTCGATATCCACTCTAGTCCTCAACTTCTTCTTCGATATCGACTTACAAGCATACACTTCCCCACTGCTTCTTTCTGTACACATATATGTAATCCCAAATTCGCCCCTTCCGAGCTCCCGCCCAAGCTCATAAAACTCTTCTATGTTATGCCCTGTTGGATTATCCAACACATAGGATTTAAGCCCACCATTTGGAACAGGGCGCCCATCGAAGTAAGGGTTTGGCTTCTGCTCATCAGAAGTTTGCGGTGTCGCACAACAATTACCCATAATAGAAAATGAACCAAAATCGACCTTTGCAGAACGGATCACAAACACAAGATCGACTAAAATCCCAGCTTATCTCCGTTCGAAATCAACCAAGCATGAAATCAATCAAATAAATCTATAAACTCTCACACTAAATCTTCAAATCTCAGATTTCCCCCACTCAACCCGATCTCACAGCGAATAGGGTTTCTGAATTGCAGTAAACAGTAGTCAATAACCGCCAAAATTCAACCTTTTCACAACTAAAATACACAAAATTAACGAAGCTTCGAGGCCCACCTGAGAATCTCGGCAGCTGAATCCAGCTTTAGTGACGGATATTTCCCAGAACAAATCTAGCGGGTGCAATCAAACAATGAAGGATTCTAAAACCAAGAAGTGAATCTAAAATGAAAAAAGAGATGGAATGCTCACAGTGCTGAGATGGTAGGGTTTAGTATTTGGGAAATTTGAGACAGGATTTGGACATCGAATTTGAAGAAAATGCAGAAATTGGGCGTGAGGAAATTATACATATGAACTGGTGTTAATAGTCAAAGAAATTTCGCATAGCCACTTTCCTCCTACTACGCCTATGCTAGTACTACTTTTCTCTCTCTTTTTTCATTTCTTGTTTTTTAGATTACTTTGTCAACTAATTCTTTTTTTTATTATTATTATTTTCTTAATCAAATTAAATTACTAGTACTACTCTATTTATTTGGATTTTACTAAATATCCTCAACTTATGATACACTTTCTAGAAGATATTTGGACTCATTGTGTAATTCAATGAAGACAACTCCTAATATATTTTGTAGCTGATATTATTCTAGAAAAACACTCACGATTAGTGTGACCACTCTTACAGAATACTCCCTCGTATTTTTTTTTCCTACTCTATCCGTCTCTTTTTTCTACTCTATTAGACATGCAAATATTCAAATAGGTGGTACTTAATTCGTCTCGTTTGAGACTTTACGTGTTATTTTTTGGCATAGAATTTAAGAAATGTGTATTTTGTGTAAATATATTTAAGACCACAAAGATTCCTTGTGTGTTGTAAATATATTTGGGACCCCAAAATAAAAGTGTAACGTCTTGTACGAGATATCCGAAAAGGAAAGTATAATGTCTCAAACGGGACAGAAGAAGTATAAAATATACAAATTGGCCATATGGAGCAGGACATACGTAGTATTTGACTTTCGTTCTTGTATATTTTTAAGTGTTTCATTTCGAAATTTGATGATAAATAGCTAATTTTTTCTCATTTTATCATTATAATTAATGTTATATGGAGTATTAGTATTCGGAAAAAGAAAAAAGAATAATAAATTTAAAAGGTAATTTCTCATGCTTTTTTTATGTGAAATTTAATAATAATGGACATATAGTATACTCTTAAAAAACGGAGAGAGTAAAATAAAACTAGTGAGTAGTCTTAATAATTCCAATATCTGAATTTATATACCTTAGTCAAACTATGAAGCAATATTTGGTCACTTACTTGATTGATTTTTCCAGCTATTGGTTTGACTTTTAGTTTGAACATTTCAATTTCACACTAGCAGGCCATTTTTTTGGGGATATTTATTAATTATACATATTTTTAAATTGATATTTGGAATATTCCGAATTTTTGGAGGGGGTGCAATTTATCACGTGATAAAATTAATTATATTCTTAGAAGCCTATTTTGAATTTATTCAAGAACGGACGGCCACCGGTCAAACTCGATGGATTTGACTTATAAATTGGAGGTCAACTACAAAATCACGTATATCATGTTAAGTATATTGTTTATTGATGAGTAATATATTAGTCACCTCCCGTAAAGATCTTTTTTAGGTATTATCGAGGTTTAACTTTTACACAACTTATAAGTGTAAGAAAGTTATTAATATTTTTTTTAGATACTAGAATAATTAGTGATCGATGAAAAATAAGAAAAAAATATAATAAAATTGTCAAAATATAAATGTTACTCACGACTCATAAAAAGTTACTTACATATCATTCATATTGTTTATAATCGTTTGATATTAAAATAGCTTAAATACGTAGGCATTCTATTGTTGCCCGAATTGGGACGTTTTACACTTGAACAATTGAGTGATAGGGTTAAACCCTACATCATTAATAATAATAATAATTAAAAAAAAATACTAGTAGTATTAATTAATTTTAATGAGTTTGTATGGATAGCTTGTGAAAATCACTAGCAACAATTTTTTGTCAATAATCATATTTTTTATTATTATTGTTTTATTGAAAATGTACGGTGTTTCGGATTCCACGTGGAAGTAATAATTATGTGTCTCATTATCTTGACAAGATGTTTGTAAGCTTTTCCTAATTTAATGCAAAATCAATTTATTAGCGGGTGTTTTTCGTCGGTTCTTAAATAATATAGGTCCCTAAAAAAAGTTTAAGGTGTTAGCTAGGATGCTGCCCCCACCCCTTCTATCCAAACTATGAACCTCTACATTTTTTTAGGCTTATGGCAATTTACCCACATTTCATAACACATTTAGTAAAATAGCCACTTTCATAATTACATATGCAAAATACTCAATTTTATAGTGAACTACCTATTTTGCTCATGAATGATGACAAAAATCTTTGGTTTTTTGTGTGATGTTGACTTGAATCTTACACATTTATACTTGTATTATTTTTTGTGCAATCATGCAGTGATGATTGGTACCAAAATGTAGGGATTTATGCATAGGTGTAGACTGCAAAAATCCAACATCTACCATAATTATAATATTCCCATTGTGTGCATGTGATATTTGTTGTCAGGTCTTTCACTGTGTTCATGTGATATTGTACTCGTTTTTTTGACTGAATGTTGTTGGGAACCCTATTTAGTTTAGTTTTGATGATGTTATTAGAAACCATACTTAGTTATAGGACTTAGTTATAGGATTGATAGGAACAGACTGATCTCTGTGTTTGGATCAGTCAAGCTTAACTCGGACAGGTTGCTCCATGTAAAGATCAAGGTTGGTAGTGCAACCTTGTACCTAGTTAGATCAATCTGTCAACCTGTTCCTTAGTCAACCTGCAAGCTGAGGCCAACCTGCTGAGGCCAACCTGCATGCTGAGGCCAACCTGCTGAGGCCAACCTGCATGCATAGGCCATCCTGCATGCTGAGGTCAACCTGCTGAGGCCAACCTGCATGCTGAGGCCAACCTGCATAGGCCAACCTGCTGAACCCAAGTTAAGCTGCTATTAGTCAACAACTTCTCAAGATGAAGATTCTAATACAAAGATCAAGCTTGAAGACCACAGAAAACAAAGACAGCTTGAGGTACAAAAGGTCGACCTTCCCAGTCCGACCTAAGCTGTGCCTTGCCAACCTCGATGGTTCAAGCTGTACAGAAAACCTCAACGGCTAGAAGTCCAGTCAGCAGTACGGTTCTGACACCTCTACAACTCCAACGGCTCTAATTCAAATTGGAGTCATATAAATACTTCAAGCCATCCCAGAATCATAAGAAGAGGGAAAAATAGACGGGGAAGAGAGAAAAATAGAGAGAGAAAACCAGAGTTTCAAAGCCAAATCTATCGAGAAATCTTTATGCTTCAAAGCCAAACTCAACACTCGAATCCAAGCCATTTCCCAAGTGTTGAGACCTTCAAGATTTCAGATTCTGGAACCTCACAGAATACTCTCCACAAGCTTACTACATATTCGTCCAAGTAAAGAAGAATCTGTTAGTTTAGCTGCAAGGTTGTATGTAAGAATGTATGAAAGGTTGTAAGGGTCACGACCCAGAACTCGTGCTCGGCTCAAGTCTAAAGATTGACGAAGGTTGAGGCTGGTACTCAGCCAGTATAAATAAGAGAGAAGTAAGAAATTTCAGATACGACGGTATATGACGTGGATGTAGGGACGTTTCCCGAACCACGCTAAATCGACTATCTCGATCTCTCTCTCTCTATCTTTTATTTACAGTCGACCTTACAATGTTCAACTAACCTTCATTACATTGCATTTCATTGATATAATCAACCTGCACAAAGATCCAGATCAAAGAAATAATTTTCTAAAAGGTAGCCAACTGTCCACCAAACTTCCGCACACAGTTCGGTTTAGCAAGCTCACCAGTTTACTGACTGAGCTGGATAAACCGAGCTGCACTGATAAGCTGAGCTGACAACTCAGTAAGATCGATTTTGTTTTTAAAGTCAAAACTGTTGGCGAATTGGTGTATTCCCCCCTCCCCCATACACTAATGAATACCTATCGGGACCTACAAGTGGTATCAGAGCGGTGGTTCTTTTGACCATCGTATTTGTTTACTAAAAGTTCTTTTCAAAACTTTTGGTTGAATTAAACTGATCTAGGAAAATTCTTTTCGTAACCTTCATATCTACCTGTCATCATGGAAACTGCACTTGTTCGCAATTGCGAAGATTTTTCTATACAGGGATATGAAGATTGGAGCTTCAGGATTCGCATGTGCCTGCAAGCTCGTCACATTCGCATGTGGGATATCATCAAAAATGGACCCTCTCTTATCTACGGAGAAAAGGTTCAGATTGAAGGAAAATCTCCAGGCGAGGCCACGTTCAAACAAGTGGTCAAGAGTCCTCGGAAGTACACTGCCGAGGAAAGATTAGAAGCCAGCCTGGACAATTATGCGAAAGCGCTCATCTCAAGCACAGTCAAAGGAGTTCACCTTGCCAAGATCAGAAATCTGCAAACTGCAAAAGAAATGTGGGATACTCTAAAGTCTCTCAGCATAGGATCTGAAGAGTCGCAAGAGAACAAGCTCTCCATGGCCTGCAACAATTTCAATGAATTTAAGATGTTACCTGGAGAGACTGTGGAGCAGATGAGAGATCGCTTCATGAAGATCACTCTCAAGATCGCTGCTATCAAAGAGGACAAATTCACTCAGCGAGAGTTAAATCTCAAGGTCATTCGTGCCCTCCCAGCAAGTTGGCATGTGTATGTTGCCCTCCATCCCAACCGACCTGACTTCAATAAGCTCACAACCGAAGAGCTTTTTGACATTTTGATGGGGAATGAGTACGAGATCATTCATATTCATAGATCAGCTCCAGCTTGCTCTAACAAAGGAAGTAAAGCTAAAAGGAAATGGTATCAAGGGGAAGAAAAAGATGCTGCATTTCGAGCTAATCTGGCCAAATATGTTCCTTCCAACTTATCTAAAGAGTTCACTAGGAAGGACGAACTGCTGCAAGATCTCGCGATGATGACAAGAAAGCAGGAGAGGTTGGAATCTCGAATGCTCAAGTATAAGCAGTTCTATCGCGAGAACAAGCACAGAGTCGGCAAACACAACCTCAACCGCTCTGATTAGCAGAGCACTGGTAAATCCCTCGAATTTCAATTCTACTAACTTTTGGGGTACTTGTTGTGGTTATGGCAGGTCAGGTCACTACAAGTCAAACAGACCAGATCTGATCAAAGCCGACTGAAACAAGCTTATTGTCAAGCTGGAAACACCAGCTCTAGTCACCCAAGCTGGCTACTAAGATCGGTGGTACCAGTGTGATTCATATGAGCAGTCTCTCTTTCGAGATTTCTTCCAAGCTGCTCATCAAGGTCAAAAGTATCAGAGAATCCAAGCTGCTGAGGAGCCATCTTATCATGCAGATTGCCATCAACCTGCTCCTCAACCTCTTCAAGGGAGCTCGACCTCCCACTTAGCATCCGATCTCAACAAAATGCTAAGCCTACTTTAATACTTCCAATTTCTATTGCTGCTAGTGTTACACTCACGACAATGGGAAATCTAAATTAAAGACTTTCAATTGAGAAGCAAATTCTGGAGTATTTCTAGGGTACTTTAAGATGAGCTGCACAATTAAAGTCCTTAATAAGATGAACATGACTGTGGAGGTAACACCTGTTGTTATTTTAATAAGTATGCGTGTCTGTACAGGAAACTCTAAATTGATCAACAAGCAGATCACAATACAAGTAGTACAAAAGAACAAACTGATCAAAACCAGATCACATATCAAGGGGGAACTGATGCAAGGACATCGAGCTGCCTCACCAGCTCAATCATAACAGATTAACTCCCTACTCACAGATCAGTCTATCAGCTCCATACCTCATCCCTCAAGCTCATTCTAAATTTGTGGATCCCAAGATCAAGCCTGAACTTGAATAATATGAAGAAAAGATCACTCAAGGAAGATAGAACATGATCTTCCGGAGGAGCTCATTGTTGGGAACCCAAAGAATGGTGCATCGAATCGATGATCATGGTGAACAAGATAATGGAAAGGCTGTCTCAAGATGCAGATCGAGAGCAACAGATCAACTAAGCTTATTTCTAGAGTTGACCTGATCAGTCTGCTCAGTTAATCAAGCTGATCTCATAATCAAGTTAACCTCTCAATCAAGCTGATCTCGCAACCAAGCTAGCCTCCTAGTCAAGCTGATCAACCTTGCCACATTTTAAGGGGGAATGATCACTGACTTGCCAGCCCAGCCGATATATCCGAAAAACACCAGATCAACAATTAAGGAGGAATGATCATACTTCAAGCCAAGAGCAGACTGACTTGGAAACTGCATGCTGACAAAAGCATTTCGCTAGAGCAGGTCAGCCAAGAGAAGACTGGCTTGGAAACTGCAGCTCAATAGAAGCAGTTCGGCGACACGCAGCTTGAGGACACAAACTGCGTTGAAAGTCAAAATTACTGGCCAACCTTTAAGGGGGAAACAGAGAATGCAATGATCTTTCCAAGCAAGTCAAGCTCAAGGAAAAAAACTCTTCTTTTCGCCAGATCGTCCAGACCATTATTGATAATGTCGAAAAGGGGGAAAGGTGTAGAAAGAGCATGGAAAAATGTAGAAAAAGGGGGAAAGATGCAGGATAGATGCACTAGTGGTATCAAGATGCAGGAAGAGCGTAAAGCACAGAAAGCAAGTTCAACTTGCTGAACTTTTAGTTCATTGATCTTATATTCTTATCTTTAGGAACTATTTGTAAAGTGTTGGTTTTGACATCATCAAAAAGGGGGAAATTGTTGGGAACCCTGTTTAGTTTAGTTTTGATGATGTTATTAGAAACCACACTTAGTTATAGGACTTAGTTATAGGATTGATAGGAACAGACTGATCTCTGTGTTTGGATCAGTCAAGCTTAACTCGGACAGGTTGCTCCATGTAAAGATCAAGGTTGGTAGTGCAACCTTGTACCTAGTTAGATCAATCTGTCAACCTGTTCCTTAGTCAACCTGCATGTTGAGGCCAACCTGCTGAGGCCAACCTGCATGCTGAGGCCAACCTGCTGAGACCAACCTGTTGAGGCCAACCTGCATAGGCCAACCTGCATGCTGAGGCCAACCTGCTGAGGCCAACCTGCATGCATAGGCCAACCTGCATGCTGAGGTCAACCTGCTGAGGCCAACCTGCATGCTGAGGCCAACCTGCATAGGCCAACCTGCTGAACCCAAGTCAAGCTGCTATTAGTCAACAACTTCTCAAGATGAAGATTCTAATACAAAGATCAAGCTTGAAGACCACAGAAAACAAAGACAGCTTGAGGTACAAAAGGTCGACCTTCCCAGTCCGACCTAAGCTGTGCCTTGCCAACCTCGATGGTTCAAGCTGTACAGAAAACCTCAACGGCTAGAAGTCCAGTCAGCAGTACGGTTCTGACACCTCTACAACTCCAACGGCTCTAATTCAAATTGGAGTCATATAAATACTTCAAGCCATCCCAGAATCATAAGAAGAGGGAAAAATAGACGGGGAAGAGAGAAAAATAGAGAGAGAAAACCAGAGTTTCAAAGCCAAATCTATCGAGAAATCTTTATGCTTCAAAGCCAAACTCAACACTCGAATCCAAGCCATTTCCCAAGTGTTGAGACCTTCAAGATTTCAGATTCTGGAACCTCACAGAATACTCTCCACAAGCTTACTACATATTCGTCCAAGTAAAGAAGAATCTGTTAGTTTAGCTGCAAGGTTGTATGTAAGAATGTATGAAAGGTTGTAAGGGTCACGACCCAGAACTCGTGCTCGGCTCAAGTCTAAAGATTGACGAAGGTTGAGGCTGGTACTCAGCCAGTATAAATAAGAGAGAAGTAAGAAATTTCAGATACGACGGTATATGACGTGGATGTAGGGACGTTTCCCGAACCACGCTAAATCGACTATCTCGATCTCTCTCTCTCTATCTTTTATTTACAGTCGACCTTACAATGTTCAACTAACCTTCATTACATTGCATTTCATTGATATAATCAACCTGCACAAAGATCCAGATCAAAGAAATAATTTTCTAAAAGGTAGCCAACTGTCCACCAAACTTCCGCACACAGTTCGGTTTAGCAAGCTCACCAGTTTACTGACTGAGCTGGATAAACCGAGCTGCACTGATAAGCTGAGCTGACAACTCAGTAAGATCGATTTTGTTTTTAAAGTCAAAACTGTTGGCGAATTGGTGTATTCCCCCCCCCCATACACCAATGAATACCTATCGGGACCTACAAATGCATGTGACATTGAATTATTAAGTGAACAAATAATGCTTCACACCTCTTTCAACTTCATTTTACATTCGAGGTAGTGAATAGAGAGAGAGTAAAATTGTGCTGGAAAATTAGAGATTACAAACATGGCCGGAAAATAGATCTTTGCGTGCTAGAGCTGACTGAAATTTGTGTGCAAGAGCTCGTTTCGCACAACTTAAAAGGTATGTTTCTTATGAATTAGAACATTTCACAACTAATTGTTGAATTTTTCATGATATAATTTAACTTATTCTCAAATTCCGCATGTTTTACTATTTTCCCATTGTGCTAGAAAATAAGAGATTACAAATATGGCCGGAAAATAGATCTTTGTGTGATAGAGCTAACTGAATTTGTGTGCAAGAGCTCGTTTCGCACAACTTAAAAGGTATGTTTCTCATTAATTATGACATTTCACACCTAATTGTTGAATATCACCATCATATATTTAAGATTGTTTTATTTTGAATTTTGAATGGCTATAGAATAAAGTCTTGTTGCGTAAGATTTTAATTTTGATTTCTAATTGCCTAGAGTATAGTTTTTAAAATTTCAAAGTTACATTCGGTCATTGTTGTTGTAAACTTATATATGGATATGCATTGTGTAGAAAAAAAGTTTAATCAGTAATCTCACATTTTATTATTGGAAAAGTCTGAATTTCGATCGCTGGCTATGATTTTACGCTCGCATATGGTTTGTAAAAATTATAATACGATGGGAATATTATATTCTGTGCGTGATATGTATTTTCCAGTCGTGTTTTGTAATTAATTAGATGTATATTCATTGATTGTTCTTCTATTACGCAGATATAGATCGTGGAAGTGTGTAGTCATTAAATCGGGTGGAGAATGGGCCGGTTGTGATTATGTTGGCGGAACCGAACAAGTTATGAGTATAGCAACTCAACCCGTGTCTCTCTCGATTCTGCAACATTAACAATGTTTTGCAAGGTGCAAATCTGGGGTCGTCGTATGAGTTTTATTACCTATCGCATTCTCAAAGCGGTCGTCTTATAAAATCTCTATTGGTTGACGATGAGCAATTGGAGCAATTATTCGTGCGTGAAACATATCCAATTGTATATGTCATTCAGAATCACGCGAATGCTGGTGTTGATACTTCACAGTCAGATTGCTATATTCCTTCTTTTGATGTCCGCGCGACAACATCATTTGGATATGGCACCGAATTCACACAATATGATGACAGTTTAGAGCAAATTCAGCGGATGGCTTCCAGTGATTGGTTTGGTGAAAGGTATATTGGTGATGGGAATTTTGCTGCCGATTCTCATCGATATGAGATGAATTTCGGGGGACCATCCTGCACGGCTGAGGAAACAGGGGATGGTCTGGACCATGACGACAACGATGAAGATTATGTGCTTGAATCTTCGCTTTCCTTTTTCGCTACGACTTCTGCTAACGTCGGAATGACCTCAAGTGACCAAACATGAAATGCCCACACAGGGCCATGGAAATGGTACTTATTAGATCGAGAGATATTTTTGACGTAATGTTTCAACGTCAAGAAACTATAAGCCCCCACGGAAAAGAATTAAAATCTTCCATATCATCCACTAAAGCCCACACCCAATAATCGTAACGATTCGTATCGTATGCCAATATAAAGAGATAAAGCACAAGGATGTGTGCAACCCGAAAATATGACTCTCCATTTGGATCATGTAGTCGTCTCTTCTCATCATTATATATCTCCAATAGCCCAGCAATCGTTACATCGCCGCCCTGACAAAACAAGTTGAAAGCCGTCACTTGGGAATTGGCGTACTGAGTCGTGGTGTCAAAATCTGAGAGCCCAAACCGTAATCCGGTTACCAATACAAATTCGACATTCAAAGTTCGAACATGAGCATCATTTATTTCAAACCACATATCGTGGTCTTCGGTACTGTCTCTTGTAATCTCCCGTGAAAGAAAATGGTGAATGATCGCTCTACTTTTTAGGGTAGAGGATGCAATGATAATCGATTTAGTATAATCGAGTCGAATCCACAAGGAATGTTTTGGCATATGAATTTCAAGTAGTAACCTAGTTACCTAATCACTATTCAAGCTACCAACTACCATGTTTTTGTGTTTTTGATTTAACTAGAACAATGAAAGTAATTAACAAACTTAAAATTCAACTAACAAGCAACAAGTATGCAAATAATGGAAATTCAATAAGGAAATGAAAGTGACTCCAATTATACTTCAATTAGATCTAGGTGATAGGGACGTAGGACTTTAACTAGAATTAGTCATTTTAATCCAATTTCATGTGGGAAACCTCCTAAGTATGATTCACTCAACTCTCATTGCAATGAAATCAAGTAGATTAATGAAAGGCTTAACTCCTAAGATATCAAGCAATTCATTAACTCTCAATAGCTTATGGAGTTCCTTAGCCCTAATATTCTCTAGCATGCAAATCTCTTGTTTCCTAGCATCTAATCCAAGCCTCCTAAGCATTAGATAAAACACTTCATATGCAACTATTGTGATCAAGCATAATTACATAATAAAACATAGCCCCAAGAGAGATGAACATGAAATTAGAAGGTAAATTCACAAATTAAAACCTAATCCCATCAATTATCCCTAATCTACATATAATTGGAATCACAAAGGAAATTAGCTAGACATGATTAAGGAAAATAAACCATAAGAAATGCATAAAGCCATAATCAAAAGATGGAGAATTCAATAAGAAAAATGAATATGGTCTTGAATCTTCTATCCAACAAGTAAATCTTCACAAAATCTTGAAAATACCAAAGTAGCAAAGAGTAAATCTAATTTAGGGTTCTAGAAATGTTAAAGTATGAAAAGATACTCAAATAGGGGTGAATTTAGGGGTTAAATACATCAAAAATCGAGTTTGGGGCGAGTTAGGGCATCGGGGTGAGTTTAAGTGAGGAATTTTGGCAAACCGGCGGCCTAGTGGGCCGCCAAACAATCTGCAGCTGACGGCGGTCCAGAGGTGGTTCACGGTGGCCTGGTGGACCGCCGGTTCTCCTTGCCCTTTGACCGGTCCACTTCTTTGACTTCTTTGCGCGACTTTGCCGTTTTCGCTCGTTTTCTCTCGTCCGAACTCCGATTCTCGATCCGCTTTTTTGCTATGGATTCCTAACGAACTCCTATTCGACAAAGAGTAGTTTAATTGGCCAAATAAATTCTTTATTTTTCCTGCAAAAAACATAACAAGACTCGAGAAAATGAGAAAAACGTGAATGCGAGCAACTAGTGAAACTCTAGTCATATCACTTGAAACTCCACATATTTAAACATGAATTTCACTCTAATTAAGCTTAACATGCACATAAAATACGTGTTAATCAGTGAACAACCATGCCACACTTTTGTCCCGGATCCCACCGGAGAAACTGTCAAAAGCATCCCCTCTCGAAACGATCGAAAAGTGGTCTTCCACTGATTGACATTAATGTCTTTCTCACTTGTTTTAGGACGGAGCTTGTAGTATGTTCCGATTGTTGATATACAACCAATTGACTCGGGTCTCTTGTATGGAACCTAATTTAAAATGCATAACAACAAGTTAATACATAATTTCAAGAATCAATGACAAACAAATAAGATTCGGCAAATTACGATCATGATACGAACGTAATATGTCTTAATACGACCGTAAATTCCTATTTCAATTATAATTTGTTGTATAATCCGATTGTGATATCATGAATATACAATTCTAAGATCATAAATTCGGAAAGGAAAGTCTAGTTTTGACGATTGTAATTTTCATAGGATGGAAAAATTATGAAATTCCTCATGTACAAAGCAAAATCTTTACATAATGTTTCTCAAAAAGGCAAAATCCCTCACAAACAAAAATAAACATTTTATACATTTTTTATTGTAATCTATAGTGTTGTTTAGTTATTTTGTCAAACCAAGTACTACTGTTCTCATAAATTAGCATCCCTGACAGTAAAATTCTAAATACAACGATGGAAAAATATATTTCATCAATCGGAAATTATTATACAACGATAGGAATTTACAGCATATTTCGAAAGAAATAAATAATTTTTTATTAAATTAGCAGCCGAAAGAAAATTCGGAAAAACAACGAAGGGAAAGTGTAGTTTTGACGATAGTAATTTTCATACAACGGAAAAATTATAAAATTCCTTATGTATAAGGCAAATTTTTTACATAATGTTTCTCAAAAAAGGCAAAATCCCTCACAAATAAAAATAAACATTTTATACATTTCTGATTGTAATCTATAGATTTGTTTACTTATTTTGTCAAACCAAGTACTACATTTCTCATAAATTAGCATCCCCTCACAATAAAATTCATAACACAACGATGGGAAAATATATTTCGTTGGTCAGAATTTATCATTCAACGACAGGAATTTACAGCAACATAAGAGCATTTTTACCTGCTCATTTTCCGGCGAGGAAGACATTTTCACTACAGATCTAAAAGTACAACCGCAACAAACTTTAGAAATGAACACCCGCCAGCCTTATCACAATATTCCTATCGGTAATCTACAAAAACAACCGATTTTGAGCACATTCCTGTCGGATATTCAACAAAAAAGATGAACAATGAAATTCTGAAGTTACTCGGTCGGAAAATGCGTTTCCTGCCTTCAAATTCCTATCGTGCTCGGTCGGAAAATGTGTTTCCTCATCACGAATTTCAATTGCTGCTGCAAAAATTTCTATTTTTTGCTATGATGTTCAGTCGCTGCTTGAAGGGGGAAGAAGAAGAAGAAGAATTTGGGGATGAGGGGAAAGTAATTTTGCTGGTTGAAAAATGAGAGTTGGTGAGGGTTAAGACAAAACAATAGATTCATAAAGGAGCTAAGAAGTGACATTTTGCATCTTTCCCCATAAAAGAGGTTGCAGTTTTATGCAGTTTTGTGGGCCATGTCAGGAAAAAAAAAAAAAAAAAACTGACTCAAGTCATGTGTAAGAACCGACAAAAAATGAGGGGCAAAATAGGTAGTCCACAATAAAAGTGGGTATTTTGCTATGATAATTATGAATGTGAGTATTTTGCCGAGTGTGTTATGAAATGTAGGTATTCTACCCCATTCCCACTTTTTTTTCCTATTAAATTAAATTAATTGGCTGCTCGAGCATATAGTTAGTGTTCTTATGTACGTGTGTTGACTTAGCAGTGTGATGTTAATGTTTTTGTCTGCGTGTGTTGACTTAATGTTTTCTGTGTGAGGTTAATGTTTAAGATTAAAAGTCTTGAATTCGAGTCATTTGTAGCACGACCTTTAATTATATTTAAAAAATAGTTGTATTTATATTTCGTAAACATATTAGGAAGAATTATCTATACTATTATAAAAAGTGTCTTGTTTACAAAATTCAGTTTACCTATTATACCCTTAATATTATCAATATAATAAATCATTAAAACATAAATATTATCATTAGAATAAATCATTAATATATAAATAAAATATAAATGCATAAACATTAAACAATATAATATACATAAAAAAAGTATAGACAGGTAGAAGACTTATAATATTCACTAATTGATGAAGCTATATCTTAATTAAGATCGATTCTTTCTTTTGGATGACAATGAATTAGAATACGATTACAATACTAATATAATTAAGTTGATCATAATATTAATGTTGAATTACACTAATGGGAAAAGAATATAATTTTCGTGTACTTCACTAATTGCATCATATAAATTTGATCAATTATATATATATATATATATATATATATATATATATATTAACAAAAAAATAGAAATAATTCCATGCATGTTAATAAAAAATAATCTTAGCCACCCAATTGGATTATGGATTAGATCAATAAATTGTTATGTGGTGTAATTTTGGGTTAGTTTTTATAAATGAGAAGCAAAGATTGTGAAGGTGCATTGTTTACAAAATTTAATTTATCTATTATGACATTAATATTATCAATAGAATGAATTATAAAAATATTATTAGTATTATTAGAATAAAAATAAAATATAAGTAAATATCAAATAAACAATACAAGGAAAAGAACAAAATTAATTCATATTCTTTTTTTTAGTAAATAAATTTAATTTCCCAAATATGCTTGAAAATCAGCAACTTACAAACTCGAAAAACAAAACAGTAGAGAGCATGATTCTAAGACTGTGACAATCTAACAAGATCTGGATCCTTGCTATATCCAACCACAAGGAGAAACTGAGATTGTTGCACAGAGCTTGAAACGATTTGAAACTTCTTATTTCTTTCAATCCATATAGTATAAAAACACAAAATATGGATCATACATCTTCTACCTTTTATAACAAGCGAAAAAATGATAATAATGTAATTTAATTTGGAATAAATTAATAATTTATTAGGATTAGAGTTATTCTTATTAGTTGTTATATAATAATATAGATTATTTTAATTCTTATCGTAATAGGTTCATTAATTCTTATTAGTTAATATTAATAAAGGTTTAGATTTAGGCTGGGTATGCACAAGAGCTTTCACCAATTCAAGCATTGGCTGGTACGGTTTAAATTGTTATCACAAATATTTTTTGTGCCGAGGAATTCCGTATGTTGAACGTAGAAAAGAAGCCAACGAGCCAACACAAACTGAGAGAAGAATTATTAGCATTAAAATTCAAGTTGTCCTGCTGAAGATGAACCAACTACAAATATTGACAAAAGCATTAGAGATTTTAAGATTAACAAGGTTATTTATCTTATCGCTATAACTACACATTTACTTGAATAACTAGGCAGATTTAGAATTTGGGTGTCGCTTAAAATATTGATGGAGGTATATTATTTTGTTTAAATATTATAGGATTTTAAAATAATTAACAGTTATGGGGTTTTTTTTTCATATGTTGCTATGTTTTTTAGGTTAATTAATTTTCAAAATATTATTTGAGGCTTCAGACCCATATAATGCATGTGCAATATATTCATTGTTATCTTTTGTTAATTACTACCATGTTTGAGTTAATGAAGATGACTATTGCTTTTTTTTTTTTAAAGAATATTCTCTGATGGGAAGGATAGCTTAATTTAGGGATTAGAATGAGGTAGGAAATTTTAGGGATAAGATATAAGATGACATTTACTTTGATGGGCATTCACTATCATACGTTTTTGAATGACATTCATATCTCATGATTAGTTAAAAATTTAGACAAAAAGTATGGGATTGCCTCACCCAAGACTTTCAGATAATATAAATTTATAATTTAATAAAATATACATGAAATTAGGATGGATAAAATTAGTCGATCCATCATCGTTCCTCAAAGTAAACCTCTCCCGAGAGATTATTGATGCATGACACCATTCATGTTTCAACATGTGCATAGAGATTAACTACTTTACCAAATAATTTGATTGATGTTCCAATTTTCTTTGGTCTAGGCTTAATTTCCTTTTTCTTTCAGTTGTTCCAGTAAGAATTTTGTCCTTATGTTTTTTAGTTTTTATAGCGACATAATTTCATCTTATCTAAAAGTTCGAACTTGAACTTGTAAAGTGAGGTGGAATCGATTCATTTGTATTATAATTTCCAGTATACTCCATCGGCCCCCATTTAAGCGTCCCCAACATGTACAATTTGTCTTTATTTAAGTGTCTCATCAAATATGTCCATGCAAAAGTTAAATTAAATTACCAAATTTATTTCTATCATCATTGTAATTTTTTTGCTTTCACAAATTTTTATGCAATGATTAGGGATAATAAAGGTAAATTTTATAATTACTTAATTTGTACTATGCTTTTTGGTAGGTTAGGACACTTAAAATAAGATAAAGTATAATGTTAGACTCATACAATAAGTTGATGTATGGTTTCTTAGGGTTGCTTGGTATGATGGAATGTAATGAGGTGGAATGGAATGGAGGTGGAAATCCACCTCATTCCATTCCATCATAGGGTAGTAAGGTTTGAGAAGAAAATAGAATGGAATTATACATTAACATTCCCCGTCTTAAAAATATTTGAACACTCAAAAATAACGTTTTATGAATCAGACTAATACTAATATTGAATTTAATAAAATTTAGTGCTAACTAAATTCTAGAATAGTCGCTCTGTACAATTTTGATTCAATTATATATGCATGCTAATGACTAATTAATTAGCACCTATGACAACATTGCAAATAAGCATTATAGAATAACTTTAGCAAAGATGTGAGTATCATTGTATTTTTCAATCTTTAGATTGACAAAAGTGAAATAGCAAGGGTGGGACCATACATATTCATTTATCTCTGACTCCTAATTTATTTCAAAAATCTCGATACAATGACTGTTTATAAGTTTCACTTTTGGTCATTGAAAAAATATATATCAAAGTTAGTTCGAGAATGTCTTAATCGAAATGACTAAAGACCAACATACTTTCTAGGCACGAGGAGAGGTAATTAAAATTATTTATTTTTTGCTTTTAAATATACGAAAGTGAATTATTTCACTTTCATTTCGAATAACTACGATAAAGTTATGGAGATGAAATAGTTTAGACTATAAAATAACATATCAAATCTATTGTAAGATTTTTTTTCTTTGTTAACTTCTTTTATTTTGTTCATTATTTTACTTTCACACTTTGTAAATTAAGATATAAAAATCAACTTACAGATTGTATCTATCTTATTGATCAAACTTTATTGAACCCATGCCTTTTGCTATACAATGAGTCTGGTGATTATAAACAAAGGTTGGTACGTGACATCTTTTATTGCTTAAAAGATCTAAGAAGTTCATTAATGTGATGGAATAGTTTCAAATTTTAAAATAAGTTTTACTTGCTGAAATTTACTCTTTCTTTCTTTTAAGGAATAAGGAAGTTTTGACACTATTTTATTCTTGAAAATTTGAAATATTATGGGCATTTGAAATCGAAACTTTTAGTAAAATAATTAGGGAGTGCATTTTATTTTGTATAGACAAATTAACCTGAATTGTGCAAAATGATAATTATTCAATCAAAATAGTAATTTATACTCCATCCATCCTCTATTTCTTGGACTTTTTTTTGGCATGCGTTTTCACGCTATTGATGATGAGTTTTAAAATGAATTTTTAAAAATATTTTTTCTTTTACTGGATCCTACTTTAAACCTTCATGAATAGTATATAGTCTATTTTAAATGAGCTCACTACTATGCATTCGTGTTTAATGGATTTTATCATAAAAAAAGAAAAGAAATTAGGTTGAACGTGCAACGTACGTTATCTCTGCTAGTTTTATTAAATAGTAGTAGTGCTGTAGTAATTATTTTAGAAGAACTATTTTTCGTATAATTGGGAAGGGGGATATTAAACATAGCCACCAAATTACTCCTCATAGCCACCATATTTAATTTAAATAATATTATTATCCAAATGTCCAATTTTACCCCATAGCCTACCCATTCTCTAAGAAACAAAGTATAAGCCCCCAAATCCAAACTTCCAAATTTCCCCGTAATCTGCCTCAATTCCTCCGAGCTTCTCTTATTCTCTCTCTCTCTCTCTCTTTCTATGCCTCTTATGCTTCCGGCGCTGCCTGTGGAAGCGAGTGTCTTCTTCACCAGTTAGAACTGGATTCAATCCACTTCTTTGAGTTCAATCCCGACAAAAGAAGCTTTACGATGACAGTTGTTCTTGCTGGACTCGTCCTCTAAACCACCGACCTATTTGATCAGGGGAGCTTGCTTGAATGTGATACAGTTTGGAGAATCTGTAAATTTTGAGATTGTTGTTTTGTTGCGAACTTATATATTCTTAATCATAGTCGAAGCTCTAAATATTTAGGGAAAATTGATTTGAAAAAAAAATTAAAGAATTTAAATTCTCTCTTCATCGTGCTGCGGCCATTGATGCAAGAATTTCACTATCATTGTTTGTTGTGATGCAATTTGACATACTTTTAGAACCAAAGAGATCATCGTTTTTGAAGAAACGAAACTCTGTTCCTGCAACTTAAATCAAATTCTCGCCCAATTTGTGGAGGCTATAAATTTTTTGCTGAAATCCTCAATGGCAGGTTTCCATTCTTACAGATGGGGGCTACGAAGTTATTGTTTTAGGAACTGAAATTGGGGATAAATTAGTCATTGATTAAATATTTTATTTTATATTTTAATTGAGGGGCTATAAAGAGAAATACGAGGGCTATGTTTAAAATCACCGAATTGGGACTGGTTTTTGGGCAGCTTACTTATATTGGGCCTAATCCAAATATATTCCTAGAAATTGGAAATTCTTTGTATTCGTCGATGGCCCAAAAATAGATGGTGTAGTTACGTGTGTGTGTGTGTGTTTTTTTTTTTCAAGAATGAACAAAATTTGTGCCACGAGTCTTGATTGGGATTTGGGACTAATCAACTCCTGATAGCGTAAATTTCGTGATATTACCGACAAAATATAATTAGAGGGACTACTCATATGATGGACAATAGTCGATGGTGACATTTTCCTTCTACCAAACTCTTATTTCAACTTTGAGCAATTAATATTCATTACACGTAGAAAGAATCACATTAATTGACTCGGTTGATTGGAATCTTAAATCAATAATACGATACAAACCTTATATTCGACCGAATTTGAATACATATTTTATTGCTATTGATACTATCTTGTGGCTATAGGAGAAAACATATATCTATGTGGATTAAAATGTAATAAATCAATTATTGTCACGAGATAAAAATGACTAATTGATTCCCCACTCAAATAATGTAAACATAAAAATATAATTTTAAATCGTTTTAGTTTTACAATTGTGCACATATATGTTGACGTTACCAGTATATAAATCTCTAGAGAGAGTGTTGACAAATGATATGTCGCTCCTCAATCAATGAAAACTAATCATCGTTCGTTCACTTTTGAATTATTTTTTTGAATTGTTTTATATTCTAATATTTTAGAAATTAATTCTGAAATCATTAAATATACATATATATAAAAATCGAAACTCAATTTGTTCTTTTTTTCATCAAACTTCAAAAAAATGAATAAGATGACAAATTGAATTTCGATTTTTATATATTTTGTAGATTTAATGACTTCAATATTGATTTCTAAAGTACCAGAATATAAAGCAATTGAAAATTTGAAAGGAAAAAAAAAATACTAAAGTGAACGAAAGATCACGAATTGAGGAGCGACATATAATTTCCCATGTTGTATATAATTGTTATGTCACCTTGCACCAATTAGTATAATTCAATGATATTTCGTAAAATTATCCCCGATGACGATGACCACGCATGATTATCCACTGTATAGTTAGTATATAAAATTAATTAATCAATCATGCATTCACTCATTTAATTGACCATCAATCATCATTCATGCATGAATATTAATATAAAAAATTAAACCCTATCTGAGTAGTAGGCTCTCTCTCTCTCTATCTAAATGTTGAACGAGCAAAGATCCACGAGTAGTAGGAGAACCAGAAACAACACTCATGGAGATGACGACGATGGATCGACGGCCACGATTAGAGACATCTACGCGTTGACGCCGCCGCCTTCATCATCATCTCTATCCATGGCGTCGTCGGAGAACTTCACCACCATCAGCCGCGAGTTCAACGCCCTCGTCCTGGCCGGTTCCACCATCCGAACCGACCAGAACCAGTCCGTCCCCGGTCCGACCAGCTTGGGCCGGGTCGGGGACTCGCCCGAGCTCGAAACCAACCCCTTAGCCATCGTAGGTGACGTGGCGGTGCGGCGAGTGGAGGCGGAATCGAAGATCAGCGCGTGGGAGAACGAGAAGATAGCGAAGATCAACAACCGGTTTAAGAGAGAGGAAGTCATAATCAATGGATGGGAAGAGAAGCCAGTGCACGAGGCTTCTTCATGGATGAAACGTGTTGAGGTCATTTATTCATTAATTAAGATTAATTAGAGCATTAATTTTACTTAATGATTTCATCAATTTAATTAAATTTATTAAGTGAAATGTGGTGCAGAGAAAAATAGAGGAGAAGAGGGCGAGAGCAGTGGAGAAGATGCAGAACGAGATAGCAAAAGCTCACAGAAAAGCAGAAGAAAGGAAGGCAAGTGCTGAGGGCAAAAGAGGAACAAAAATTGCAAGGATTCTGGAATTAGCAAATCGCAAGCGTTCGTTATTCTGATTAAGAAGGCCTATTATATACGCGGATAGAGTGTTTGTGAGCCATGAATAATTTCTTTATTAATTATTGGTGGATAATGAGAGTAAAAGCCTTATCGTGTGAGATACATGTCCAAAAATATGTGGTTACAATTATTGTGAACGAATTAAAAAAGAAAGTATCTATAATTTTTGTTATTATAAAATTCATATGAAACATGGTTAGTACACACTAAAACAGAAACAGAAGATCATATCCGTTATTTCTCATACACAGAGATGGAGATAAATAAAATAATGATAGTAAATAGAATATAAAATTTCACTGATGTTATATCTTACATGTTATACTCCTATATTAAGTAAATTTTGTATGGTTTGTGATCATTTTGTTTTTTTATACTTCATCCATCATATCCAATAATGCGTAATTTGTTGTTTTAGTCCATCTTACTCAACAATGCGCATTTTTTTTGTACACCACCACACTATCACCTACTGTATTTTTTTTACCCCTACTTTAACCCATATTTACAATAAAAATACTATACTTTTTCTCCACTGACATTACAACTACATACCTTTTATTAATACTTTACCGTTAATGTGAATCCCTTTCTCCATTAACATCACTATCCTCTACATTTTCTTAAAATCCGTGCCACAATTTTTGCCGCATTATTAGGTGGGACGAAGAGAATATTTATTCATAAGTGTTAATAAAACAACTGTCGTTGAGTCTCGCCTGTTGGAATCTAGATCTCGATTCCAACTTTTTGTTTTTTGTCTTTCTTCACATATGTTTACATGGATTTATTTCATGTGTCATGCTCGACTAAGGAGGAGTGATGAGGTGGCTGATGAGTCCGCTGATGAGGTGGCTGATGAGCAAGCTAATGTGGCGGCTGATGAACAAGCTGATGTGGCGGCTGATGTGGCTTGGACAATGGTCGAAGACCAAGTCACCGTTTGGGCTTATTCGGTATTGAAGGATGCTTGGGCTTATTCACTTATAGACCAACATGTAACAGTTCAATAACCTCCTTCCTATCTTCAAGGAACTGACCTACTTGGAGATTACAATGGTAGTTGGAAGACTCGGTCAAAGCAGAATCATGGGCTGTAGCATTGAGAGAATAACCGTCCACTAACTTCAATCAAGTCGTGCAAGGAGAAGAACGTGGGTATGTGACTGGATTGTAACCGCCATGACTAGCACTACTTGCATCGTGGGGTCTGATGTGCTTGGTGCTGTGGTGATTGCAGTTGTTTATAAGGAGACATAATTGCTGGAGATAAGGGGGCTTTTGGTGAGATTAATTTTTCAGATGAGATTCGTCCAAAAGTGTTTGTAGTTGAGTAATACTAGTTTGAGAGTTAGTAATTTTTCATAGGTCTTTTCCTCAACTCTAGTTTGTAATTCTTTGTGAATTATAGTGAAAGTTTCGCCTTAAGGCATCTGCAAGATATAATTCATATATCTTGCAGAAAAATCATCTTCCTCATCTCTGTTTTTCTTCTTTCTATTTTTGTCTTTTTGTTTTTCGTTTTTCGTTGCCTCAGTATCTGATGAGGTGCTCGCAGAGCTAGCCTCTATGAGTACCTCTGTGCTCGCCCCCGGCATGTGATGGTTTCCGCTGCGTTTTTGTGTTCAAAGAGACTGTCACAGTGCAAACCTCTGCGAACACCTCTGTCTACATCACCGGTTGATGCCAACATCGCCCTGCTCACCAAGACTTCGAATGTCCCTCATTCACGCTTACACAAATCTGTTTGATACTTCAAATCGACTCACGCCTAATTGAATATTGCATAACCAAACTTTTGATGGGTTTAAAGTATTTTGGTAATAATATTTTTATATATTATTAGGGTAGGTTGGTGATTAATTTTTTTCTCATAGTATTTTGAAATATGCATATGATCATATGATCCTACATTAAAGAAGAAAAAGCTCAAATGCGTCGTGCGTGGATGTTGTAGTTAGAAGTTGGGCCCAATAAATATTAATTTGTACCATGTAAGAATATACAATGCGTGGGTTCAAGTCGAAAATAAGATTACTTTTAACAATTAAAAGCCCAAATCTACGGGAGAGAGATCTTACAAATTTCGTGGTGAAAACTAGAAATTCATCTTAACTATTCATCCAACACAAATTAAGGTTTGAGATTCGATCTGCATATCTATATTATTGATTATTTAAAATAAAAATAAAAAATCAATGCTTAGAAGGGCATTTTAGGATTAAAAAGAGATCCCACCAAATCATACTTGTTTACTTTGGGTGATTATGCCGGATTAACTAATTTTATCCGACCTAATTTCATGTTTATTTTGTATGATTAAAAATATAGTATATCCCAAGGTATTGACCAGAACTTTTGTTTAGTATAAAATTGTATTATTTTTCTTTATTGTTTTTATGTGGGTTTCTTAGAATTTTGTTATTTTAGTTTGTGTTTCCAGGAATGTTTATTGGGTTTTGGTTGATGGTGATTGATAGGAGTAAATGGAAGGAATCAAGATTGAGAGTGAAGAATCGAAGTGAAATTGAAGAGAAAGAGAAATGATGAATGTTGGTCCCGAAAGTAGCGAGTCGCACTTAGAGGGGGGTGGGGGGGTGAATACGTGTGTGGAGAAGTGTTTAACTTCTCTTCGATTTTTCGGCCTCTTGCGAAGCGTGACGCTTTGAAAGTGTTTCACGCTTTCAAAGCTTCTTGCTAGGCGAGTGGTGCGGTGCGGAATGTGGTGAGCTATTATACTCGCTTTAGTTATCTTGCACTTAAAATAGTTTATCACTTAGAGTGAGTGTGTGTGTGTTATGGATAATCAAAGCATGAAGAATATAAAGAGCATAACACAAGAGTTATAGTGGTTCGGAGGTTACGCTCCTACATCCACTCTTACCACCTTCACTCGGTGATGAACTTCACTCTCATCACCTTCACTCGGTGATGGAACTTCACTCAAAGCTTGGGGTTTACAACAGGCACCCAAGATCCTATGTGAGTTTATACGATCGGCACTCACGAGCCTATGAGTTTATACGATAGGCACTCACGAGCCTTACAACCTTTACAAACTAAACTCTCAAACTTGGTTTGGGTTTGGGTTCGTATAGTTTCCAACTAATGAGAAATCCTTTTACAATGAAGCATAATGTAGAAGGCTAGGATTTCTCTCTAAGGCTTATGGATATAGAAGTTGAAGCCTTATGGATAAACTAGAAGATTGAGATCCGTAGATATTCTTGGGAGAGATGTAGGATGGTTGCTACTTTGTTTGCTTGCTCTCTCATCATCTTTTCTATGTAGCTTGAACCTTCTATTTATAGTAAGGGACACTAATCTATCCATTAGAGAGATAGAGTGTGTGTTCCTCACTTGTCTAATCCGAATTTGAATTATTCCTTGATAGAGCACAATCCTAGGAAGATAGCCGTTGACTAGTGGAGCCTAGCCCTGCAAGTTCGGCGATTAGACATATCACAGTCCATTGAGCAATCCTGAGCGGACACGTGGCCTGGCAGCTGTCGCTTCTCACCTGCTTGATCAAGCTGGAAGCTCTCTTTGGCCCTGAGAGGCGCTTTGGCTGGAAGCGCGCTCTGGAAGAGAGACGCTTTGAACTTTGGAAGCGCGCTCTGGAAGAGAGGCGCTTTGAACTTTGGAAGCGCGCTTCAGACTTGGAAGGCGCTTTGAACTTTGGAAGCGCGCTCTGGACCTGGAAGACACTTTGAACTCTGGAAGCGCGCTTCGGACCTAGAAGGTGCTTTGAACTTTGGAAGCGCGCTCTGGACCTGGAAGACGCTTTGAACTCTGGAAGCGTGCTCTGGACCTAGAAGGCGCTTTGAACTCTGGAAGCGCGCTTCGGACCTGGAAGGCGCTTTGAACTTTGGAAGCGTGATTTGGACCTGGAAGGCATTTTGAACTTCAAAGCGCGCTCTGGCCCTTCCTTTGGTCAGGCGCTCCGGCTTTCCTTCAGAGAGGCGCTCCGGCTTTGCTTCAGAGCCACTCCGGCTTTCCTTCAGAGCCGCTCTGGCTTTCCTTCAGAAAGGCACTCTCACCTAGACACTCTAAAATTACATTTCAATAAATAGCTCCCTAACAAGTGAGCTCTTCTAATACATTAAAATATATATTGTAACTTGAGCTAGATCATCAAAGATAATTAGGGAAATATTTTATGAGAGTTTTGGAATCCAATCAAAACACAATTGAATCCAAGTTCCCCCTTAACATAATATCCCAACAATGAAGAAGCGTAGGAAAGAAACGAAGAAATCAAAGAAAATGAAACGCAGCAAGTGCTGGAAACGCATCGATTGCTAGGCTTGCAGAAGGAAAAATTCAGAGAAGTAGGTGCAGCGGTTGTTGGCACCCAGCAGTTGCTGGGTGCCAAGTCGGAAATTTTCAGAGATAGATGCGTAGCACTTGCTAGATCGCAACAGTTGCTGCAATCGGAAAATTTCTATTATTATTTTTATTTTATTTCGTCTTTATCAATTGGGCCCAAGGAGAAAATGATATTAGTGTAGAAACACGTTTGAAAAAAAACCTTCACTGAATATTACTTTAGAAAACTGCTATGGAGAATTCTGGGAGGATTCAGACTTGAAGTTTGGATTTGGTGCTTAAATTCTTTTGGCAATTCAACGTGAGTTTTCTTATGATGAGATTCTTGCCTTTGGTTGTTTGAATGATGATGAGTGGCTAAATTCTCTTATAGGATTCAGATTTTCGGAAATCGATAGTCGAATTTCATGATTTATACATGCTTGTTGATTGAATCGCACTTGTTTAATTTGAATGCTTGATCACCGTTTGAATTTCTTAAATACTAGTTGAGATCGAGAGATAATTCTAGTATTGGATTGAGGTTTAATCAACATCGGTTTTGAATCGAAAACGTATGAATCGATTGCTTATTTATTCGTCTTTGAATTCTTAATTGTGTAACTTGAATATGAGAGTTATGGTTACTGCTTAGTTATGAATACGAAAGTTAATAATTAGGCAACTCTTAAGAATTTTTGGTGATTGAATAAGTGCATGTATTGATCGTGAGACTTGATTATTGACGGAAGATATTCTGAATCCTAGCCCTTAATTCTTGATTTTCTCTTCGTTTATTTTCGTTGATTGATTTTTTTTATTTGATTGGCATTACTTCCAAAGTTCTTGATTAGAATGTTTAGGATGTTTGTAATTCTTGTTCTGTGTTAGTGCTTTTATTGAAAAGCCCTGCTAAATTTTCCACGAGATTCGACTTGGGTTGACTTATTCGTCTACTATAAATCTCGTACTATTGCGAGAACCTACAATACACATTTAGGTTAAACAACTTTATCCATTAATTTAGTACTAAACATGCCATAAAACACATGAGATTTGAAAAATACTCTCACATCCCATATTTTATCTCATCTCATGCAATTAGTCATATACTTCAGAGTAAACACTTCTTACGGAATTAACATCCCACGCTCTCTCCAAATCTCAAATATGATATTTTTCAAAATTTAATGAATTATGATGTTCTCACTTACATTCATCTAAGAATTACATTTTTATTGAATTATTGATGCTAATCTTGTGACAGTTTTTAGCATTGTGGCAAATCTTATGGATGACGAGGGAAGTGGTGACACTGTCGATGCAACCGATAGGTTACGACGATTTTGAGTGTTTTGGTTTATTATTATTATTATTTAAGTTTTTATTTTTTTCCATAACATATTGATTGGTTGCTCTAATTTTGAATACATGAATAGTTTATTAGTCAACTCAAGAAAGTGCCGAGTAGGGCTATCTAAACGGTTCTGAGTTCTAGGTTTACCGGAACCGAGCCGTATCTGAGTACCCGAAAATAAAAAAATTGGGTAATGGGCCGGTTCCGGTTCCAGAATTTTAGATATTTTTCGGGTTTCAGGTTGTCTGGAACCGAATGGTGGGCACCTGAAAACCTGGATTTCTTTATATATAATAGTAATTATTATTTATTTATTAATATATATTATTAATTCTTTTAATGTTAAGTGAATTGTGATGATGATGCATTTGTTTTTATTTTTTATTTTTATGGATTCAATGAATTATAATAAATTGATGTAGGAATTATTTTGATATTTTTTTTATGATTGCAATTAGGACATAACTATTTTGAAGGTTGATAAAAAAGATTATTTTGAAGTTTGAATACATGTTACTTCCTCCATCTCAAGTATTAAGACACATTTTTTTTCGGCACGGAACTTAAGACGAGAGTGTTTAGTGTGTAAAGTGTAATGTGTGTAGGGATGTGATGTGGTTTATGTATTTAGACATATTTTTAAACAAGAGCATCATAGATGCATAAAAACATATCCATGTTTGATCTTAAATGAAAGATCGTATCAAAATCTTTAATTTGGTATAAAAATCATAAAAATCGAATAACAAACGAGACAGTTATGATAGTTTAAACTTTTAGGATTTAAATTATATTGGCATACGTGCTGAGAGATGAGTGAATGATAAGATTTAATTAGATAATGTTAAGTTTAATAAGAGGTTTACTAATTGTACTATTAATTAGCTAATTATTTCCCAAAAAGAAAAGGTGTCAAAATAATTGAGACGGCCCAATAAGAAAAGGGTGTCAGAATACTTGAGATGAGAGAGTATTATTTTGGTAAATAGATTTTATTTTTTTTCAAAAGCACACAATTATGTTCTTTTCGGGTACCCGGAGCCAACCCGAATTTATTCGGGTCAGTTTCGGGTATCCAAACTTTTTTCTATGTCAGGTAACGGGTCCTGATTTTATTCTAACTAGTACCACACCCGTGCGATGCACGGATAAATTGTATCATGTATGAATTAAAAATATATATATATATTATGTATAGTAAATTGTATCATGTATGGATTAAAAAAATATAATATTATGTATAATGGTTATATTTTTTTATTTTTTTTAAAGTTTCTTAAGAAAATCAATTTATTGTTTATGGACGTCACATGAGTACAATATTATTGTAGAATTGTAAATGTATATGACTCGTATATTTTTCAAAGTATTGTAAATGTATTTTAAGATTTATATTACTCAAATCAAATTAATGTACATACTCTCACTCCCACAAATTTTATTCGGGGGTGGGCACATATATTACAAAAACAATTTTTTTATAATGAAATCAGAATTATAAAGTAAATAAGTTAGATTCAACGCATAGTTAGGCAATCATAAATACTTCAAAAGCATCCATAAATTTGGTTGTGTGTACATCATTTATAATATTAAAATCCGTCTGAGGTGAATGTTTTGTCTGTGCTTAAGTATTATTTACTTTCGGACTTATTCATTAAAATCATGTATTGATTAACCGACTCAACTACATCAAATGTTAGGGTGAGTATTGGTATGTTAATTTTTAAACGTATATTCAAAATTATTTTGTATTTATATAACTATAATAAGATATAGTTTGGGTTTTCATGAAATTTCTATATTAAAAAAAAAAAAGAAATGTAATCATGTCAGTGAGGCCGGCCTAGCTCAAGTTGCAAAAACTAAGGCATAAGTATATCTTAAGTGGGAGGTCTTAGGTTCAAATCTTACAAGTTGTTGGTTCGTATAATCCTACACTCCTATTTATATGAGTTTGTTTGGTATATATATGGTCTAAGTTTGATAGTAATATATTCTTTGTAATATGTCTAAATAGTGATGATCCTGTACACAATCAATATCTTTTTACCGAAATCACTTCATGTCAATATTTTAACCTCTAGAACATGTTTTCTTACCAATAAAACTACACCACTGACAAACATGGGTTTTCATGCTTCATTTTAGGATAAAGTTGATGGAATTGGTGTGATTTTATTGCTCTTTTGTGCCTCATTTGATTAATTGTCTATTGTTGTCGGTCGCATTACTCCTTGGTTCATTTTGATTATTTTACAGGAAAAATGAATCCAATTTCAGCAAAGATGACAATTCCATATCGAAGTTCGGATCGAAACAAGCATATAGGAAAAAAATAGAAGTCGATTCGGAGTTCGGACGAGGGAGAACGGGCCGAAACAAAATCATTGCGCGTGGAGCGCCGGGCGCGTGCCAAAGAAGGATTCCGAAGCTGCAGCGCACGACCACTCGCGTGGGCGCTTCAGAGGGCACCCCCGGGCGCGCGCCGCCCGTTACTCCTTCCGGAATATCCTATTTTGAGCTCCAAACTTCCATATTATTATGTTTTGACCCCCGTTATTTACTTTTCTAATTACAAATCAACCTCCATGCTACACCAACATATAAATAGCATTTTATGATTTATTTTTAGGGTAGCTTTCACTCATCTAGCCCCTTTTTACACATACTAAATCTCTACGTCATCCTCCATCCTCCATTTTTATCCATTTTGGGAGAGGAAGCTCAACCTTTGAAGATCATTGGAAGAGGAGCATTAAGGATTCAAGATCAAGGCCAAAGAATAGGATTTGAACTTCTCAATTCTCTTTTTCTTTTGTTTTGTTTCATGAGTTACTTTGATTTGGGATTTATGTTTATTATGCTTATGATTGACTAGATTTCTATATCCTAGGGATTGGGCTAGATGTATTTGTGATGAATTGAGCTTGATATGACCAATCTATGGTTTAATGATTACTTCTTCTTAATGATCATGATTTTAATTGCATGTATGGTTGATTAGCTACCAATTATGCATATCTATTGTGTTGGGCCAATAATCGGGAGATGAGGTTCAATAATTAGAAGTGATCGTTGAGCATTTGAATTCAATACACCGGGAGGTTGAGAGTTTAAGTGAGGGTTAATTGACCTAAGGAACCTTTTGGAGTTATAGGCTAGACTTTAGTTGGGGACGACAAAGCTAGCTCTTAATCAACGGAGTTAGTCGCCCAGGATGGGGCTAAATCTAATTCGCGATCACCCTAAGTAAGTATAATTAAAACATAGGTTGTGAAGTTAAGTTTGGTCCATTTGCAAATCCATTGATGCCAAGTTCCTAAGATAGCTTCTCCCCAATTGTTTTCACCATTTTATTTTGTGTTTGTTTTTGTTTATTTGCTTCCACTTGTTTAGTAGTTAATTAAATCAATCCCAATCTGCCAGCTTAGATAAATTCGAATGACTTAGTAATGGTATTCACGATTCTATCGAATTAGTCTCCGTGAAATGACCTTGCTTACCTTATTCTATGATAGCCCCATACACTTGTGAGTTGCTTAAATAGTTAGGCGATCAACCACTGGCCTTCGAATTGAGCTCAAGGTTAAGCAATCTCGGATACTTCAAATTATGTGGGTGTCTGTTGTTCAAATCTATATAATACTCTCTCCGTCCCAAAAAATTTAGTTCCCGATTTGGCCGACACGAGTTTTAAAAATGATATAATTAACTTCTATTGTTTATTGATAGTGAAGATTGTGTCTTACCTTTAATACTAATATAGCGTATTTTATTGTTTATTGATAGTGGAGATGAGATTTTATCTTTATATATATTGTTTCTCTGTATTTTTATAGTGGGTCTATCTATGTCCAAAAATAAAAGGTGAAAATTTTTAGAGGGCGGCTTAAAACGAAATTATGAGTAAAGGTTTTAGGGACAGAGGGAGTATACAAAAGTAGCTACGAATTTCTACTTATAGAAAAACTCAATTTATTGATTACATGCCTTCATTGACATTTATGATAATTCAACTTATTTTTTATCAAGTCTATGTACTTAGTTTGCGTTAGCATTTATAATTTTTATTCGATGATAACATTTGTAAGAATTCATAGATTTATCAATTTTAGAAATGATATGTAGTTATGTATCTCCTCAATCACTATACCGACTTTATGAATTTATATATGAGTTTAAAGGTGGAGGCCCCCAAAATCTTTTATTAGTAAGAGGTCTCGTGTTCAATTCTCACTGCTGACATGTGGCATGTGGAGTAGTTTTCTCATATTTGTATGGTGTACATTTATCACCTATATATGAAGTATATGAATAGAATGTGTTATAATTGTAATAGATTTGATAAGCAAATAACATTAACCCAGCCGTATCCATTATAAATATGGGAGACACTTCCATCAGCCTGGACTTACATTGTGGTTCATTGAATGTTTTTACAAGGCTTTTTTATTTTTGGTTGTGTGCCAAGTTAATTAATTGGGTCAAGAGATTTATTTTGATTTCAAGGCTTGACCACATTATGCGGCCAAACTGATACAAGTCTTTGTCTTTAAACATAGAGTTTATGTGCATATTACTAATACAAGAGTAATACCCCCAATGCTTACTGTGGGCACGCTTAATGTGCCCACATATGATGTGACACTGGTATAAATAATTTTTTTAATAAAAATCATATTAAAATTAATTAAACCTAACTGAATAAACTAAACCCTAAATAAAGATGTGTTACTGGTATAAATAAAAAATTAATAAAAATCATACCAAAATTAATTAAACCAAACTAAAAAAAACTAAACCCTAAATTAATAAATAAATAAATAAAAGTGGTATTGTCTACATATAATACCGTGTGTTTACCTTTTTTTTTTTAACATATATAGTTTATTGAAATTTAAAAACCGCACTACGGAGGACTCAAACACATAACCTTTGGGGTCTTGGGCATTTACCCATCCCGATAGGCTAACACATGTATTTACCATATTATTTATATACAATGTATTAATTAAATAAATTTATGAAATTAAAAATATCATAAGTAGGAAACCATCACTTATGGATTATAACTTTTTAGGCCATTTTGCTAAAACTTAATTATAAAGTCAAAAAATAATCACGGTTACTATTAAACTCAATCCCAAAACTTGATATATCTCTTTAACTAGTTATTATGGTCATGATATGTAATAATAACAATACAAATCAATTATTGGGTTTAACAAATCAATTTTAGAATCAATCTTAAAAATTATAATGGTTATTTTTATGTACTTAATTTGCGTCAACATTTATGAATTTGCTGGATGATAACCTTTGTAAGAATTCATAGATTTATCATTTGTAGAAATTATTGGAGTGCTAGAAGCTAGATTATAGTTTGTAGTAATAATTAAATAATATTCAATCAATATTGAAAATTGTCTACATTTCTTGAATATGATGAACTAAGAGTATACAATCAATCATGTTCACATATTATTTAGATTTATCAATCATCTGTGATCGTTGCACGATATATTTAGTTAACATAAATTCACTTATAACAATTCGTGTTACCAACGGAAAACCGGAACGATAGACATGCTAAAAAATATGATGAACCAAGAGCAATGACTACCAATCAACCAGATTAATTTCACCCTTGGTACTCAACTTTTCCACAGCGCATATTTTGATATATAATCTGTAAAAAAAACACAATATAACTTCAGTTTGGATCTCAGTAATACTACAGCTCCCAATTTACATCAGTTCTTGGCACTCGAGGAAAAGTGCTTACAAATCTATATGATACAATTCTAAAAGTAAATACATTTTGATTTTGAAACTTACGCATAAAAGTTCATTCTTCTACTTTTGTGATTGATTTACGTAGATTAATGATAATTAGCGATTACATTATAGCTGAAACAAAATGAAACCCAAACCAAAATATATATGATGATTACATTAGATGCAATATCGAATGAACAATAGCAAATAGTATACACGAATTATTGTAGTATGTGTCATGTTCGTTCACCCTTACTAAGATACAATACATTGCCGCCCCAATAACTTCTCTATCCAATTCCTAAACCTCAACTCCAATGTCATATGTATCTAATTTGAAGCTCAAAATATTGATGCTGTAGACTAACCTTATGCTTCTTCTTTTTTGAAAAATGGGAAATGAAGGAGCATAAACCAAAAGCAAGTGGAGTGTGTATGTGTGTGTTTCTTTTAGAAAAATTTCCGACATATATAGGCATAAGATAGTATAAAAATAGGAAATTTTTAATTAAAGCCATAAATTATGCATTTGTAAATTTGATTGATTGAAATTGTTAATGTACCATTAAGGTATACAATCAATACATTAAATTTGCATAAATTAAACATTAAAAAAATTGTGTTTGATAATTTTATAAATCCAAAATTTTAGAATTTCGATAAAGCAAATTTTGGATTGTGTCTATACTTCTATGAACTATCTAATGATGAAGCTTTATATTTTCAATTTCAAATAGTAGAAGAAAAAAAAACCTCTCCGATTTATTATTATGCATACATCTATACCAAAAATTAATAAAAAAAAGTCACGAAATTTACTAATTATGCTATTGTATTTAATATTAGCATATAAATATATGGGCAAAGTTTAATTACTTAGTTGACTTTGATATATGATATTAATGTATATGCTTAATTAAAGAAATTAATTTTAAAAAAATGTTGTATAAAAGTTTCTATTTATAAAATACAAAAAGTTTCTATAAGTAGCAATAAGTAACTGTTATTATTATATACTACTTCCATCTCACCTAATTGTCTCATTTGCTTTTTGACATTTCAGCACGTTTTTCCACCGAAACCTAGTACGAGTTTTAAAATATAATTTTGAAGTATCGTTTCTTTTACGGGATACTTTTAAAACTCGTACTAGGTTTCGGTGGAAAAGCGTGCCGAAATGTCAAAAAGCAAATGAGACAATTAGGTGGGATGGAGGTAGTACGTAGAAATTTCGATTCGGGTGCCTAAAAATTTCGGGTCGAATACCCTAACCGGCCCCAACAAACAGCCCTATTTGTCGAGAGTATATTTCACGTCAAATTTTTTCCATGACTTTTTAATTTTCTTAAAAGAAAAATGTCTTTTTGCAGGCGTACAATTGGACAGTCAGCTGTCAGCTACATAATTATTTAAATTATATTTAAAATTCCAAACTGAACTTACCAATCACTTTGGAGATTTGTGGATAATGCAGGTTAAAAAATTACTTTAGTATAATATTTAATTTTAATTTAATTCAATTTATTTAGGAGCTGCGTCACTCACATGGGCCAAAGTCATGTGTATTGGCAATACTTTGTCCACTTTTAGTGGGCCAACCTTAACTTTACGGTCCAGTCCACATTTATCGGCGGCAAATAATAAAGACATACTATGATTTTTTTTTTTTTAACATTATTCATTTGTTTCTTAAAATAAAAAAAAAACCATTAATTTGTTTTATTATTATTGGGTTCTTTTTGTCAATTTATTAATTCAAAGCTAGGCTTTTGCACGAAACTATTCAATCTAGAATTTACTCCTATTCAATTTCGGACAAGGAAAAATCCCATTTGAAATGACACCATAGTCATATTTAATGTTTACATCTTTGATGAGACATTGTCACATTAATTATTTTTTTATTTTGGATTTAGTTTTTTTTAGAGTTTAATTTTTTTGTAAGATTTATTTTATAAGTTAATATTAATAATATTTTTGGTAAATATATTACTGTCACGTCAAATGTGTACATATTAAATATGCACATTTATGTCTAAATTGACAAGACACTTCTCTTTTAATCAATTAATTTGACCTCTAATCAATTTATTTGTGAGTCATTTCTCCATATTTAATACAATAATAAAAAATACCAAAAAAATAAATAAAATGAATTGCTGATAAAATATGGGATTGGGATGAATAGAAATGCTCCCCTACCTTAATGTGTCCACCGGTGATGTGGCAGTGTCACGTCTGTAATTTTTCCTTTTAGGGTTCAGTTTTTATGTTAGGGTTTAGTTTTTTATAGTAGAGTTTAATTATTTTTGGTAGGATTTTTATTAATTTCCTTATATATTCCAATGTCACGTCATCCGTGGGCACATTAAGCATGTTCACGATGGGCATTGGAGCATTACTCTTGGGATGAATAGGACAATGTTTATATTATACCCAGTCAAATATCGTCGTGGAAATCGTCGTTTCCTCCCAACTTGTCGAGGAAGAGCAATAATATAAATAAAGCAAGAAAAAGGGGAGAGGAATTCTAGAAAGAGAAGGAATCTAGAAAGAGAAAGAGACATTACCTTCAAACTGCAGCATAGATATAGTGAGGTGAATGCGACTGGAATTCCACCTCCCTAGCCTGGCGCATTTATTACTTATTAACCTTGCTTTCTATAATGGGACCGTCTCCGTCTCTCCCCCCAAATTTTCTTGCAACTTCTTCAAACTTTCTCACTTTCTCAATCCAAAGCTTAAAAAATCGTTTCTTGTATCGGCCCTTTTCGCTGCTGCACGCCTTAACCAAGCGTACGAGGTAAGGGAAGAAACAAACAAAAACAAAAAAACGTGAAGGCTCGACGCTCTCCATTATATTTGCGTGAAGACCAGGTGTCAGTAGCTTGATCCAGTGGTTTTCGGGTGAATTTCAGGTGGGAAAATTCTGAATTTTTTTAATGGATTTCTCTGCAAATTCTTTCTTTAGCTTTGTGTTCTTCGTAGGAAGCAGTCGCATGTGATGATACTTTGTTTTGATGATTCGAATTATGTGGCGTTGATTTGTAATAAACGAGATTTTTCATTTTTATTTTTTGTTCTTTAGTTAGATCAATCAGAATCAGCGTGTGTTTGTGTGAGAAAGTTTCTATGCATTTTGGCGTCAGCTTTTTGAGCAATGCGGGCTTTACATTTAGATCTCATGTCTCGTTACTTTTTTACTTCTTAACAGATTATTTGTTGATTGGTTTGATCGCCTCTATCAATGGTGAGAGCTCATGTTTCTGATTTGTTCATGTTAATCATTGTGAAAATGAAGAGACTAATTTGATTTTCTTGATATAATTATGTGTTATGATCAGGGGGAAGCTCCAGCTTTCATTGCTGATGATCTCCATGGAGATCTTTCCAACGGGCTTCGCTTGAAATCGAACGGCTGTGAAACAATCATCAACATGGGCTCCAATAGAACAGTATGGAAAATTCAATATATTGTATGAATGCTCTGCTTCCATGTGCATATGGCTATGGATAAATCTTGGATCTTTTTGTAATGTGAATTCAGTTTGTCATTGGTGCAACGGGAAATGGATCTGATTGCTCGGTTGGAGTTCGGATTTTTGATAAATCTACAAGTGAATGGTAATAATCTATTGATGTTTAATGCTGTTTTCTCGAAGTTGAGATAACTTGAATTTCATTATATTATAGGGTGATTCCCACTGTGTTTGGTACCAAGCCTAAGCTATTAAAGGGCCATTCGGCTATAGCCTTGGATGAAGATCGGATTCTGGTTATTAGGGGTGACTCGACCTCGGATGACTGCTTTTGGTTTCTTGAGGTTCGTTTGTCTAGCATCCTTGTAACATTAGGGAGAAGCTGATGATGCTTTACTTATGTCTTGTGTGTATTCATCTATTGTGCCTCTTTTTTTTTCGATTTTGGTTATCATGGTTGAATCAACCTCAGATGACTTGTTTTGGTTTCTCGAGATTAGTTCCTTTTGCATCCTTGTAACATTTGGGAGAAGCTGATGATATTTGCTAGCTTTTCACACCTCTGTGCTCGAATTCTTAGGTGAATACTGCATTTGTTAGAGAGCAGAGAGTGAGACTAGGGAGTGAAGTTGTTGCTTGGAGTAAAGGTGTGGTTGGTGAAGCTCAAATACCCATTGTTATCAGTGGTCCTTCGGGAGTTGGTAAAGGTACCCTCATTGCCAAATTAATGGAGGATTTCCCTTCCATGTTTGGATTTTCTGTGAGCCACACCACTCGAGCTCCAAGAAACAACGAGAAAAATGGGGTTCACTATCATTTCACTGAACGTAGTGTGATGGAGAAAGATATACAAGAAGGGAAATTCCTAGAATTTGCAGCTGTTCATGGAAACCTCTACGGAACAAGTGTAGAAGCAGTCGAGGCAGTCACTGACCAAGGAAAGGTATGACTTCTTGTTTCATTTTTCCTCCATAGTTCATTTGATGCTCGATTTTGTGAAGTTTAAGCCATGGATATTTATTGCTTTGTGTAGAGATGCATTCTTGACATTGATGTTCAAGGGGCTAGAGCAGTGAGGGCTTGTTCTCTTGAGGCCATATTCATCTTTATCTGTCCTCCTTCGTTCGAGGATCTTGAGAAACGCCTTCGTTCAAGGTGGGCCACGGCCACCCTTCTATATATATCAAGTCTCTCTCACCTTGCGTAATTTGTTATTGACAGAAGTTCGTATATATCTAAATAGGGGGACTGAGACAGAAGAACAGATCCAGAAACGTCTGCGAAATGCCAAGGCAGAGATTGAGCAAGGAACCTCGTCTCAACTCTTTGATCATATCTTGGTCAATGATGATCTGCAAACGTGTTACGAGAATCTCAAAGTGATTGAATCTTCCATGCATATTATTTTTCTCTTTTCTCTTAGCTCACATTTTTTGATATGATACTGAAAATTTGCATCTCACATATCTTGCAGAAACTTTTAGGCCTCAGTGATGGTGCCAAGACTGTTAATTTATCAGGTTATTTTTGGAACCAATTATGTCTGTTTCGATAAATATTTGGCTCGTAAACTGAAATCAGCGCTCCTTTTTCAGCTCAAGAACCGATTCACGTGCCTCTGGAGCACACCATCTCAAAAATTGATCAAAAGATCCTGATAAACTGCAGTAGTCCCCAGCAAGAAAAAACAGCTGCCAAAATGTAAGCAAAATAGACACGAAATCACAAATCCATCTACTATCATTTCAGGGATATTGAATCCTCTATCTATTTCTTGCAGGTTTGTGCTGGATTTATCTTCGATCAAGGGCGGGGCGCCTGGTAGGACAAGGGGTCTGAATTTTTACGAGGCTGAAGCATCCGCAAATGGCACTAATGGTTTCAAAATGGGAAGCTAACATCAACCTTTTACCTAAAGATAATTCTTCATCCTTATTTTACTTCATAAACTCAATTATTCACTTAGTATCTTCGAGGTTTGAGGGTATAGGACTTAATACACAAAATGTGCAACAGCTAACAAACTATTTCACCTCCCATGATTCATACGGAGGTAACATTCTACTCTTCGAATTCCTGTGACAAGAAACATGAAAACCGATTCACCCATTGTTGGGATATGATATAATCGAATGCCTACTCTTCGGGTTCTGTTTTTCCTTAAAACTTCTGCGATGAACCTTAAAGGGCTCGTTTTTCACACGCCCTGTTTGCAGCTCATCTATGATTGCTTGCATGAACCACTAGTGTGTGTGATCAGTCCATGAGGGATGGTTGATTTCTTGCATGTGGAGAACCACCTAGTGCGTGTAGTGTGTGTGAGTAGTCCATTTGCATGGGATGGATAATTGAAATGAAAAGCAATGAGTGTGGACAGCTATCATTCAGTGCAGTACATGGTTATCATATTTTTCTCAAAAATTTGGACCACTTTTTTTAGCCAATCTATGGAGATTGCAAGCATTTATTGGATTGTTTCTTGATATTTACTTTTTGATAAATAAATTCTATTATGATATTTTTTCTCTTAGAGATTCACCACTTTTTTTTTAAAAAAAATACTACTCCCTCCGTCTCCCATATATATGTGCAGAGAGTTTTGGAGGAAATGAACATATTTTTGAAGAATTTGTAAGGTGGGGTGTAGGGATCTGGGGTAGTGGATCTTGGACACGGTCCAGATTCGGGAGTCCAGATCCATTTTTTAGGATCTGGAGTGCTAAAATTTTGGACCCTGATGGATCCGGGCTGATCCGGACTTCACTCTTAATTTCCGGATCTGGATCTGGAATTTTATTTTTGAGATCCAGATCCGGCCCAAGGACCCGGATAATTTATTATATATATTATTTTATAATATTCTACTAATAAATATCTATATCTACTTAGTTATTCTAATTAAATCTCAAACCTTAATAAATCTATTTTTAATTTGAAAGTTCGATGCTTAAAATATAGATACGTTTCATGTTTTTTTTAATATGTTTAAGTGAATGACACTTTTTATTGGCAAGTGGATTATTGGTGTGGAAAATTCTTGATAGGTATGTGTGAAAAATTATTTATTTTGGTGCAAATCAATTCATTTATGGTTGAATTTTTATTTTTGTTTTTTTATTTTTTTTTCTAAGATATTTTTTAGGTGATAACTACGGATCTAGGTCTAGACCCGAGATCCGCCAGATCCAATGAATCTGAATTTGGATTCGATTTTTTTAAACCTGATGAATCTGAGTCGGATTTAGATCTCGGGTTAAAATTTCGGATCTAGATCTAGACCAAACAAGATCCGGCCCATTGCCATCCCTAATCTGGGGTGAGTACAAATAGGCATAGTGTGGCATGTTTCTTTTTCACTTGACATGATTCTACATTTAGAAAGATTCACCTACTTTTTGTTGTGGGGAGCACATATGCTCTTAATTAATAAAACTATTTTTTTGTATATAATTAGAAAATTATTTAGTTACTATTTGTAAATTGTTTTGTCTATAAGTTTTATAAGTCGTACAAATTAGTGAATTACTCACCGAGAAAAATCAAACGAGAAACATCATGAGTGGCGTTTGTAGAATTTTAACTGCTGGTCTTTTCAAAGATCTTGGATTTAGTTCAAAACTTATTGTAAAATTATTTACCTACATATACAATTTTACCGCCATTATTTAAAATTCAGTTTATGAATTTATCATTTCGTCCAAGTGAAAATGCCTATTTTCACAACTTATGTAAGAAATGCCTACAATTATAAATGGAGAAATAGATAAAAATAGACTTTGAGATATTAAAGATAAATAATAGCCACTTGGATAAAAAAGATAAAAAATAGTCACTCTTACCATAATACTTCCGTCCTTGCCTAATTCATGAATTTAAATTCATGAATTGCTCTAAAAATATAAAGCAATTCACGAATTTTACAAACACAATTCGTGAATTACTCACAAAAAATGCCTGAATTCACGCATTCACCCAAATTCGTGAATTCACTCAAAAAAATACCTGAATTCACGAATTTTCACCCAAATTCGTGAATTCACTCAAAAAGTAAATAAGTCATGATTCGTGAATTAGTAAAAAAAAAAATAATTCACGAAATTCATTAGTGGCTATTTTTTATTTTATCTAAGTGGCTATTTTTTGATTTTTTTTTTATCTATGTGGTTATTATTTATTTTTCTTTATCCCAAAGTGACTATTTTACTACTTGCCCCTATTATAAATCATGTAAAAATTGCCTAAAAGCTATGAGCACTCAAATAATTGCTAAGGACAAAATTGTATTTGCCTTTGCATAATTCCTTTGATTAATAGCTCTTAAAATATGATTAAATTCAAAACTTTAAATATCATTCGAGTATATAGACTAAAAGCTAATTCCGCACTAATACTTGGTCTAAATTAACATGACGTCCTGTACTCATTATTATTTTTTTGAAAGAGAAAATAAGCCATTCCATTAGATATTCAAATCATCATGTACAATATTTAGTAGCCAAGTTGGGAAGCTAGACCTCCAAACCATCACACGATTAGTAGAAAAGGCAAAATTTGCAAGAGAATGTGCAACCCGATTAGCTTCTCTTCTCATATGACAAATTTTCTCGATTTGCCCTTCCCAAACATTCCAAATAGAGTGGAGAAGATCGCTACAAAGGTGAGTCCCATTCATACCCGAGAGCATTCTAATGGCAAGGATGGAGTCGGAGAATGCCACAACAGGAGCTACACCAAGATCCACACAAAGAAGAATGCCTTTGAGGATAGCCAAAAGCTCCCCTAATAGGATAGTCTCGTCTCTGGCAAGAGACATTGCCATGGCACCCACCAGCTCTCCACAGTGGTTCTGTAGCACAATTCCAACCCGCATAATGTTAAGCTCGGCTCTAAAGGAAGTGCGGAATCGACCACGCGGCGGCATTCGCCACTTTACCTCGCCAACCTTTGGAAAAAGACCATTTGAGATTTTGAGTTGAAGGCCCAATATAGCAATTGCAACATGTATGTATGGCTCTTAATATACTATGTGGGCCCAATCTATGGCTTTCTTTCATTTCTTTGTGTAAAACCCAATCCGTCCCAAATTTATAGTTATCTTCCTTTGTTACATGAGTATTAAATTTAATTATTTCTTTATATATGCTACCTAGGGTGGCAAAGTAGGCCCGGCCCGATCCAACCCGAGTTTAGGGCCGGGTTGGACATCATAATTGTAGGCCCGAATGAATTTTGGGTCGGGCCAGCCTGCCCAAAAATGGAAAAAAGCCTAGGGGCCTGGGAAAGTCCGGCCCGACCCGGCCATTTTACACTAAAAACATATTTTCGGGTCAGACTGGGCATTGAAAAGTGAGGCCCGAAAATAATTTCAGGCGGGCCGACCCCCAGCCCGAATAATTCCAAAAACCCGGTGGGCTCGAGCCGTCCCAGCCTGGCCTTGCTACTTTGCCATACCTAATGCTACCTTTATGCTGTTGATAATGAGTTCACTTTATTAAAATTGAATCATATCATATTATAATAATTAATGAGCTCATAATCAACGGGGTTGAGATAGTACTCCCTCCGTCCCATTTCACTTGGCTTGTTACTTTTTGGCACGAAATTTTAAGATAGTTTGTTTAGGAATAAAGGATAGTGTTTAGTATTTTAATGCAAATTTCATTATTTTAAAACCAGAGAATCATAGATGTATAAAAACATATGGATGTTTATCTTAAATGAAAGATTGTATCAAGACCTTTAATTTGGTATAAAAATCATAAAAATCGGGGAATAAACGATGAAGTTATGATAATTTAAAGATTTACAATTTAAATTATATTGAAATACATGCTGAGAAATGAGTGGATGATGAGATGGTTATGGTCCTAATTAATATACTAAGTTTTTCCATTTAGTAAACAAGACAAGTGATATAGGACAACCCAATATAGTAGTACAAAACAAGTGAAATGAGACAGAAGGAGTATAATATAAATATGAAGAAATTTTGGAATTATAATTCTTTTTTCATTATAGCGTAAGGGATTGTACTAAAAAACCCCGCCTAGAGCCCAGTTAGGCATAGCCTAGGCACTAGGCAGCACCTCACTACCTAATTAATGTTTAATATGTCTAGATTCTAAGTGGCACCCCATTCTACCGATTAAGACTTAATCAGTAGTCTCTAGGTATGTACTAGTGGCGCCTAAGAAAAACTGGGCAAGCTCTATACGTGATCCGGGCGCTAAATGAATTTAGGGCTAAATATAATTAGATTGTATTATATTTTAGTAATTAGGGATATTATGTTGAATTATGTGAAATTCACATTTAACGATATGAAAATGTGTCGTGTACTATAAAATTAATGTGAAGATTACGAAATATATGGAATTGGACTGATAATCATCATATTATGTGCTTTCATGGTGAATTTGGTAATAAAATTATTAATAATAGAATATGTTTGTATGGTATAAATAAGGATTATTGGCATCTAAATACATGAACTTTCACGAATCTGTTTTTTTGTACATGAACTTTGACTCGTTTCTAAAAATGCACGAATTATTTGACTCGTTGCACTTTCATCCAAAATTCGAATTCCGGCCAAAATTAAATCCAATGTCGCAAAATCGAATACAACGTGGCAATGACGGGGCCAAAACGACGTAGTATCACTTATAAAATAATAATAAAAAATCTTTAAAAAATCTACATCAACTTCATCTCTTTCACCTCACCTCTCTCTCTCTATCTCTACTACATGGAGACGCAGCTCCAACCGCGAAGGCGACAGAGACGGTTAATCGATCGGAGCAGTGGCGGCGAGTTCCGGAACAACAGCAACAAAGTCCCGAGACAAAGGCTGAGCTGCGCCGGCATATTCGTCGACAGCGAGAGTCGCGCCGGAAGAGATTAAAAAAATCAAAATTATATTTTAAAACTACCTCATCTCCCTCACCTCTCTCTCTACTCCTCTCCTCTCCACCGCCGCGCCCGAGAGTAGTCTGCATCGTCGGGCATCTCTGTTCTTATTTTAACAGGAGGGGGAGTATAACCATTACCGTTGCTAACAATTCCACCGAATCCACGCGGCCCCACCCCATCAGTAGGCCCTCCTAAGGCCGCTTCTTTCCTCCTCGCCTTCTCCTTAATAACCAAATGCGCGATGTGCTCCAACACCTCCTTTGCCCTTTTTCTCGTATATGCGGCCTCCTTACACCTCTTAGCCTCAGCCTTGGTAGGCACTGCCGCCTTATTCATCGATGTAGACGCGATTTTGGCCGCAGCCAACAGCATCTTGGCCGCATCTCTGTCCATCACTTTGCCATTCGTTAACCCACCGACACTCGCCGACTTCAATTTGAAAATCGGGTTGCTAGGGTTGACACAGAGGGGGCAGACGTAGGGATTCGGAGGGGTGCGCCGGCGATTTCTAAATTAAAAATATATATTTATTTTAATTATGGGTTGAAACGACGTCGTTGCGTTTCGCCGTCGACGAAGTCCACGTAGATTTCCCGAGTGCCACGTCGGACTAAAAAATGACTCAGTGTTGAACTCGGCAATCATTAATAGTATGTGTATTTTTTAGGAACGAGTCAAAGTTTATGTATAAAAAAGCAATTTCGTGAAAGTTCATGTATTTAGATGCCAATAACCCTAAAAATAAGCATTATAGTTTTAATTCGTCTAGGCTCATTTCCACCGCTCGACTAGCGTCTAGCGATTTTACGTGTAACGAATTTATTGTCCATTTTACCTTTTTTTAAATGCATCAAATGTGCTATTTTCTTAATCCGTGTCTACTTTTTTTTTTTTTCGAGATAGTGTGAAGACTGAAGACTAAATTAAGTGGGGTGTTAAGTTACGTACCCGTGCAACACGTGATATTCTGAATTTAGCATTTTTTTAATTCTTTCAATATATTATAAGGATTATTGATGATAATTTATCGAGTTTTTAACAATGTAATAGTTTAATGTATATAACTCATACTCTCTTCATTCACAAAAATTGTAGCTTGTTGATTCCGTACGAATTTTAATATAATATTGTGGATATTTTTATAGTATAGAAATAGGCCCACTATGTGTGTTTATTATTTATAAATAAGTGATGTGAGTGAGGTTTCTAGGGCCATGATTGATTCTTTAGTAAATATTGGTAGATAATATATGGGAAAAGTAGCAAAAAAAAACTCCCTAGGGGTGTCACCCCTATAGCATATACCACCCCGACGTTAAGTACGGGGCATATACCACCCTAACGTACATTAAGTGGAGCCCGCACACTCTTCCGTTTAACAGCTCCGTTTATTACTGTTTATATTTTTTTATTTTTTAATTGGGGCCATGTTTATTTATATTTTTCGTTCTATTTTTCAATTTGGGGCCCACATTTATTTAAAGCGGGAGAAGTAGAGATGAAGATAAACATACATATGTATATCAAACGATACAACACAAACCACCCCGGTCCACCCGTACTATAAAAATTGAGGCATTAACAATATATTTTTTTATCAATTCTTGTTATTTTGGAGTTTTATCAATTTTTGTTTGAAAATTGATGTATTAACAAATTTTTTTTAAACTTTATTTTGTCATTCATTAGTGGCTGAAGATGAGCATTTATCAAGTATAAACGGAAATTGAAAAAAAAAATATTAACGTTTAAAGAGTTGAAAGGCAAAAAAAAAAAAAAAAAAAAAACTAACAGCAACAAACAAAGCTGTTAAACGGAAGGGTGTGCGGGCTCCACTTAATGTACGTTAGGGTGGTATATGTCATGTACTTAACGTCAGTGTGGTATATGCTTTAGGGGTGACACCCCTAGGGGTTTTTTTTGCTACTTTTCCCGATAATCTATCTATATCTATACTTCTATACTATTTTTAAAATTGTGTTGTTTACAAAAAATTATTTTGCCTCTTATATCCCTCTTATGCATCTAATTTTAAGTGCTATTTTGTAATTTATCATATAATATTATGATAGTTATCTTAAATTATTTTTGTAATGCGAGAACTCAAATTTTCAGCGATATAATCATAATTTATTAGGATTTCTTTATAAAAAAAATAGAGTAGCCACAATTTTCGTAAACTGGCTGACAAAAAAAGTAGCCATAATTTTTGTAAACGGAGTATTTGTTTTCAAGTTAACGAAATATAATCATGATAAAGCATAAATATTGAGTTCATAATTCAATCAACATTAAAAAAAAATTGTAATTTATTTAATCTATAAATTTAAAAAAAAATCTTTATACACCATTTTTTAGAGTCTTATGGAGTATATAATAAAGTTGACCATGAGAAAAAAGTTTTTACTTTAAAAAAATCTCATATGTGATATCATTAGCTTTTATTGTTGTCACGACATACGAAATAATAGGAAATAAATTCTATTAGTTTAAATTTATATAGAAAACATAAATTTGGAGGAGTTATGAATCGACACATTTATTAACCATGATATATTATTGTCAATATCTTAAATATAAAGCATGGTGTTCAAGTGTTGTTATCATTCAATTGTGTAATAGCACAGTTCAAGAGAATGATAAATGTTTATTAAGAACATAACCTACCGATCACCTTGTTCACATTCGACTTGTGTTCAATTTCGAGTACTTTAAACCACTAGTGTTGCACCCGTGCGTTGCACAGACAAATTATCAAGTAAAATTATAATATAAAATTGAAATAACGTAATAATATAAAAATATACAAATTAATATATATTTCCTCTCTTCCCAATTAAATATCCTTAGCCACAAAATCGTAAATATTAAGAAAATAAGAAATTTTATCATTCTTATCCTTAATTATTGCTTAGAAAAATGTAAAAAGTAAAGAATATAAAATGACGATGGGGTAAATGTGGTAGTTTGACATAATTTTTGCATAGATTTTTTTAAATATGATATTTATTCCGCGACAAAATATTAGCTAATCGGGACATTTATTGGGGGACGGAGGAGGTATAAAAATCTTATTCTAGTTTTGGGGGACGAAGGGAGCATTAGATTTTTAGTTAGTATTTTACTTTGATTCAAAAAAATATAGCACGCTATTATTGGTATATTGTAACATATTGTAATAGATTTACAAATTTAAATATATAATAGATTTTAGGTTGTGGTAAAAATTTGCAAGAAAACAATTAGTAAAATAAATGAAACGCAACTAAAGCAAAAACAAAAAATAGAAAAAAAAAAAGAAAAAAAAAAAAAGGAAAAGAAACATTTCGTGAAAAAAAGATCGAAAAAAGTAGTAGTTGTAGTATAATGTCATTAGCAATTAATACAAAAATCGGTGTTCAAGTTTGAACTCGACTTTCGAAGCCCAATTCTTAATTTTCATGATTATGTCAGCCAATTAACATTTATTATGCATTTATAATTTTTTTTTTAATCTATGCCTTTTGTTAGAACCTTCATTTTAAAGACTACACTAATAAGCTTACCCAACAGATTTTTTAAGGCTTGTTTTGGCGGGAAAATGGCAATTTGGTAATATATTCCAACAATTTAGTTTTTAGATATTGTAATAGATTCAAATATTCAAATGTGCATACATTAATTATTTTGAATATCAATGATAACATCCGAGTTATGGAGCTTATTAAGTATTATATGTTCTCAGACTTTCATAAAATTATGTAAGACAAATTATCTACAGAATCCATTAATGCATGCTATGTAATATTAACAATTGTATCGATTAGATCTCTTGAAAATTTTAAGTGAGTATTATTCAGTAAGATAATTTTTGTATGAACATCATTCATATCACCAAGATCACCATGCATGTAATGTTGTTGTAACACACAACTGCTTCGAGTTCGTCAAATGATGAAAATCGATGCTTGATCAGTTCGTCGGATTATTTGGATGCCTTATTTATTTGATTTTTTGGGGTTTTAAAGTGTTATTCTATTTGATGTTTTGAATTACTTATCTTAGTTTGCTGAAAAGAAATTCAAATTAATAAATTGCTTATTCTATTGAACTTTTTAATTGTAAAATGTACAGTAAATGGTTTAATCTTTAACCCTAACTTGGCATAGAAAAAACAAACGACTGATGTCATGATGTGCTACTTTACCTTTCTCACAATATTTTGACATTTTAAAGAATAATATGAAGTTATTTTCATTTTTTATTTATTAAAATCTTATGTAATAAACCTAGCAGTGTATTATGATGGCAATATAAATAAGGAATATAGTATACTAAGAGAAGGGATTCTTGGCTATGTTTTATTTATTTGTATGACCACACTTATGGTGATAAAAGAAACGAATAAAATAGAAGGATAATATTAATATATTGGCCGTTCAATTAGTCCTATCATTATTGTCATAATGAATTTCCTAATTATTAGGTAATTGATTCATTATACTATACTATAAATTTTGTTTATGATTTAGAGCTCAATCATATTCTTCTTCAATACGAATGACGATTAGACTACTAGTTAAGGTACATTGATTACCAACTTTGTCTTGTCGTCTTCTTCTTCTTCTTCTTTTATTTTTATTTTTGCTTCTTAATAGTGATTTTTCTTTAAAATTAGGATACAAAAATAAATGTTGTTTTGTTACTTCTTCATGCAATATGTCTAATTATCTATGTAAATTATAATGGATAATAAGCATATGTGATATAGATTGATAGACCGGTGCTTAATCTGTATTATATACATATGATCATTTACTGCATGTATAATATTATATATGCAACTATATGAAGTTTTAGGGGTGAGAATTTGGGTTTGGGTTTTCGGGTAGGGACAAAAATACCCGATCCCAAATGGGTTTTTGGGTATCCAAAACCCGAAAATCAGGCTTTAGGTAGTGAGATTTGAAATTTTCGGGTATTTGGAATACCCGAATAAAAAAAAATTACCCAAAATCTCGAAAGCCCAAAATTTATATTTAAATTAATTAATAAATTAAAAAATAATAATTAATAAATCACATAATTAAGAAAAAAAATAGTTAAATAAATAATTAAGTTAGCAAGTTAACACTTCAGACTCTCAATTCTCATTTTTTCATTTGATGTTTTATTAATTATGCAATTATATACATAATATCTTCTTTAGCTAGCTACTGGCATCATTTAAAATTAGAAGGAAAAAAATAGAAAAAATGCTTTTTTTTCCTTCTTAATTTTCGGGATTTTTTTCGGGTGCCTGAATACCCGAATGGGATACCCGAACGGGTATTTGGATATCCAAAAATATTTTTGGGTTCGGGATTGGATAATGAATTTTTAGATTTTCGAATTCGGGTATTCAAAAATTTCAGGACAGGTACCCGACCAGTACCAAATTCTCATCCCTATGAAGTTTATTATATACTCCACAATAATTAAGTTATTGTATTTAATATTACCATAAATCTATTTATACGTATGTGTACAAAACTTTTAATTACTTGGTTTTGGATTGACTTTGATACATTACCATATTAATGGATACATTTAATTAATTACTACTACCTTCATTCGTTTATCTTGGCTCATTTCTTTTTTGCCTTTTTGGCACGCTTTTCCACGCTTCAAAATGATGGGTTTTAAAATGGATTTTTAAAGAATTCTTTCTGTTATGGGATACTACGACTGTCGTAGTATCCCGTAACAGAAAGAATTCTTCAAAAATCCATTTTAAAATTTAATTTACAAAAAAAAATAGTTATATAAAAGTTACTAATAGATTATAAAAGCTATTATAAAAGACAGTCCGTAGTTATTATTATATAGATATATGCCACATGCCCACAAAGTGTTATAAAATTAGGAAATAAATTAATTGGTACCATAAATTATGGTAATTAATTAATTGATTCAAAATTATAAATGTATAATTTGGATATATTATTTGTATAGTAATGCTCTATGCCCACCATTGACATAATTAATGTGCCTACATATAACGTGACAATGATATAAATAAAGAAGCTAATAAATATTCTACTATAAATAATCAAACCCTACTATAAAAAACTTAGCCATAACTTCAAAAACTAAACCTTAATTAGAAAAAATTTCCAAAATGTCATTGTCACATCAACGATGGACACATTAAGTGTGCATATGGTGGCAGGTGGAGCGTTTTTGATTATTTGTACTAAGGATTTCTATAAACTACATATTGGAAAAGATACACTAAAAAACGTTTTTTGAAAAGGAAGTATTATAGGGAATCTGATAATAAAATATTATTGTAAATGATTTTAATCAACTTTAATAAATTATACTACTAACTAATCAGTAGTAAAGTTTTATAAGGTTGCACTTTACAAAAATAATACTATTAAATACTAATTTCTACAAATAGAAATTTTTATCGTATGCACAAAAGAAAAGTTACTAAAAAATTATATTTATATCTATATAGATACAAATTTGCACCACTTACGTTGCAATTAAATTTATTGATTAACGAATTAATGTATTCCATAATACAATCAGATTTCCAAAAAATGACTAATTGAATTATATGTATATGTACTATGTATACATAGTATGTACACACATATAAATCAATTAATATACAATCAATATGTTTATATAAATATTATATATATAAAGTACCATTGCTTACTAATCAACAATATAATTGCTAATTGCACAATCAATGTCAAATGTCAAATTAATTCACTAATTAACAATATTTGATATACTCCAACATAAACACATTTTTTTCGTATTTAATAAATATTGCAATATTGACATGAAATGAAATTATGAAAAAATGAATTTAGTATATTAAAATTAATCATTACACATGTCAATTCGTTGTCATTATCACTTATTATATAGATACGCATTTAGAGTTTGCATTCTACAATTTGTATGATCAATAATTGGATTAAGAACGTCATTGAATTTAATACACATTTTGATGAGACTACACCTTTCGGATTATTTGGGATTATGTCTTCAATATCACTTTCACTTTATGAATCATGTAGTAGAAATTATTTTCAGTACTTATTTAGAAAGTAGTACTGCTTATTACATACTAATACATATATATAAACCTATATAAACATAAACATTTGCTACAATTTTTTTTTGGATCATCAAAATAGAAGCACACATGAACATTGACCATACAAAAGTTAAATGGAATGAGATCACATATAAATTATTATTACCTCTCAATCATATATAAAGTGGAATAAAACAAAACATATGGTTGATAAATCACAGAAAAATACATAAATAAAGTCATTCTATACAACATGAAAACATTGATATTCTCCATGAACGCACCAGCCGTGCTCATTCTCCTAAACAATGTAAAATAAAAGTGAAAGTGATACATATATGATAAAATTGAATCGGAAATTTGATAAGCTTTTCAATTGTATGATTAAATAATATGAAAAAAGCCCTTGCTCGTCGCAAACTTCTTCCACCTTAATAGCCACCGTTGCAGCCGAATCACTTTCCAGCTACACATGTTGGAGTGAGAGTCTCTTCTTGATCCAATATTTTTCCTCCTCCATTGTGAAGTAAAAAATGTGAAATTTATAGTCACAACACAATATAAATTAGGGAAGAAAATTAATACATTACCATGATCATTACTTTTGTAACATCTCATATATTGATTGGTGATTATGAATTATCAATGTACTATTATGACATTGCATTTTATAGTTATGATTTCCAAAATTAGCATATTGATGAAAATAAAAAAATAAAAGTTAATAAAAATAGCAATTATTATATTATTATTATTATTATTATTTTATTATTATTATTATCCATATATATGTGTATTTTAAAATAAAGGTACATATATATTAATATTTATTTTTACTACATATTATACACGCAGATATACCAAGTTTAATGTAAATACGTACTAATTACGTTATTGTATGGAGTATTGCCATAAATCTATTTATAAATATAAGTATATATATATATATAAATCTTTTATTAATTGGTTGACTTTTATAAATGATATTAATGTACATTTAATTAATAACTACAAAATTAATTTATAGAAATTACTATTTATAGAATAAAGAACTTACTAAAAACGGCAGCTCGTAGTCGTTATTATTATATAGATGAGTATTTAACAATTGTCACACTAACATAAGAGAAATTAAAAGTTAATACCTTTTAGCCTACAATTGTGAAAAAATCTAATATTTGGGGTATAAAATGCAATTTTCCAAATTTCCTACCAAATCTATTCAAAATCCGCCCTTGCCCTTCTGAACCCCAGCAAACGAGTGGGCAATTTCGACATTTCCTTATTTTTTTGGCATCTTTCAATTTCCCGATTAACGTAGTTTATGCAGACGACCGACCTAAAAACTGCCAAAAACACCTCCACACGTTCGTATTTTTACACTTTTATAAACCCCAAATTAAGAGAGAGAGGGGAAAAAAAAAGAAGCAATTAAATAACTAAAATGCTTCAGCTGTTCTTCACGGTGGCGTTCTCGGTGGCGCCGCTCATTCTCTACGTTCCGCCGCTCCGCAGCCTCAATCAATTCGTCGAGACGGCGGGTTACCTCTTCCGCGACGTCGCCTCGTACTTCTTCAGCATCTATCCGCGCCTCCGCGTCGCGATCTCGCGCTTCGTCTCCCCGCACATCGCCGCCGGCGGAAGATAGAGGTTAGGTTTCCGATTGTGTGTTTTTTCCCCCCTTACGACTTTTGCTGTGGTGTACATCTCAATTTAAGGCTTTTTAGTGGCGGAGAGAAGTGTATTTGTCCGGTTTGAAAGGTTTATACTTGGTGCTTTGATGCTTTGTACCTTTGACTATCGATACGAATATACAGGAATTTGAGTGGTGGTTTGAATATAGCTATATTAGAGGAAGTATTAATTTGTATTAACGTTTTAGTTTATTTTCATTGAGATTAAATAAACTCTCCGCCTTTTTTTTCTTCTTAATTTGAAAGTGAAGTTGTCAACTCAACATCAAGTTAGTTTCATTTAACATCAATGAGACAGTGAAAAGAAAACGTCCTAATCCAGACTTGTTTGGATGTGCAAGAAATATAACAAAAATTGATGAATTTTAGGAGCTATTTCATGGATTTTGGAGCCGATGGTAATCACAAAATTTACCAGCAAATATTTGAAATTTCGATACAAGTAGAAGTTGTATCTTGCTTTGGATTCATCAGCTCAATCATCAATTCATCATAGTTCAGTAACAGGAATATGTGAATCACATTTACATACTGATGAAAGTAAAGAAAAGAAAATAAAATAATCTCTCTTTCGTTCTACTACTAGTAGTGGAGTACTATATTAGAAAAAGAATGAAAGAATGAAAGAATTCAAGGTCCATCATCACCATCTCCAATCAAGTTACAGATATCAGAGCACTCTGACAAACTGCAGAAATTCATAGTATATTACAAGATCTAAACAAGAAAAATGTATGAGTAATCGTAAATGTGAAATGAAAGGTAAAGACTTACCAATATTTTCGACTTCGAAAACCATCTTTGAAAACAACTAATGGTCTGCAGGTACAAAACAACATAAACATAATAGGCAACTGTAATGAAATATGAGATGAAACATCCAACTATTCATCTCTTGTATTTAAGAACAAACAAACTACTGGATTATGTACTCCCTCGATCCCATTTATAAAGAAATATAGTTGATTGTTTTTTTGTACGCACAAATAGACAGTCACTAAATGGGAAACTAATAACTGTTAATTAAGTTAGGACCCAACTCACTAAATTAATGATGCAAATTAAGAAGAAAGAAAGAAAACGATTATTATTACCTGCGGATATTGAAGGGGCCTTCTCCGGGAGCGCCGAAGCCGCCTTGCATGCAGGTGGAGGAACATTTACTGGTGCAAGATTCGGCTTTCTTCGATTTCGGCCTTTGGATTTTGTATCTTTTCCTGCAGTCCTTTTGATCGGGAGCGCAGACGCTCGAGAGCGTCTGAGGTATGTTGGACAGCGTCTCCTCCGGCTGCGACGGCGCCGCCACCTCTATGGCGCCGGCAGACAACACCAGTGCCGCTGCTGCAGCGGCAACTGCAGCTGCTATGGATTTGCCTGTGGTGAAATGAAGAAAGATTGGCGCTTTTCTGCGGTGTCGTTGAGTTTGGCCATCTCCGGGGCATTTCATCGAGCATCTGGTGGAAGTTCCGCCATGGAGAAGCATCGTTTTTTAAGATCTTTTTATTTTTATTTTTTTGGTTTAGAATTTTGTTTTGATGGAGTGGTTTATCCTCTAAGTTCTTGGCTGCTTCATTTTCAGCCCCACGTTTTGTGGACACGTCATTTTTGTTTCATGCCAATAAAAACCTCCTTTTTATCTTTTTCTTTTTTCTTTTTTTCAGTAACATTTGGATTCTACAGACCAAGATTCTCCCTATTAAACAAGGTTTGCTAATCTCATGTAATCAGTAATCTAGTTCCAGACCATCTTCAGAAGAGAGAAAAATAAAAATTAATATTATACTACCCTCCATCCTATTTATTTAGACCTATTTACTATTTGACACGTATTTCCACCGAAACCTAGTACGGGTTTTAAAACATAATTTTGTAGTATCGTTTTTTTACGGGATACTATGACACTCATAGTATCCCGTAAAAAAAACGATACTACAAATTATGTTTTAAAACTCGTACGACGTTTCGGTGGAAATAACTTGCATAAAGCAAATAGGTCTAATAATGGGATGGAGGTAGTATTTCCCTATTCTAAGTAATGAGTATGCTGCAAAGCAAAGATGAGGAATGAGATATATCTCCAGAAAATTCAAGAAACCAGTTCAAAAATCATTCTTGAAGAACCCCATGATACGTACTAAGCTAAACTAGTTGAATAAAGGGAAGTAGAACATGTCTCCTTCCCGACACGAGAAATAAAAACTCGAGCTCGAGTTTCTAGAACTCTCACCCTCTCTTCTGGAAGGGTGGGTGCATGATCTGATTCTGGCCCTTTAGCAGGAATTCTGCAGTCTCCATTTATCCTTGCTTGACTAGAGATGAATCTTGAGTATGACTTCTAACATCATAGGAATTTACTTTCAGTTATGGCGTTCGCTTCTCTTCCTCGACTGAAGTTCATGTCACGTTCTCCTCCATAGACGATGCTGTAGACGAAACATCTCACACCTGCATTAAGAGGTATGATCTATTTGAATATGTTTTTCATTTAGCTTTCACATTAATTGTGATGATGAATTATGAATGTAAGCTTTTCTTTAAAGGTAAAGCATGCACATATTCTCTAACTAGGTGCTATATAACATATATCACGAAATTCAAGACTTCCTCACCAAGATTTTCACAAAGAAAAATGAGAATTAAACCTTGTAAGAAAAGGGCCTTCAAAGTTTCAATTACCTGCACTTCATCATCAGCTGCATGCTCTACCTCCATTTGAACATCAAATTGAGAACTCGAACTAGGAGCTTCGCTCTGCGTGTGTTTATCTCTAGAGGGGCTCGTGTCAGTATCATAAACGGGGCCCTTACTTGACACGTCGTCGTTCAATGTACTCGAAGCATTCACACCAGCAGTTTCTTCATCATTGGAGACATGATCTTGATCATTGGAAGCTTGATCTTGATTCGGATCGTCAGCTTCTTCGAGCTTCTCATCATCAAGATACTCGACTGAATTGACCGATTCTGTTTCAAGAATGGAGCTATGACCACTCGACTGTCGATGAAAAGGTGAGTAGCTCGACTCATCCACAACCGTCTGTTCTGCCATGAAGAAGGGCTTCAATTTCGTAGGCTGCCTCTCTTGCCTATTGGGTGAAAAGATCGAGGGGCGTGCAGTGAAATTGTCGCGCCTTCTCAAGAACGGCTGTCTCGTTAGTGACGCCTTCAGATCCTCTCGAGATTCCTGTTCCGTTTCATCCTGATCATCTTCATCAAAAGGCAAATCGAATGGATTCCTTCTCTGTAAATAAGAAGGAGCTGAGCCAGGAACTGATTCATTCGGCAAATCGAATGGATTTTGTCTCGATGTTGAAATCGGAGGGATTTGGAACTGAAAATCGGATTTTTCGAAATCCATCAAGTTTATTTCAGGTACCATACTCCTATTCTTTCTCCTTCTCAAGATTCTTTCTAGCCTTTGGTTTCTTTCAATCTCAGAATTCCCAACTTCCATTAAATTCTTCTGATCTTCTTCTGTCCATGTAATAATAGACTTAGTATGATCTTCCTTCTCGTCTTCATCATCGTCGTCGTCATCGTCTTCTTCATCCAAGGCCTCCGATTCATGAATCTCGGTCTCAGTTAAAGCTGCCTCGGATTCAGCCCGTGAAATCTGAGGAGGCTGCGGGCCTTCTTCATCTAAAAGGGGGTGGAGCTCATCGAGCATCGGCATTATTCCGTTAATCGAGCCATCATCGTCGTCGTCGTCGTCATCATCATGCGGAGACGAGCTTCCCCGCCTATCAGATCCCGACTCATCCCCGTTCTTCTCGTCCCGATTCCCCCTCTCGGAATCGCAAGAATCGGCCTCCGATTTATCGTGGTCTGACTCCGAGTCGAGGAGCTCGCCTATCACTTTCGAGATTATGGCGTAGTGATCAGCCATCACCTCCCCATCACCAATCCTCTCCCTCTCCCTCTCCTCACTCCATCCACCTTTCTCTTGTTGAGTCGAATTCTCTTCCCAGTTTTCGCCATTCTCAGACTCCGATTCGATCCCAAATGATCTGCTCCCCTTACTCGATCCGTCTAAACTACCTCCGCCTACACGAACCTCGTTGAGTTTCTTCCCGAACAAACTCGAATCCACACCATCCCTCTTGCTCTCACCAGAGTTTTCAAGAAAATGCCTATCACTTTTCTCAAGAACAGTAGCATCTACAGGCATCCTATTTTTCAACGAAATGGCCTCATATTTTGTTTTCATTTCTGTCTCAGTTTCATGTATGTTTTGTTGCCCATAAAATAATAGGGTCCCAAGCAAAAGAGCAGTGCAAATTACTACAGGGGAAGCAGAAACCATCAATGAAAACATAAAAGGGTATTTTCTTGAAATGTAAATTAGGGCACACACTGCACACACAAAGATGGGTGATGGAAAACTGTTTCATAAAGGTTTTTCATTGTAAAGATCACACCCTTTCTTGCATAATTCCCAACCTCCATTAATGTGATCCCCATTTTCTCTTCTCACCTCCTTAAATCTGCAAATTTTCTTATATTAAATAAAGAAATTGAGACAATGTATGTACATCATTATTAGATCATATAATGGAATGCATCATTACTAAAAAAAAACTTACCTAGCAAATATTAGAATGAGGATTTAGGAATTCAAACAGCACCTGAGAAATCCAAGAGAAGATAGTAAGATATTAATTTATCTGCAAATAGAAATAAACAAATAAATAATTTCAAGATTGAGATTTGGTGTGAACCAGCTCAAACAGAGATCAATCTACAAATGCATTATTCTTGATTTCTTCATTCCACTCCCACTTTCTCAAAAGGATAACATGAAAAGGGGAGAGGTTTTCCGTTGGATTTATTCGAAAAAACTTCTATTTTTATGATCAATAACTATTCAAATTGGCAAAACAAATTATCAAATATCAGGAAAAAAAATATAAATTGAGAGTGGTGATGTTTAAGGGCTTATGGCCCAATAAAATTGCAGAGAAACTGAGTGATCAAACATTGCACATTTTTCTTGTGATTTTTGGGGGTGGTGGCGGTGGGGGAGAATGATGGCGATCATTGCATTCTTGAATTTGAGGGTTGTGAATTTTCTTTACTTTTATTTTGTTTATTTTTCCTTTCCTAGGAGTATATGGGAAGCACACTATAGGACCGTGCCATTTTTAGGTTAATCATTTGTGATTTGCAGTCCCGGATTATAATTAAATATAAATAGATAGACAGATTCGGTAGTCTCTCCGTTTATTTTACAATTGGCTACTATTTCATTATTTCGAATGAAAATAGCTCATAAGGTCAAGTAAATCTTTTTTATATGTAAATATTGTCAATTTACAAGAGCATATCATGTACTTTCAATCTTTAAATTCATCTTATTTTTTCCTTGAAAGGTTTGCTATTGCGATACGTATCGAACTACGCTTTTTCAAGACCTCCGACGAGCTCGAGCTGGCGAGTCATGCTCGGTCAAGGCGCAATCCCGTCGATCTTCTCAGCCATAGGCGCTCTAGCCATGCCCGCCTCGCCTTTCTGGCTAGTCATGCAGTGGTATGCACCTCTTCCAGCAGGCGAGCGGCAGAGACACGGTTGTGCTCTACAGTCCACGGATATTTGAGAAGGCGGGCCTGTGGAAGGATTCGGGCGAGCTGCTCACCAGGGTAGCTAGCCGTCAGGATCAGTAGGCTTGTGTTCATGCCGGCGGTCACATTTCTTGCAGACCGGGTCAGGAGGAGGCCTTTCTCCTCACGAGCTGCGGTGGCATCGTCGTGTCGTTACTATGCCTCACCGCGGGCCACGAGAATGTGCGTCATGATGTTGTTGCCGTGCATCACGTTCTTCTCAATAGGGATGGCCGGCGTGTAGGCGGGCCTTTCTTTCTGTATGCAGGAATTGGGAGTGTTTATTGGATTTTCTTCTACAAATTGTAGCCTGAAACTGGAGGGAGAACCTCGGAGGAAATCGAAACTCTGTTTGGCAGCTTCTCTAAATAGAAACAGCATGAACTTCAGGGATGCTGAATCAAGACTCACTGCCAAACACAGCCTTAAAAGCTCCCACTTCTGGAAATAAATGCATTCAACGAGAAACTCATCCATCTTCATCTGCTAATTTCAGTTTATCGAAGAACAGAGTTATCTTTTAGTTCAAGTGCTGGATACTCATTCAGCATCAAACTCATTCCAGAAAACTGCAATTTACCAGAATCTAATGCTGCATCCATCATTCATGTATGAGCATCAGACAACAACCTAGTACTACATCAAAAATCTTCCTCAACTCCTTTGAATATATGACAAGAAGCAATTCTAAGCCGTGCATTGAGCTAGAAAGCGATTAAAAACAAAAACAAAAACCAACAGGAAATACAGATTCATACTCCATGTTTAGAGACTTGATTCTGATCTATTGTGCCAGAAAAGTTTCACAAGGACAGAATAACAAAAGCTAAACTTCAAAATCTACCATAGATAACAAGAATGTAACAAAAGCTAAACTTCAAAATCTACCATAGATAACAAGAATGCTTCGGTAGAAAACATTAAAGAAAGAACAGTTCGATATGAAGCTTAAAAATGGCAACTGTAGAAATGTGAATAAGACTAATGATAATAGTACAGAGAAAGGTACAAGCTTTTTCAACCGTGTAATCAGTACATTAGATGTATAAATTGCTGTGGCATCGTACAAATTTGGGAAAGATGAAATCAGAAAGCATAAGTTTAATTCTTACAGAGCGTGTAATCTGTTCTTTAACATACAATCGAAGGGTAACAGCTGCTTCTGCCATCTCTTGTAAACATAACAGCATTCGGAAATTCCCCGTATTTTCTTGAAGAATACAACATTTTGTTATGGCTCAGACACCTATCAAGTCCGATAGAGTTTGGTGAATTCCATACACAGTTGAAGGTCTCTCTTATCTCCCCATCCTCCCCATCCCCTGAATCCGGCTTGATAACCGGATTGTTGCTTGTACACGTGCAAACCCCAATCTGATTTGATATTAACAACTCTATCGATTTCTTCTACACCAAAATTGAAAACACCGTTATCAATACAAGCTGCATTCTCGCTCTGGCCTTGATGCAACCCACATTTCCCAAAGTGAACAGCGCTCGTCCTAGGCCCCCTCAACGAGTAAACAGGGCTCCCAAATGAAGGATAAACGGTAGCCCACATCGTAATATCCCAATTATAATCATCAAAAGAGCAAAACTCGTTAGCCTTTCTATGAATCATTCTCCACACTGTGCGATTGAACGAGTATCCCACGTTTCCCATTTTCTCAGCTATCAAACTCTCCCACCCTTCTCCTCTCGACTTCACATCAGATGGTGCGAGATTTGCAGCATAGCAATCTGGGCACTTTTTAGGCTTTAGCTTTATAAGCAGCTGCAGATTACGGTATGCATTAGGAAAAATGAAATGGTCCTCTTCTATGAAGAGAATATGACCCGAATGAAGCCTCGTCTCCTTCAAACCATCCCACACCATGTTCATCATCCACCACCAATGATGCTTCAACGACACTATCTTAGGGGAACGATGGTTTCCATACTGATCCGGATTTCCTACACATTTCTTCTCCTTAGCATCATCTTTATCCTTACAATCGCTCGATGAAACACCAGGAAAACTATCCGGAAAGACATGAGGCGAAAACGGGGCAAAAATCTGTTTCACTCTGCAAAACTTCACACTCTCCACAACCTTGTTCATCTCTTCAAAGTAACCATCATGGCTAACAATGAGGAGAGTTTCGCTAATCCCCTCGACTTTAGATAGGCTGTCTACGGCTACACGAAGATATTGAGGCCGATTATGCACATACAACACAATGACTATGTGATCTTTAGCCAACTTAGGGTATAAATCTAAGTTCCTAGGCGGCATCTGATTCCTCTTCTCTAATGAAATCGACAACTCATTCTGTTTAGGAAGCTTCAAATTCATACTAGAACTCAAACTATAGTTGTAACTCGATCCCAAAATCTCATCACTCTCAATTGAACTCTCAATTGAATATATGCTAAGTAAATCTGTAAACGTATTAGCCCTCAACAATAACAGCAAGAAAACAGCTCCAAACACAAGAATCAAAATCAAACGGCAAAAACCCAGATTTTTCATCCGGGCTTTTCTGTAAGAAACCGCCATAACCACCGGAGGTTTCCCACTACTAGTAAACACTAGAAAATCATAAAAAGAAGAGATCTTTACCAAAACCTTTCCCCAAAAACGGGTCTTTGAAGTGTCTTCGGATCCTCCGACTTGCAGAGCTGACTTCCCTCGCGATCAGAATTCAATTAAAAAATGAAGTCCGTAGTTATCAAGGACAAAAGTGCAGGTACGGCGAAGAGAAAAGACGCTTCAAACGCGTGAAGAACGAAGTTTTGAAGAATTTAAGCAGTGTTTTCGTCGAATGGAAGGATGGAAAGATGAATTAGGAATTTGTTCATTCGTTCAACTTTAGCGAGACCGGCCAAACGCGGCCTTGACTCTGGTATCAGGTCTTCAGTCTACTGTTCAGATATACATACAATTTTTGAGATGTACATACAATTCACGGGAAAATTATACTTTATATCCTAAACTATTGATTGTTTAACAAATACTTCATCTGCCTCAAGATTGTTGACCCCTTTCTTTTTGGTATTTTCGACACGCATTTGCACGCTTTTCGGTGATGGGTTTTAAAATGAATTTTTGAGGTATTTTTCTTTTTACGGGAAAATACCAAAAAGAAAGAGGTCAATAATCTTTAGCCAGAGGAAGTATATCCTAAACTATTTGAAATTGCAATAAAACACCTAAACTATTTAAAAAGCAACAAATCTACCCCGCACTCATTTTCCGTCATCGGATTTCTGACGTGTCATGCCGGCTTTGGAATGGAATTTTTCTTCAATTTATTCTTTTTCTTTAATAAATGACATGGCATATTATTGAATAAAAAGTAAAAACTCAAATTGAATGGAGGAGATTGCGATTCTGTAACCTACCCTTCCCGGACAAAAACCTTAACAACCGCCGCCTCCACAGCCGTTGTTGCAAAAGCTTTCAATTTTTTTTCTTTCTCGTACATTTTTTAAAGAGAGAAGCTTATGGATTATTTATTGCAAAACAAGCCAAACAAAAGAAAGTGTTGCTGGATGTCTCCCAAAATGCATCGAGGGAGCAATTTTTTTTGTAATATTGACTGGTGAAAACTTCATCCAATCTCCCAAGTTAGAAGGAGGCGGCGGTGACTTTAAAGCCAGAGAAATCTGTTGCTTCGATTTTTAGCGCTTTCGATTATGGCGATTAATTACAACGCCAACGTAATTTTTCACCTTTCCCTTCTCGAGCCCCAGTTTTCCGGCTATGGAAGCGGTGGCAGAGGTTTTGGTGTGCAGGTCGATAAGGTGGGGGTAGAGAGAGAAAGCAGTATAATGATAGAGAGGGGAGCAGAGTCGAGAAGGTTGTCCGATCCCCAATTTTTTTTCACTTATTTTGCTCTTTTTTTTTTTAAACCATATATGCCATGTCGTCAATAAAAAGAAAAAGAAAAATTTGAAAAAAAAAAATCCATCTCAGCCTCAGGTGGAACACGTAAGAAATCCGATGACAGAAAATGAGTGCGGGGTAGATTTGTTGCTTTTTAAATAGTTTAGGTGTTTTATTGCAATTTCAAATAGTTTAGGATATAAAGTGTAATTTTCCCTACAATTCACTTGATCATTGCTAGTAGTACTCTTTAATTGTCTAGTATTCCCTCCGTATCGTACTAACATTTTTTTTTTAATAATAATTTTGAATATAATGAGTATTATTTATTATAAGTAGATATTAAATCTCACTTTTATTATGAGTAAAAAAATATTGTATTATTTTATCTGCATGTCGAAATAATTTTATTTCTTTATTTTATAACTCACATATATTTAGGAAATCAGACCATTTCGACAGGACATAAGGAGTATGTAATGTTTTTTTTTTTTTTGAAAGTAAAAGAGCAATTTTATTGCTAAGAGCAAGAACAATGTAAAGTGAGGATTCCATCCACAAAATCTAGAGGTTCATCCCACAGCGGGTTTGAAAAATCCCTAGCCCTTCTAGTAAGATGATGCGCCACTATATTGGCGTCACGACGAACATGTTGAACACGAAATAATATGTTTTCTTTTAATATGGCCAAATAACTATCAATAATAGCCCCGAATTCAGAGTGGTCTTCTTTTTGCTAAGAAATTGCATCAGAAACGAGCTTAGAATCAGTTTCAAAGACTATCTGTAATAATCCACGACCTTTTATCCAAGGCAGAGCCTCATGTAGTCATATTGCTTCCCCTTCTTCCACTCGAACAAGGCCCGACACACAAAGAACACGAGCAACAATAAACTTACCTGTGGCATCTCTTAGGATCATGCCAACTCTAGTAGTATTTGGCTGCGGGAAAAAGGCTGCATCAACTCCACAATGAAATATCCGGTTGGAAGGTTATGCCAACCGATGCATCTCGCAGGTACTCGCCTACCATGTGCAAACCTACTATCTCCTCTTCTTGCATGTATCCACTCTTCACGGGCAAGATTAGCTTGAATCAACGCAAGGTCTGGAGATCGAAACCTTTGATTCCAAATTGAAGAATTCCTCTCCCTCCATAATTGCCAAAACATCATAGCCATTTTGCTCGTATCTTCTTCATGCAGCTTCTCCAACAAGTAGAATAATAAGTCCACAAAGGACTCATCGTTATCAATGGCTTGTTGGAAGAGCCTTTCCCAACCTATTGATTTCCAATACCCTTCTGCATATGGGCAAGACACAAAGGTGTGCCATTGATTCTCATATCTAGCCTTAGAAATTCCACATTCTCCACTCAGATTAATCCCTCTACTAAGAAGATTAGCCTTGTTAGAAGACAATTGTGCCCAGCTCTTCAGACAAAAAATTTAACCTTTGGAGGCACTTGTAATTTCCAGATAGATTTCCATCTCCTCATGGTGCCAAACGTTTCGTCAACTGTAAGGGAACATGCAAGGTTATAGGCAGATTTGACAGAATATAGCCCATTCTTGGAGAAGTGCGAAATAAGTTTGTCTTCATAAGATAACAGGCTAATAGGAATGGAGAGTACCTCCCTAGCATCCTCTTCTTCAAAAATATCTAAAATCAATTCTTCATCCCATTCTCTAGTACCCGGAATAAAGAGTTCACAAACACGAACTTGAGCCACTTGGGAAATTAGGTACTGTAGAGATTAGATATTTCCATCGCGTTGCAGCCATGGTGAAGACTGTTGGATATTTTAGTGTAATTGGATTGACTTGTTTGATCAGTATAGTCATAATAATACATCATATAAGTTTGGTGGTGCGGAGTGCACACTTATATGAATTTATTATGATTTTAGGGGCGAAGCCCCTAAAGGACGGGGGTTCGGGGGCAGCGCCCCCGATAGCGGGGTCCAAGGGGTGGCAGCCCCTGGCTGGGGTCGAGCTGACCTGGATTTTTTTTTTATTTCCGATTAAATTGCTGTGTAGAAAATTCATCAAAAATTTAATTTCCGAAATTTAGAGGGACTATTTTGCAATTTTCGAAAAGTTGCAAAACTGCATTAAAACTAATACAAATCAGTTTCTTATGATCTGATCAATTCTCAATTTTGTTTTCGGTTCTGCATTCTCAAAACAATCCCATACTAAAGTTCGAAATACTCTGAATTGTATCCGATTGAATAATTCGATAGAACCGTCGAATTGATTCGATCTGAAAGTGTTTTCACGCCTTTCAGAGAATCCTGTTTTTATTCATTTGTCATAATTTTTTTTTACTTACAAAGACCACACATTCACCTTATCCCCCTTACCAATTATCCATCTAACTCCTCTTTTAATCAAGTCTTGTGAAGCATGAATACTCCTCCAAGTAAAACTTGGATTATGCCCACAGTTGGCAGTTAAAAAATCCCCTCGAGAGAAATATTTGGCCTTGAAAACTCTACAAACAAGAGCATTCGAGTCAGAGATGAGCCCCCAACCAAGCTTTCCAAGCATTGCTAGATTGTAGAGTTGTAGAGTATGTAATATTAAAAAGGATATAAAATTATTTATTGTAGTGGATCAATGTCAAAAATGAAAAATGTATAGCTATAGAGACGGCTCGAAATAAGACAAGAATAAATTTTGTTGATTGTTTCTACTTTTGCCGGAATTAATTTATGAGTTTGCAAATTAGTGCTGGGTCTTTAAACTTTCTAAAATCCTAGCTCGATTTTAGAAAAGTTATGTTTTGTCCATTGCTATTGATTCAACAGTTTAATTTGTTAATGACACGACAACTCAAGAAACATTGAAATCTTCAGAGAATTAGTTGGCAAGAAATAAATAAAAAAATCAATTTTTTCCCAATTTGAACTTTGTCATAATCCGAATTTTAACACCTTAATTGTCAGATAATTAGAATATATATATATATATATATAGGTGAGAGATCATATACAAAGACTACATTTTGTAAGAAATAGTTAATTTTTAACTAATAATTAATTTAGTCTTTTAACTTAAAACATGCGGTTATATCACATATAAGGGTAAAATTGTTAATTGACCTTTCCATCACCGCAATTCATGCGATTTGATAAGTGTTTTATTTATGTTCTACAATTAATCCAATTGCTTAAATAAAAAAAAGAAATCAGACGTTCCATTTATATTTTTCGCTTTATGGTTTATAAGATCTAATAAGGTGAGCATTATTCTTTATATTTGTTTTCAAATAAAATGATACATAAATGTTACATCTAATGCTTTTTATTCGAGAAAAAAAAAATCTTTGAATCAAAATAATGCATTATCCTTAAAGCATGCATTATGGTGTTTGGAGTAACTGGCCAAAATAAAATATTAATGCATAATTGACAACTTTATTATGAATCGATAATGCATATTGACCGATAAATAAATACTCCGTATATTTCAAAAAAAATGGAACAAATGAAAATATTTACTATATTAATTGAACAACTCACGTTCATAATGCATAATCCGTACTTTGTATAATGCATAATTAATTATAAACCTTAGTTAAGAATCTAAACTAACTAGAGTTTAGTTTTCTCGACTAAGGTTTAGTTTCCGCAATTACTAGGTATAATTTTCGACTATTACAGTTTATTTGTAATGCATCATAATACACTTTGTAATGTATTAGAAAAAAAAGTTTGTTTTTCCTTATGTAAAAAATATTTTGGTTTGTTTGTTCTTACTTTCTGCAATGCATTATAATTACCACACATACATTACAAATATTGAAATTTACATTATATGTATCTTATAGTCTCATATGCATTAGACAAACCTTAGTCAAGAATTTAAACGAACTAGAGTTTAGCTAGTTTTCCCAACTAGGGTTTAGTTTCCACAATGCATCATAATATACTTTGTAATGCACCATAAAAATAGTTTGCTTTTTTTTTTTTTTTTTTTTTTTTAAGTACAAAAGTATTTTGGTTCGATTATTCTTTACTTTCTGCAATGCATTATATAATTAACACACATGTATTATAAATATTGAAATTTGCCTTATATGTATGTCGTACTCTCATATGCATTATACTGCATTATTAATATGCATGTAATGCACAGTGTGCATTGAACTTTTATAGTTCATCTTCTTCTTTTTGTATAATGCATTACAAAATACAAAATGATACTCCCTCTGGCTCAAGATTCGTGAGACCTTTCTTTTTGACATTTTCGGCACGCATTTCCACGTTTCTCGTTGATGAGTTTTAAAATGATTTTTTGAGGTATTTTTCTTTTTACGGGATACTACAAGTGTCGTAGTATCCCGTAAAAAGAAAAATACCTCAAAATTCATTTTAAAACTCATCAACGAGAAGCGTGGAAATGCGTGCCGAAAATGCTAAAAAGAAAGGTCTCACGAATCTTGAGCCGGAGGGAGTAGCACATTATTTAACACATCATAATGCATTAATCATTTTCTGAAGATGAAATCATATAAATTATACTTTTTACATCTAATGCATTATACTGGCCTAATGCACTAATGCATTATAATGCATTGTGAAGGTAATTTTATAGGAAAAAAAATAATATGAAACTACCCTTTTTAGATATCTTCTTCTAGATCTTGATTTTCATATTAATTTCCTTTTTCTAATGGCTTCATAATGCAGATTCAATGTAAAACTATGAAACTACCTTTATGGCTTTCACAATGCAGATTCAATGCAAAACTAAACTGCATTATCTTCAAAATGCGGTTTCGTATTTTCTATTTTTGTATGGCTTCATAATGCAGATTCAATGTTATAGAAAAGAAAAAAAAATTACTTTTATGGTTTATTGGCAACCCCTAAAAATCCGTCACTATTTCAATTTTCCATACATAGTGGTGGCTGTTTATTTACTTAATCACCCTTCTCATTGATTAGTTCGAGGAATTGTAAAGGTGGAGTAATTAATAGTGATTTAATCTTGTCCACATGTTTGGGGTTAATCTAAGGCCCAAAATATTTCTTATTTCTTACATTAGACTTGTTTTGTATGTGAACTCAACCATATATAGGTGAGAGATCATATATTTGTTATTCTTTAGGGGGACAAAAATGACTTCTTGATTTGTAATCACTAAAAATAAAGTTTGCAACTTAGCCCTTTGAAAGCTGAAAATTTGCAGATTAAACCTTTGGGGCCAGTTTGCAACTTCAGTTTGCTCCTTATTTTATGGTTAGGAAGTTAGTACGTCACTTCGAATTTCATCCAACAAAAAAAGTAAGATTCAACTAACACAAGCACCCTTCAAAAAAAAAAAAAAAAAAAAAAAATCTAACACAAGCACACCACCTACTCAAAAAATTTAGCCCGTAACATAATCTGAGAATGATACATAATACAACGAGTTTAGCCATAATTCGATCATTCAGAAATCTCCTTTCACGTTAGCAAATCGAATTTCAGATTTTACTTGACAAAAAGAAAAAAAATCAGAATTAGCCTCCGATCAAAAGTCAAAGTTTTCTAAACAAGAGTAGTCTTCAAATTTATTTATTTTTGAAACAATTAAACATGAAATTTAAAGACTGCGCCACTATTTTTCAAAACTTTACTTGTAAACAAGAGCATTGCAATCTGGTTCCACACTACCAACGTGCTCTTTCTACCCTTCTTATGTAGTCATGAATAACCTTTGACAGCTGAGAGTACTCTCTTACCAAAGAAATATTAATCTGTCAATTCGGCATAACCTCGTACTCAACTTGGAGAAAGAGAGACGAGGAGAGCTAGTAAATCGTGTCGCCAACATTTGCTCCTACACCCTAACAATAGTGTTAAGATTTCAGTATAAGCTGGTCAAAATATGAAATTGTAACTATCTTTATCATGCGACTCAAACATAATATTTTACCTTGAATTGAATGGTATAGTTCAAATTAAGCTATATTTGCTAAATAATCGTTTTTGACCATAAAATTTAGATGTCGATAAGATAATAAAACAAGAGGAAATACCTCCATATACCCTCCTACACTTAGTAAAGACAATATTTACCCAAAACTTAACAAAACACAACTTATACCTAAGTTTCAAGTGTGTGGACAAAAATACCCCCAACTTACATTATCTCTTATATTTCAACTCCTATATTTTTTCTACTACTTCTCTTCCTTCTTTATTTTCTTCTATCTTATTTCTCACCAATTGGTTGTTATTCTTCGACTCCATATTCGGCGAGTGAACGGCGGCGGCGACTGGTTAGGTTTCTAAGCATTTGTTATGTGTTTCACCTCGGAACGGCAGCGGCGGCGGGTTAGGTTTTCGAGCAACGCATATGTTGCTATTTTGACATTATTCTGGTCAAATCCAAATGCTTTGTGGTGCAATTGACCACTAGACTTTGTTCTCCTTGTAAAGACGAAGAGATGAAGGGGTGACTCGCTCATTTTGGTGGAGAAACGAGGGAGAAACACGCCGGAGAAGATGGAACATTCAGAAAATCGCGAGTTGTACGGCGGTGGAATCAAATAATAGGTAAGAAATTGCGAGTTGTACGGCGGCGGAATCAAATAATAGGTAAGAAATCAAATAATTAGAGGTAAGAAATTGACGATTTCTTACCGGGTTAGAGGTAAGAAATTGTCAAATTCTTATTGGTTATCATATGCTTGATATTAGGAATTACTGTATAGTTTAAGATTATTGATAAGAAATTGCCAAAAAAAAAAAGGTGATTCTTACAGTAATCGTTTGATTAATTTGATGGGTTGCTCGATTTTTAACTTGATATGCTATGTAGGGTTGAGTGCTTAAATTATGGATCAAATCTATTTTGTAATGAAATAATAGCGTGTATGTGTAAGAATTAATGGTTCCCTTTCCTGTTAAATGCTTATTTTAAGCTGGGTTACTGTTGAAATAACTACAACATGTCGTAAGAATTGATGATTATTGAAATTCTTACTCACATTAGTTAGAATATTTATGTTTCTGACAAATGTGTTGGTAAGAATTGATGATTCTTATCAATATGTTGGTAAGAGTTGATTATTAGCATATTTGGTCGGTAAGACTTGATTATTCTGACCAATATCTGGTAATGATTGTTGTGGTTTTTTATTCTTATCGTAGTTGTTGGTTAGAAATGTCTTTGAAAATTTGATATTCTTGCCATTATATTTTAAATTGTGTGCAAAGGTTACTTGGAAATAAGAAAAATACAATCTGCTGCATCGCGCGAGATGTTGAATGTAGTGCTCAATACCTTACCGGAAGATCGAGGGGTGAAGATGATGAAGAAAACAATGAAATTGATGTTCCCGCTAGAAACGTCTTCACTATGTCCACTACAACTCAAACACAACTTAAATAACTTGATGGAAAACATAGGGGTATATGTATCTATGAATCATACAATCATAAGTTATTTTGCTATATAAGTAGATAAGAAATGATGCAATTCTTACCTTTTATATGTAAGAAATAATACAATTCTTACCTTATATATGTATGAATTGATGCAGTTCTTACCACGTTTTGTATATTTTTTTTTATGTGGTACATCATATGTATGAATTGATATTATTTTTACCATATACCACTCAATATACATAAGTATTCCATAAAAAAATTATATCACTCATAGGTATAGTTACATAACTACAACTTTAGAAAATAATGTCAAATCTTAATGCATACAAAAATAGTATTGAGGTAAAAAAAACATGTTGTTGGTCCCAGAAAGAGTAATTTAGTGTATGGGGGGGGGGGGAATACACCAATTGCCAACAGTTTTGACTTTCAAAACAAATCTATGACCAGATTGACTCTTTGGGTCAACTAGTATCAGATGAGGACGATCTGTTAAGCGAAAACAGGCTCACTGTTGAGCTTACAGATTGTATGTGCAGTGCGGAAGTTGGTGAGTGAGTTTGGCTACTCTTAGAAAATCTTTTCTTTTAACACAGATCACAAGTTTGTATGAAGAGTTTGAATGTCATGTATGCATGTTAGTAAATAAGAAGTAAGATCAACTGTAAGTAGAGTAGAGAGAGAGTTTGAGACAATCGATTTTTATCGTGGTTCGGGAAATCCCCTACGTCCACGTCAGCTACCGTCGTAGCTGAAATTCCTTACTTCTCTTCTTCTTTATACCGACTGAGAATCAGTTTCAGTCTCCGTCTAATCTTGATGAAAACTAAACACGAGTTTTGGGTCGTGACCCTTACAAACTTCTCTTAATATAGAGATTGCAAACCTTTAACAAACCAGACCTCTAAACTGCTAAGTTAATCCAAACCTAGCAACAAAGAGATCTAACAGACTTTCTAACACTTTCAGACTTTACAAACTTTTAAGTGTAGAAATAAAGATGTTCGTAAGCAGCAAAGAATGCTTAAGAACAAAGAATTCCAGGAAATCTTGAGATCTTAACACTTGGGAAATCGTCTTGTTTCGAGTGTTAAGTTGAGCTTTGATCGATAGAGATTTCTGCAGAGTTTTGGCTTTGATATTGAATTTCCCGTGAGGTTCTGGAATGTGGCTTGAAGTATTTATAGGCTTTGAATTTGAATTCTAGCCGTTGGAAAAGTCAGTGATGGCAGAGAGGCTGTACTGCTGACTCACTTCTAGCCATTGGGAGATTTTTGTCCTAGCTGGCAACAGGTGCCAGAGAACAGGTCGTCCGGATTCATGTAGGTAAATCTACTTGACCTTCGAACTGTAGAGCTCCAACGATCTTGAAGTCTTCAAGGCAGGGCAGCTGGACTCCTTGGACAGGTTGACTTAAGAACACAGGTTAGGTCGATCTCTATAGGTCAGATCGTTAAACACGATCTTACCTTTACAAGGTGATCAACCTGTTACAGACAGATAGTAGTGTCGACCTGTAGAGGACATGGCAAGCCGTTCTAATCAACCTAAACTCTTAGAAAGTAAAATAAAGCTAAGTGTGGTTTCGAAAAACATCATCAAAATCAAACTGAAAAGGGTTCCCAACATATGCAAATTCGTCTCATCTATAAGTACGAATTGATGCAGTTCTTACTATATATAAGTACGAATTGATGTCATTCTTACCGTCAATTAAACTGTAGCATCAAATTCCATAATACACAACAAAAAAAATGCTCAAATCGCGAGTTGTGTATCAGTGGTAAGAAACAATGTCAATTATTACATATAGATCGTAAGAATTAGATCATTAATTACATAATCATACACAAAATATGCCCATTAATTTCTTCGATGTAAATCTAGATAGAAATGTATCAATTATTACATATAGATCGCAAGAATTTGATCATTTCTTACAAATGCATACATAAAAAAAAAATGCCAATTGTTTCTTCGATGTTAATCTAGATAGAAATATATCAATTTTTACATATAGATCACAAGAATTGGATCACTTCTTACACATTCACACACAAAAAATATGTCAACCGTTTCTTTGATGTTAATCTAGATAGAAATGTATCAATTTTTTTACATCTAGATCTCAAGAATTGGATCATTTCTTACATAATCATACACAAAAAATATGTCCACTGTTTCTTCAATATTAATCTAGTGTATCAATTCTTACGTATACATTGCAAGAATTAGATCATTTTTTACATAATCATACACAAAAAAATATGTCCGCCGTTTATTCGATGTTAATCGATAGAAAAAGTATCAATTCTTATATATTATTTGATTTTTTACCTATTATTTGATTTCTTACCATTTCTTACAATTCTTGCCGTTTCTTACCATTCTTACCATACAACTCAAATTAGAAAGTTGCATAGAAATGTATCAATTCTTACACATCGATCGCAAGAATTGGATCATTTCTTACATATTCATACACAAAAATATGCCCACCATTTTTCTTTTACTATAAGGAGCTACAAGATTATTTTGCTCTATGTGGTAAGATTTGTCATTGTCCTTAGTAGATTTTATAAGAATAATGTCAACTCTTACTGCAGGAATTTATGAAGTAAGTTTTGTCATTGTTTTTAAGATGTAGTTCTGGAATCGTCCCCGAGTAGATCATGTAAGAATAGTGTCAATTCTTATTGCAAACTTTATGTGGTCAGAATTGACATTGTTTCTTACCACTGGTGCACAACTCGCGATTTCTTACTTATTATTTGATTTCTTACCATTTCTTACCGTACGACTCGCGATTTTCCAATAGCTTCATCTTCTCCGGCGTATTTCTCCCTCATTTCTCCACCAATACGAATGAACCACCCCTTCATCTCTTCGTCTTTTCGAGGAGAACAAAGCTCAGTGGTCAATTGCATCACAAACATTCGAATTTGGCCGAAAAACGGCCAAAACAACAACAAAACCCTAGTTTCTAAAAAATTCTCTCTCTCTCTCTCTCTCTCTCAATTATGTCCAGATCTGAAATAGAGAGGAGCTAGAGAGGAGACAACGGTGAGCTCCGGCGGCTGAGGGGAGGCGGCGGAGGACCAGGCGGAGGTGGACGTGTTCCTCATCGAGGGAGAGGAAGTTGAGAGGTCAAGGGAGAGTGAGTGGGAAATGGGTGTAGTGGGTAGTTTTGGGGAATTTTGAATTCAGGGGTATATTTGGAAACTCACCTATAAATGGGGTAGAATTTGTAGTTTGTTAAGTTGGGAGTAAATATTGTGTTTCTTAAGTATAAGGGGGTAGAATTTTTTTGCCTCATAAAACAATGATAACAAGCAAGAATTGTTGAATGATGAGTTAAATCGAGGTTATAACTAGACTCTATCTTCGTAAGACAAATTGCTCTGCTACTAGTTCAAGCAGAATACAATAAACGTCCTCAAGATACAACGGTTCACGAGCTCGAGTTGTTGCACTTACGAATCGAAGTTCCAACGAACTATTCAATAATTCGAGACTGTAGTAAGAAAGGGAGAAAAAGGAAGAAAATGATGCTACAATGCTATGGTGGGGAATCTGTATACTACAATAGATGAAGAGTTGAGATTCTCATTTGCGAAAAAGGTGGCACCATTTTCTCCGGATGAATTTAGAATATTGGATCATGTCTTTTCACAAAAGACATGATCCTATGGTTGTGATTGCACCATTTGGATATGAAATATCTCTTCATATTTCAAAGCATATTTTCATAAAGTGTGAATACCCATAAGTAGCCATTCTCATAAGACAAAAGTCTTTTTTGGCCACCGATAAGTAAATGGTCTAATTATAGTCATTTTTTGAATTTCATGACATTTATGCCCATATACATTTAATTGATTGTACGAATTCATGATTACTCATGTTCGTGTGCACGATCAATCTTCATTTTGCTCGTGTTCATGTAAAACGATCGTGAAGTCCGGTCATGCACACGAACACGAAGAAAATGAGCCTTTCGTGCACACGAACACGAGCAACTGTAAAATTGTGCAACCCTAGTATTTCTGGTTTTGCTGCGGTGGATAGCAAGACCGTCAAAGGGAGACGCTGAGGCGGCGACGACGACAATCAATACAGTGGCGGCAGCGGTGCGGAGGGCGGTGGTGGCTGGTGCAGATTTGCAGAAAAAGATAGGGAGAGAGGGAGTAAAGGAGATAGAGAGAGACATAAAAAGAGAAAGGTATGGGGATGACGACGGCAACGGCGGTCAGAAAGAGGTGAGCGGTGAGAAGAGAGAGAGAGTATGCAGCGGCGGTCGGATAGAGATGGAAGGAGAGAGGTAGAGATGAAGGATTATGCAGCACTAGCTTCTGATAGAAACAACTCTATTTGCATTCATGTCGCCAAGAATTGAAGATGGTCTTATAAATTGAATTGCTGTTTGATGCTTATTTGCATAATTGAAGACTTGAGTTCTCACCTCGTGTATACTAGAATGTTTGTTGTTAGGACTACTGCTACAACTTCCTGGGAAACATAGGCCAATTGATTTTCTAAAGATGAAATAATGGAATGGAGGGTGGGTGGCTGGTGGAGATGGTAGAAGCTATGTTTTTTTTTGTTTTTTTGTTTTAATTTATTTATAATTATTTCATTAAGGGTATAAAAGTCTTTACATACAAAAATGGTTAGAATTAGACCATTCTCTTATTGTTAGCTAAAAAAGATTTTTCTCTTATAAGAATGACTATTTTGGGGTTTGCCTCTTTTCATAAACTATTTTAACTCAATGCATTAATTTCTCACATTCATCTAAAACTGAAATTAAAAACAAAAATAACATACAAAATTAATCTACTCAGAATGTAGTTTCAAATATGTATTTTACTACAATTTCAGCTAAGCGGAGCTTCATCAAATGATTGCTTGAGAAGAGATACTACATAAGAAACCTTTTAGAAGGCACACATGTACATCTTCAAGAGCACACTTCTAAAAAGACACATATCATCATTATTAACTTACAATTCTAACAATCCCCACACATGAATGAAGATTAATGCATATGCAAGGTTATACATAGTCTCAAAGACCTATTATTGCATAGGGATATATAGTTTTTGGCTTTGAATCTTTCGTGGTATAATGTTATTGAATTTACTCGCTTCTTGGTGAATGAGATGTCTTGAACCTAGCAATTTTTGTGAAAATCAAGACAATAACATATACTCCCTCCAACACATTTAAGACGACGCGTATTCCCTTTTAAATTGTCTCGTTCAAGATGACACATTTTCTTATATGGAAGGAATAATAAATTTAAAATAATTATTATTCATTTTAATTATGCTAACTAAGTCAATAAAATTACAACTCTTTACGATCGATTAAGTAAATAAAATTATTATTCATTAAAATAATATTAATCACATACATTTATTACCCTTAACAAATTTTCTTTAACTTTTGTGCCCGAAGAAAACGCACTGTCTTAAATGAGACCGAGAGAGTACACGACTATAGATACATAATCTTTTGTTCCCATGTTTTGTCCATTTTGGCATTTGACCATATCTTGGATTCATAAGTAGTGTTACAATATATAAGTATTATTTGAAGGGATTCACTTCTTACTTGATCTCTTGATCTTCTATCAAGTATTAGTTTGATGAGATTCACACAATATTTATGTTATAATATTTTTATATAGTTAATATTGTATAAAAAATTAAATAAATGTAAGATTTTATATAATGTTCGATATTTTTGGTAATAAATTCAATTTTTTTTAGTATACTCTATCGAAATTCGAATCTTTAAAATCAATACGGTATTTGATATTCATTTTGATCCATATCGAATTTTCAATATACTGAACAGTTTGATACGATAACATATGAAAGTCGTAGGTCGAAAAATTTTGGTACAATGTTGACACAACGAAAAATATTAGGTATACCGTACCGACCGGTCCTTTTAAGAAGAAATTAAAACATTACTTACAAATAATGATTTTAACACGCTGTCGTATCTTGTACGGTACAACTCGACGCGAATACCCTGACACCCACTAGCCTTCTCTCACTGAAATTGCTGCTTCTACCTAATTTTCCTAAATCTTTGCTCCTCTTCCTCTACCTCTCCGTTGAAGTGACGTCGGATAAACGTTGCCTGTTGTCTGGTTCATGGCGATCCCAGCCGCGATTGTTGTTCTGCCCTTGGGCGTTCTCTTCTTCTGTTCTGGGCTCGTCGTTAACCTAATCCAGGTACTATCTACTGATCGCTTTAGGGTTGCTTGTTTGAGGTTTTCTTTTTTCAAACGTTTTTTTGAGCTAATGCGAGCCAAATCGAAGTTGGGTTTTGTTGGATTTTTGGAGCTGTTGCTATTTGTGCAATTTTTGTTTGTTCTACAAACTCAAAAAAGTTCCTGTGTTTGTGTCTTCTACTGTGGACTGAGTTGAGCGAATTTCTGCGTGTGTGAGTGTGTATGTGTGATTTCTCTTATAATTATTGTATGTATCTGTTGTTCCAGGCAGTGTGTTATGTGCTAATAAGGCCTCTGTCGAAGAACACTTACCGGAGGATAAACAGGCAGGTTGCAGAACTTCTATGGCTCGAGCTCGTGTGGCTGATCGATTGGTGGGCTGGTCTCAAGGTGAAAATCCTTTGTAGAATGGTTTTAAATGCACTAATAATTATCATTTTAGTTGATTAAATTCACAAGAGATTGGCATTTCATGTATCGACTTAGGTGTTGTGTTGCAGCATTTACTGGTTTGTTGGATGTTAATCTTGAACACAGTTTGAAATTGCAAGGTTTATTTTAGCTAGGGAAGATGAAATGCAGTCTGTAGGAGTTGATGGTGTGGTAAAATCAGTTCATAAAGGGATTGAATCATTGCACCAATAGAAGTGTCAGCTAGAAACAACAGATTAAGCTCCTTAGAGTCTAATTTGTTCAAGTGCCTGGATGTTCTCAGTTCAAATTGAGCATGTTACGAAGTTCTTGAGATCTTAGTTTAATTATGCTAGCATCCTTGATAACCAGCTTTGATCCTTTAGATGGGAAATTTTTCTTTCCTTACAGGAGTGGTCTATGCCATTTAGATTTTGTTCACATCATATTACTCAAACCTTAAAGCCCAAAATATTTGTTTTAGCTAGCTGTGTATGAATGCATGCACGATCCTCATAGTGCATTGGATAGTAATCGCGATTTTGGGTTGGGATCCTTGTGTTACTATCCGAAGCTTTTACATATTGTTTGAGCTGTCCAATTTCATTTGAACCACCTGTTTGCTTCCTTGCTTTGCTGATTTGATTGCAGATTGAATTGTACACTGATTCTGAAACATTCAAATTTATGGGTAAGCTCACTTAGTTCTTCGCAGAGTCTGGTTACTTCTTTTGTTTGGAGACTTTTATATTCCTTGAGTCACTCATTCTATGTTATATTGGTAATTTCCAGGTAAAGAACATGCACTCGTTGTATGTAACCACAGGAGTGACATTGATTGGCTTGTTGGATGGGTTATGGCTCAGGTTTGCCACTTGCCTACTGCTATCCTATGATTATATGCGTCTGCCTACTCATTATGGAACTATGTCTTTCTTCTCTGTTCGTATTGCATATCATGGTTACGCAATGTGGAAAAGAAAACTTACTGCTTATTTTGTAATTCATGCATTATACGCACATATTTCATTTTTTGATTATGCTTATGGGTATCTCTATATAATGAATATATTCCACATTATCAGCAATTATAGATATATCTAGCACAGATATATTGTTGGATATTGGTATTTGGTTCTGATTTCAAGCCATCTTGAGTGAGAGTGAGGATTAACCTAGTTGGAGATAATAATGCAAACAAGAGATGCTTTGACATACTGTGATGCAGGTGTGCAATCAATCCAAAATATTTGTTCTTTGATGATCATTCTTAGTTATCGGAATGTCAGTACCTATATGAAACATGCCCACATTAATTGTAATTGCAGAACATGGCTATGTGCAAGGTTGAGAATTGTCACTCATGCTTGATTGTAACTTGTTATTTGTTGCCATCTTTATTAGGACAGTAATTACTTACTGTTTTACTGACTTTTGCATATCTGTTGACAGCGTTCAGGTTGCCTTGGTAGCACTCTGGCTGTTATGAAGAAATCGTCAAAGCTCCTTCCTGTAAGTGCCCAACTGTTATCTTGTTATGGTAGTAATCCCGTAACTTTCACTTATGGTTTAGGTTTCATTCTGAAGATTGAGATGTAAGGATTAGATATAGTAAGTATTCTGTTCCCTAAGATCCTAATTTAGAATGTAATCTACCACATAACTGCTAAACACAAGTACTTAATACAAAATTAAATAATCATGCAGTACAGATTTCTGGAGTTGTCCCTGAAGATGAAGTAATTATGTATTGATGAAAACTGTTTTGTTCATTCGTACCCTTTTTTGACAGAATATGTGATGAACTTTATCCATTGATGATATGAATCAACATGCATTTAAGCTAAAGAGTTTTTATTGAATGACACTGATAAAAAGTGTAGATGAAGCTTTAAAATACGATCAAATTTGTGAGATTATGGAAATATTCAAGAAATGCAATGAATTTTCTGTCCAAGCAGGTCATTGGATGGTCTATGTGGTTCTCTGAATATCTCTTTCTTGAAAGAAGCTGGGCAAAGGATGAAAACACCTTAAAGGTACTGTCGTAGGATTAAATATATTGCAACTGTTTCTGATTATGCATATTCCATTTTGTGCCTTATCCTTTAGCGTGTATTGCTTCATTCTCTTTCAGTTTCTATTTTACTTGATGGCCTAATTAAAGGTAGCTAAATTTTTTGCAGTCAGGACTTCAACGGCTAAGGGATTTCCCTCTGCCGTTTTGGCTGGCTCTCTTTGTCGAGGGAACTCGTTTCACCCAGGCAAAACTTTTAGCTGCTCAAGAATATGCATCCTCAACAGGGCTTCCAGTTCCTAGAAATGTGTTGATTCCTCGAACAAAGGTTTCAACTCAACCTGCTTCTTAGATGCATAACATTTTTGCTATTTCAGTCGAAAGGCTACATTTCACAATCACTATATGAAGCTGCAGACTCTGAAATTTATTTCTGCTATGTGTTTGTTCCTCAAGGTTTTGATATAATATGTTCGCACGGTGTTTCACTTTTTGGCCATGTTTCAGGGTTTTGTAACAGCAGTAAGTCATATGCGTTCATTTGTTCCGGCCATATATGATGTAACGGTTGCTATTCCCAAAGCATCTCCTCCACCAACCATGCTCAGACTTTTTAAAGGACAATCTTCTGTGGTAAGATTTCAATAAGAAGTTGAAGGTGTGTGGGTTGGTAAATCGAGGCAATATCCTGTGGTTTCGATGTGATTGATGTAGCTCGATTAGCATATCAATTCTCTCTGAAGACTTACTTCATACTGATTCAGTTTAAGAATAGTGTTTGTAGTTATTATAGATTATGGAGCTTGCTACTGCTTCTGTGACTATTAATTGACTGCACCTTTGGAAGCTTGCTGTCAAAAGAATCTAATCATAATTCTGAAACCTGATTTTATTGCTTTTCAAAATGTAATGCTCATAGTCATATGATATTCTTTAAGGTACATGTACACCTCAAGCGACACTTGATGAAGGATTTGCCAGAAACAGACGAGGCAGTTGCTCAATGGTGTAAAGATGCCTTTGTTGCCAAGGTGCTTCACTTACCCCGATTCATTGTTTGAGAATTTCCATCTTGACCTCATAGAGAAAATTCGAGATCATATGAAGTACTACTTATATTGCAAGAAATCCATCGATCAACCTTCATAATATGATTCTCAAAACAGGATAAGTTATTGGACAAGCATATAGCTGAGGGTTCCTTTGGTGAAACACGGCAAGACACTGGGCGACCAGTGAAGTCACTTTTGGTAATTCCTCATCTCTCTCTCTCTCTCTCTCTCACACACACACACACACACACACACACAGAGTAAATATAACCCGTCTCTTGCAATAACAGGTGGTGTGTTCGTGGGCCCTATTACTTATTTTGGGGGCGTGGAAAGTTTTCCAGCGGTCCTCGATTTTCTCTTCTTGGAAAGGCATCATCTTTTCAGCAATTTGTTTAGGAGTCGTCACAATCCTGATGCAGATCTTGATTCAGTTCTCGAAAGCTGAGAAATCGACCCCTGCCAGAGTCGCACCATCAAGCGGGAGAGAAACCTCAGACAGACAAAACAAAGAGCAGTAGGTGAAAAGTGTGTTGCCATCCACTATCCTTCATTCATGGTCCAGTTATCCAGCTGAGTTAATATCTTCGTCCATTTATATCTGTAATTTTGTAACAGTTGACATAGATGCCAGTTCACATAGATGATGATGATGATGCCTCTTCTTGAATTTCTTATATGGGGATGGATGTATGCCAAAAAAATTAGTGATGATCCTTTCATGATTTGGGGGCTTTAATTCATTGTTGTTGATTCAACTGTAATAGGATGGATATTGAGGTAAATTTTGTGGTTAAAGCAACAAATGGATTTTGTTGTGTCCATTTCCTCTCTCTTTCTCTGTTTTTTTTTTTTTTCCAACACAATTAACATGAAATTTAAATATTGCCACATGGAGAACTCGAACTTGAGACCTTAGCCAAGGTTTGAGTTTTTTAGCATCCAAAGGAAATAAATATTCTTTTTATGAAGGTAAGGGAAGTTTAGAATTTTCAATTTTGAGTGTTTACGCTTTTATGAGGCTTGTCTATTTTAGAAATGCTGCTTCTACTTTCATTCACAAAAAAAATAAAAATGGCACGTGGGCCAAACTGTTCTTCTAATTCATGGTCTTGGATAAATTTTCTTATTACATAAGGTAAACTAAAAATGGATTTGAGTTTGCAAATAAATAAATAAATAAAAAGAAAAAAAAAATCACCCATTTTCAGCAGAAATAATATAGAATAACCTGAGAATAATACTATGTGGATCAAGTAAGCTAAAATAATGGGATTAATTCTTATTTTTTCAAATGGATAATAATAATTCCATGGAAACTTTTAAATATTTAAACGATAATGGGGCCCACACGAGAGCGTTTGGTTTCTCAATTTACAAATCCGTCCTTTGTTCATAAATATAAATATAAATATAAATATATAGAGAGAGCTTCACCATTACTCGATTTCTCCACTGTGATTTTTGCCCTAATTGAGAGAAGTCGATCATTCTCGTTTAAGGATTAGCTCGCATTTTGTTGGAAAGAGAATTGTTTGTAGAGAGAGAGAGAGAGTAAAAGAGAATGAGTCGGAGCTTAGGGATTCCGGTGAAGCTGCTGCACGAGGCGTCGGGGCATATAGTGACGGTGGAGCTGAAGAGCGGCGAGCTCTACCGCGGAAGTATGATCGAGTGTGAGGACAACTGGAATTGCCAGCTTGAAAACATCACTTACACTGCCAAGGTAGCTTATCCGCGATTCCTTATATTGTGTGTTTTTCTTTTGTTCTTTTTTAAATTAAGAAATCTCAAATCTGAATTTTGTAGCATTCTGTTGATGTATTTACCTGTGTATTGATTACTTTTTGGATTTTGGTAGTTGTGGTTGCGACGTGCTTGTTAAACCCTAAATAGATGATAAACCCTAGGAAGGAACTGGGAGTGGCAATTCTGTAATTTAGGTGAGACCCCCTTTTTCTACTTGTTTCAGAGAAATGTGAAGTGACCAGTTTATCAGTTTGTACTCTGTTTTATGGGGAGGAGGGTCTGATTTTAGTTGAGAGTCCAAATATGCATATTTAAGTGAGTGTTAAGGAATGAATGAATAATTCATAGTGATACAGTTGATAACACTCTCAATATATCTTGAGAAAGGGGTTTCGCACGATGCCGAACGGAATATAAGTTGAGTGATGGTGCCAGGATAATAGGGATGATTGTAGTTAACCCCAGAACCTAAAAAATCTTTGCAAATGCTCTACAAAATATTAACTCGAGGTCTAAACCTTGTCTTACGAATTCATTCATTAAAGATGAGGTAATCTGTAAGGTTCCGAGAATTACTGATATTGCTCTAGCCTGCAGTATTACCTCAAGTGAGGTTTTTTGTAACTATCACTAATACAATATGTAGAAGCCTTTGTCATGGCAATTCTATTGACTAATTGTAATTTAACTCGTTTTTAATTGCTATTGATCAACCTATTGCAGGATGGAAAGGTATCGCAACTTGAGCATGTTTTCATTAGAGGCAGCAAAGTCAGGTGTGTATTCATATTCCTATTGTGAGCTGTATTTGTGCTGAATAAGTTGGAACATGTCTAATAATGGGTTTTTACAGGTTCATGGTTATCCCAGATATGCTTAAGAACGCTCCCATGTTCAAGCGTTTGGAAGCTAGAATTAAGGTACCTATCTATTGCACCTCAGCTTGTTTCTTCATTATAATCTTATTGTTTTTAATGTTGCTCATTGTAATTTACTTTCTGATTATGAAGGGTAAGGGTTCATCACTTGGAGTTGGACGAGGACGAGCTGTCGCAATGCGAGCTAGAGTACGTTCTTTCCCTTATGTTCGTTAAAGATGTTTGATGCGTGAATGTTGCTTAAAACTGTGCAATCGTATAATGGCCTTGTCGATATATCCTTGATTAGGATACCTAATTCTTGATATTCTGATTGGCAGGCTCAGGCTGCTGGTCGAGGAGCGCCTCCAGGTAGAGGATCTGCACCACCAGTGCGGAGGTGATCATATTCAGGGACTAGGCGCTGCTTTGTGAAGTCGGATATATCCACTGTTGTCACCTTGAGCTATAATTAGTCTTTCGATTCTACTTTCCCTTGTTGGAATGCGAACTTTCCGTAGCTGATATAGCTAGGAATTGGCTCATGTTCAAATTACTATGGTTGTGGTTTTGTAGTATTGTTTTGGATTGTTGGAATGTGCAGTTTATGACTCTCTTACTACTACCACCTTAAACTTCGTGAATGCATTGGTGCTTTCGTTATTTGAATCTCCACCTGGTGAGCTTGTGTAGTTGTATTAGGAAAATATATCTCGAATCGATACAACATGTGATAGATAATAAGGTTGTAGTAAGCTGCAATTACTTGGAAAAATACTGACCTTCGAAAAATGTAAATAATATTATGCTTGTAAATTCATTTTGAACATTGGTGGAGGTTGGTATGTTTCTCCCAGAACATGTCACAATTCAAGCAATGAGTTGATAGTAACTTAAGAAAATAATATAGCTACAATAATACTCCCTCCATTTCTTTCAATTAGCTATATTTGCTTTTGGCAATTCTGGCAGTTTTTCCACGCTTCTTGATGATGAGTTTTAAAATGGATTTTTGAAGATTTTTTTCTTTTACGGGATACTCGGATTTTCTTTTACGGGATACTCTGACTGTCCGAGTATCCCGTAAAAGAAAAAAATCTTCAAAAATTCATTTTAAAACCCATCATCAAGAAGCGTGGAAAAGCGTGCCAGAATTACCAAAATGAAATGTAGTCTATTGAACGAAATGGAGGGAGTAATAGATATGTACATTCCAATTGATTCCACCAAACTAAATATCAGAAAGAAAGTCTAGAATACAGAAATTGTAAGCTGACCCCAATAAATAAATAAATAATCCAGAAAGTGAAGAAAATCTGATATTCACAAACTGCAATGCACAAGTCCACATTAAAAAAACCTTGTCCAAGACTCCGTTACTGCACAGCCAATCCGAAGAAGTGCAAAGAGCAAGTGAGCAAATTGAGGTTGACTGCAGCTGCATAGTTTCCACATGAAACGAGTTGAGGATGAGAGTTGTCGGACATTTATGAAGGTTCAGTGCCATCGTGAAGAGCACAGCACACAGTTGCCTTTTGATGTCCCCTGTAGACTTTGATCTCCTCACCCGTGGCCATGGACCACAATCTTGCAGTTGAATCTGATGAAGCTGCAATCACGATTTTTCAGGTGTTTAAACTTCAATGAATGCAGAACGAGGTTAGTAAAGAAGTGTAAGGGAGCGTTACTTTGAGTGATTATTTGGTAGCTTACAACCTCAAAATTCTTTATTCTAATTAAAGTAAGTGGTAGCTTTGATTGGCTTTTATCTAATGAGCTGTCACACAAAGTAAACACTCCCTAACTGCTAATCAGCATCAATCGTAGCACCGACATTTTTAGTTACTATTGTTATCAAGAAACGAGACAAGGTGAAGAAGTTTAAGCATAGATCACAAAAAAATCAAGAAGAGTCTAGCATCAAGCATTACTAGTAAATTTATGGTACCTGTGATTAGGAAAGCACCATCGACAGAGAAAACACAGTCCCAAACCCAGCGCTGATGACCTATACATTTACATTATATATACATAAGATCTATAGGGAGCCTGATGAAAAAGTGTATACATGATTTATGAAAGGCATATACAAAGAACACCTTATTAAAAGGGTAATACTACATACCTACTAGTGTTTTTTCCAACGTAAAACCATCCACGTTCCATATTTTGACAGTATTATCTGAAGATGCAGTAGCTAGATACCTGGATATGACCATCTTTGTCAATATAAAATCAGACAATTTGATCAATCAAAATGAAATCTTGATAATACGAGGTAGGATCCTGACCGATTAGGCTCACACAGCTCTGGCGAAAGTAGACATTTAAGTATATATTGATCATGAGCTTGAAGTTTATGAAGTGGCTCAAAGTTTGTCATAGTCTGCATAGAGAAATGACTTGTGAACATTAAACTATCAACAATAGAAGTAAAGAAAACCAAGCACATGGATTCATGCACGCCTCACCTGTGTCCCTCTCATTAATCGCCATACATAGCATGTCCCTCGGTTATTTGCTGCAACCACTAAGCTTCCATCCCACATTACAGTCAAGGATCGAACTGCTGTATCAACTTCAGGTACCTGAATTATGAAATTTGTGAGAGTTTTGGAAATCATTAACAAACTATGCTAACGGAAAGTGTAGCACAAGGTCTTACTAGATGAGAGCAAGCTACGTACCAACTCACAACTGCAAGAATTTGCTGTTAGATCCCAGACACGGATATTACCATTTTGGTCCCCGGAGATCAGTTCAGTCTGCATATCCAATAGAGAAAAGGGTAACATACAATCTTTAAGGAATTTGGAGCTATCTAAGAGCTTATTATCATAAGAGCACAAAAAGAGCATGTTTTGACTCAAAAATGCATAGAGAAAAAAACAAATTCCAGTTATCATACTTATAAGAGAATAAAAGAAAGACGTGCATTAGAGAAAATGTATTATGTGTTATGCAAGTAGAAAGACCCCTACACAAATATATAAAGAATATAAACAAGGTTAAACAATTTCTAAGATAAATAAAGATATATAAATAAATGATTCAATAGTTAGATTACTACTTCCTCACCAATACCTGAATACTAATAAATTTAGGATAAGAATGAGTCAAAAGGACAATTTGTCTCACCTGATTTGGGTGCAAAACCACAGTGTTAACAGCTGCACGACTTTCATATTCCCTCTGGCAACCTGGTGCCCTACGCCATTCAGAACAAAACTTCATCAAAATCAACATCAAATTCCACCTCACACACAAACTACTGTAGGAATCCCCACTTTCTCCAAGTCAAAATATGTACCTTAAGTCCCAAATCTTGACAGTGCCATCTTCAGATCCGGAATACATCCAATTCCCATCGCATTGAAATCCAACGGCCATTACATTATTAGTGTGTGAATCATAGCTCATCACCTAACAATTAAAGCAGTTGACTTAGCGGCTTAAGTTGAAGATATCTAATCTAACCAAGAGTTAAAAAAAAAACTCTTCAAGGGGGGCAGGAGAGAGAGAGAGAGCAGTTAAAAGAAGTAGCTCTTATCAAGAAAAGGCATGAAACATACTGGCTGAGGGCTGGTAGAATTGACATCAAATAGTCGAATATGAGGATTCCCCGCTGCAGCTAGGAACCGCTTATCTGGTGTAATCTCAAGCCTATTCACTTGCTGAAAAAAGAAAACATATACATAAAATAAAATTCTACGAAAACTCTCAAACCAATCTTCAATCCATGAGGAACTTATTACTTATAACATAGTCCATCAAAAGTTTCCTCCTTAGTATGTTGCAGCAAAACTCATTACATTCTAAAGCAACTCAGATAAAGAAAATGCCACAATTCAAGAATCAAGCTAACCTTTTTTACTCAATCCCGAAGCAACAAATCATCACACCCCCAACATTTTCAAAAAATGGGCATAACAAAAAAATACTAATAATCAAGTTTATAACTTTTGAGGCGTACAGATTCTGGGTACTGGATTGTTCGATAGCAGCGGCCGCTTTTTGCTTCCCAGAATCGAATGGTGTGATCATAGCTTGCAGTAGCTAGAACAACTGATGGCTGTTGAGTCATCTTTAAACTCTTCCTTCAAAAATAGAACATCAAAAACAGAATTAAAGCAAGAATAACCTTTCCACGAAGCAAAGATTTAAACAAGATCTTGTTTTTATTAGTTGATACACAATTTCTTGTAGCAACATTTAATGGGAAAAAAGGCCCTAAAAATTTATCAACTAAAAATCATACAAAAAAAACGTCGGCGTAGAGAAAGGGTTGATTGATCCCTAGTGAAATATTGAATTAGATTATGTAAATAATATTACTTGCTATTACCTGAGGAGCAAAGCTCAAATCATAGTCAAGAGTTGAGAAAAAATGGCTACTATAAATGTAAAGCTTTTCTCCGGCATCTCTCACTCTCGCAAACTGCTTCAACTCTGATTTTGATTTTGCCCCTCTTACGCTTATTGCCTTCTTTTTATTGTATGGAATAATACTACATTTTATATCGAAATTAAAAAAAAAAATTGAAAAAAAATAAATATATATACTACTACTATTTTATTAGTGTCTTTGTATAAATTTGCAATGGATAATTAGTGTCCAATTAGACATAATTAGGCAGTGTATATAATTATTATTTATTTTGTTTGTTTTTTTCTTACTAACATTACTATAGAGGGTGAGCAAAACCGAACCAGATTCAAATTCCAAACCGAACCATTCTAATTCGGATGGTTTAGATTGGTTTTTTTATTTATTGATTTGGATCGGTTTTAAAAAACTAAAACCGAACTGAGTTCCGTTTGGAGCGGTTTTAGAGGTTCGGTTTTTAGTTTGAACCGAATTTATATTAAACTTATAAAATATTTAATATTTATATGATATATATTATTTTATTAAAGCTTTATATTCCTTTTTTTTAGAATGCAAAACTCAATGGAGAAATAAACTATGTTTTATTTTGTTGATGTTATTTACTTGTACTTGATGCTTTTAGATTTCTTGATGTTGATGTTTATTGTTAGACCTTAGTAACTTCTGTTGATGTTGCTAACTCTCCCCTTTTGGATAATTTATGAATTTTGTTAAAATTTTGTTTAACTAAGTTCATGCCAACTGAAAATCAAACTGGAACCCGAACCGAAGTTTTTGGTTTGATTTGGATCGGTTCTTAAGATAATTTGGTTCGGATCGGTTATTTTTTTAGAAGTTTCGGTTTTATCGATTTTGTAGTTTCGGATCGATTTTGACCCGAACCATCCGTTTGCTCACCCCTAACTATAGTATGTGATGTTTTTTTTTTTTTTTGATCGAAGAAGCAAGCAATTTTATTAAAAACACAGCAGTGGGATATGTACAAGGTGTGCCCATCCTACACCACCAAAATAGAAGAGAAGTTATAGATTAACCCACAACTCTGCTAATTTCAGATTAGCCCAAGCATTAAAACTTATATTAGCATCGGCCTTTCCCCTGACCACGCACCAACTCCAGAAACGGCATTTGATCTCTTCCATGATCCTAGTCAAGGTCCACGTCTTCCCTCCAAAAATCACCTTATTTCTCCACCTCCAAAGAACCCACACGGTGTAAATCCATAGACCGCCAAGCTTCTTCCTTCTCCCTTTACCTGTTGGAAATTTGGTTTTTGACCAAATAAATAATAACAAATATTTAATTTATTACATAAATTAAATATTAGATTATTGTTCTACTCGCGGAGTAGATGAGCGTGGTATATTTATAGGCTCAAAACCGATTTCCGGTGAGTGAGATATAAATGTTCAAAGTTTGGTGGAGAGTTACTTCATTAGTTAATGAAGTGTAAGTTATACCACATTGATTAAATATTAATGTGGTGTGCTGTTTAAAAGTGTTTAAACATGTGGGCTTAATAATAAGTGGGCCAAGTAAGTGGATAAGTGTGTGGTTGGGCTCTCGCGTGAGCACACACTCGATCCGGCCCCGCCGTCCGTGCCGGACGGCACGGACGGCTCCGGCTCGGGCTCGGGCTCGGGCTCGGGCTCGGGTTCGGGTTCGGGTTCGGGTTCGTGGACTTGGATCTTGGCAATTGGTCCTTTGGGTGGTCCTTTGGGCCTTTGGCTTGGGCTTGGGCTTGGGGTCTTGTGTACTATATTTTTTGGACCACAAAATATATAGTATTTTGGGCCATGTGGAAGCCCAATTGCCCAGCCCAATTCTAATGAGATGAGGCCTACCCGTCCAGCCCAATTCGTGGCCCATCCGGAAGAAGACTCTAGAAGGTGTCTCTTCAGCTGAACAGTCAGCCTCTTCCACTCCACCACTAACCCACTACCTTAGTGGCTGTTAATGCCTTTATGGCATTGATGTCCCTACTGAATGAGCAGCCTATAAATAGAAGGCTCTGCAGGCCATTCTAGGACACACAACTCAAAGCATTTTGCATCATCTCTTCTACATCATTCAGTTTTTGAGCTCAGTTCCTTCGCCTTTTATTTCCAGTTCGCCGGAGCTTCTTAGTTTGTGGTGCTGCTACTAAGAAGACGAGAAGTCGTTTTATCTTTGGGGACGAAGCGCCAAATCCGCGAGCACTAGCCGGGGCGTAATTCGTCTTGCGGAAAGAGGGTTTCCTCGACTCGACTTCAAATTTCACTTTGTTCGTAGTTTTTTCTTATTTCACTTGTAATCTTCGATTGTATTGTACGCCCGGCAAGTTCTACTTTTCCAACAAACGCAAGACGAATTATTACTTGCCGTTCCAAGGAGTTTGAAGTTCAATCACCTATTCGAAGATGACAAGTGCTGCCGCTTCCACCGACTCGTCCATTGGAGCTTCAACATTGCCATCCACCATGTCCGCCACTGTTCCGTCAACAATGACTACTTCATTGCCAAGCTTTACAACAGCATATGCAATGAATTCAAACACCGGAGGTTCGACCATGCCTTCAAGTTCGTGGGCTTTCAATAACCCATTTCTGTCAAGCGGTGGTTCTGCTTCAAGCGGCACCGTGGGTTCCACTTTTAGTGGAACTGTTGGAGCACCTTTCATGGGCTCAACTGTGGGGGCGGCCTATGGGCCTAACCCAAGTGGCTCCCTGATGGGAGCGAGCTCGGCACCAAGGGTGATGCCACCCGCCGAGAAACCGCCGAAGTTCGGAGGAGCCGACTTCAAAAGGTGGCAACAAAAGATGTTGTTTTATTTAAAAACATTGGGGGTGGCGAACTTCCTAACGGAAGATGAACCACCTGTACCAAGTGCGGAGGAGGCCAACTTCCATGTTCGAGCCTTCTACGACAATTGGCGAAATGGAGACTACTTGTGCAAGAATTTCATCTTAAATGCCTTAGATGATGGCTTGTACAATGTGTACTCCGGTGTCAACACCTCCAAAGGAATTTGGGAGGCGTTAGACAAGAAGTACCGTAGCGATGATGCGGGTACGAAGAAGTTCGTGGTAGCACGATACTTGGATTACAAGATGGTCGATTCTCGACCAATGATGGAGCAAGTACAAGAGTTCCAACTCATTGTACATGACGTCCATGCTGAGGGGATGGTCCTTCCGGACGCGTTCGTGGTTGCAACATTGATCGAGAAGTTGCCCCCTCATTGGAAGGACTTCAAGAGCTACCTTAAGCACAAGCGAAAGGAGATGACTCTTGAAGACTTAATTGTGAAGCTACGCATCGAGTCGGATGTGCGCGATCAAGACAAACCAAAGGCACCGTCTGATGCCAAGGTGAACTTGATGGAGAAGGGCGGTCCCTCCAACAAGCGTGATCGCTTAAATGCCAAAGACAAAGGCAAGGCGAAGGGACCATCGAAGAAGTTTGATGGTGATTGCTACAATTGTGGCAAGCATGGGCATACTGCGAAGGACTGCAAGAAGCCCAAGAACAAGAAGAAGAAGAAACATGCTGTCAACGTCGCCGAAAAAGATGGCGAGTGGGTGAAAGAAGACTTTACGGCTGTGGTCACCGAGGAGGTCAACCAAGTCGAAAAGCCGGGAGGCTGGTTCATCGACACCGGCGCTACTGCGCACGTGTGTGCCGATAGGAACAACTTTGTAACCTATCAAGCTGTTGAGGGGAGGAAGCTCAACATGGGGAACCAAGCTTCGTCCGTGGTTGTCGGAGTTGGAGATGTGGTGCTAAAGCTTACATCCGGCAATTCTCTAACTTTGAAGAACGTGATGCATGTTCCCGACATCCGAAAGAACTTGGTCTCGGGCTCTATTCTAGTTAATAAGGGGTTTAGACTAGTTTTTGAGTCTGACAAGTTTATTTTGTCAAAGAGTGGTACTTTCCTTGGAAAGGGTTACCTCTCTGATGGTCTTTTTAGGTTGAATGTATTGGCTATACGCCATGTACCCAAATCTATTAAGAGTAATGAAAATGCTACTACTTCCTCTTACATTGTTGAGTGCTCTAATTTATGGCATTGTAGATTAGGACATGTTAATCTAAATGCTATAAAACGATTAGTAAATTTAGATTTACTAAAGTTAAATGAAGTTAACACTCAAAACAAATGTGAAGTTTGTGTTGAGGCAAAAATGACAAAACCACCGTTTCATTCGGTTGAGCGGAGCACGAAACCCCTTGATTTAATTCACACCGATGTGTGTGATTTAAAGTATGTGCAAACTCGTGGTGGTAAGAAGTACTTTATCACGTTCATCGATGATTGCACGAGATATTGTTATCTTTATCTTTTAAGAGGTAAAGATGAGGCTATTGAAGCGTTCAAACACTTCAAGAATGAAGCCGAAAATCAACTAATTGGTCGAATTAAGAGTGTTCGAAGTGACAGAGGTGGCGAATATGTCGCTCCGTTTGAGGAATTATGCAACAAAAGTGGTATAATTCATCAAACGACGGCTCCATACTCACCTCAATCAAATGGCGTTGTTGAACGTAAAAATCGAACTCTTAAGGAGATGATGAATGCTTTGTTGATTAGTTCAGGGTTGCCCCAAAATATGTGGGGGGAAGCTGTCTTGACAGCCAACTATATATTAAACAAGATTCCACTCAAAGGTAAAGATGTTACTCCTTATGAGTTATGGAAAGGTTGGAAACCGTCGTACAAATACCTTAAAGTGTGGGGGTGTTTGGCGAAGGTTGAAGTGCCTCTACCTAAACAAGTTACAATTGGCCCTAAAACGGTTGATTGTATCTTTATTGGGTATGCACATAACAGCAGCGCCTATCGCTTTGTTATCCACAAGTCGGAAGTACCCGACATGACTGTGGGTACAACGATCGAGTCAAGGAATGCAATATTCTTTGAACACATATATCCTTGTAAAGACAAGGGTAATGTAGAAACAAATTCTAGCAATAGAATTGAAGGTGAAGCCACAAGTTCTAAATCCGAGGATGAAGAACCTACGTCACGCAAACGACAAAGGTCTAATCCGGAAGATAGTGAACCGAGACGTGGTAGTAGAGTTCGGAAACCAAAGCAATTTGGTCCGGATTATGTAGTGTTCATGTTGGATCAAGAACCTACGACGATCAAAGAAGCTTTTTCTAGATCGGACAGTCCGCTTTGGAGAGAAGCGGTACAAAGTGAAATTGAGTCCATTAGGCAAAACCACACTTGGGTGTTGGTTGATTTGCCCGAAGGGTGTAAACCCTTGGGGTGCAAATGGATCCTTAAAAGGAAATACAAAGCCGATGGATCAATTGACAAGTACAAGGCCCGTTTGGTTGTCAAAGGGTTTAAGCAGAAAGAAGGGTACGATTATTTCGATACCTATGCTCCTGTAACAAGGATTACATCCATTCGGGTGCTTCTCGCAATTGCTGCATTGCACAATCTCGAGATACATCAAATGGATGTGAAAACTGCTTTCCTCTATGGAGATTTAGACGAGGAAATCTATATGGAACAACCAGAAGGATTTGTAGAACCTGGTAAAGAGAAGAAGGTTTGCAAACTGGTTAAGTCCCTTTATGGATTGAAGCAAGCGCCACTTCAATGGCACTTGAAATTTGATAGTGTGATGCTATCAAATGGTTTTAAAATAAACGAATGTGACAAATGTGTTTACATTAAGAACACAAATAACGGATATGTTATTGTGTGTCTTTATGTAGATGACATGTTAATTATGGGTAGCAATATCCGTGTAATTAACGAAACGAAAAGCATGTTAAAGAGGAACTTTGACATGAAAGACTTGGGTTTAGCGGATGTTATTCTTGGTATGAAAATACTAAGGAAATCCGATGGGATTGTCTTGTCACAATCTCACTATGTTGAGAAAGTGCTCAAGAAGTTTAACGCTTTTGATAGCGTGCCCGCTAAAACTCCTATTGAACTTAATGTTCATTTGAGCAAGAATCGAGGTGAGTCGGTTGCTCAAGAAGACTATGCTCGTGTCATAGGGTGTTTAATGTATCTTACAAATTGCACTAGACCCGACATAGCATGTGCCGTGAATAAATTGAGTCGATACACGAGCAATCCAAGCAAGGAGCATTGGAGAGCTCTTGTACGAGTTTTGAGATACTTGAAGTATACTCAAAGTCATGGGCTACATTTTTCGAGATACCCCCCGGTACTTGAAGGGTACTGTGATGCGAATTGGATTTCGGACACGAAAGATTCACTTTCTACAAGTGGGTATGTGTTTATAATTGGGGGTGGAGCTGTTACGTGGAGATCCACAAAACAAACGTGTATAGCCCGATCCACCATGGAGTCTGAGTTCATAGCTTTAGATATAGCTGGTGAACAAGCCGAATGACTAAGAAACTTTCTTGAGGACATTCCATGTTGGGAGAAACCATTGCCTCCGGTGATGATTCACTGCGATAGCCAAGCGGCTATTGGTAGGGCAAAAAGTGGTTTGTATAATGGTAAGTCTCGACATATTCGTCGACGACATAATACCGTGAGACATTTGATCACAACTGGGATTATTTCAGTCGACTATGTGAAGTCGTTGGATAATCTGGCGGATCCACTAACCAAAGGGTTAAACCGTGATCAAATGAATAAGTTGCTAGAGGGAATGGGAGTAAAATCCACAAATTAAGAACTATCATAGTGGTAACCCAACCATGATGATTGGAAACCCCAAGAACTTGGTTCAATGGGAAAACTAAGCTGTAAAAGTTCGGGTGAAAACACTCACATTTATTTATTCCCTTGAAAGCATTTGAGTGTTGAAAGCTTGCCTAGTGGTGAGGATAAGTCTATGACTTTTAATGATTCCTAAATACCTCGAGGAGGTTGAGTATGGCAAGATACTCGGTAAAGAATCACCTATGTAAGTGTGAAGTGAGACCGCTTTATTAAGATACACTTATGAAACCAAAGGGGTGTCCAAGGCCGAAATGGACACAAAACGTGAGAACGGATGAGGTTGAGGTGTATAAGCGTTAACATCGTTGTCTCGGTGCACGCCATGGAGGGATAGTTCAAAGCATTGAGCTACTATGCCGCCTGTGTACTCGATGGTGTTGACTATGGAAGGTTCAAAGCCACAAACTACATATCCTAATATTTTTATACCTCGTAAGGACTGAGCTCTTGCATTTGCATACATTTGCATATGGCTATCTCACTCATGTGGGGGATTGTTGGAAATTTGGTTTTTGACCAAATAAATAATAACAAATATTTAATTTATTACATAAATTAAATATTAGATTATTGTTCTACTCGCGGAGTAGATGAGCGTGGTATATTTATAGGCTCAAAACCGATTTCCGGTGAGTGAGATATAAATGTTCAAAGTTTGGTGGAGAGTTACTTCATTAGTTAATGAAGTGTAAGTTATACCACATTGATTAAATATTAATGTGGTGTGCTGTTTAAAAGTGTTTAAACATGTGGGCTTAATAATAAGTGGGCCAAGTAAGTGGATAAGTGTGTGGTTGGGCTCTCGCGTGAGCACACACTCGATCCGGCCCCGCCGTCCGTGCCGGACGGCACGGACGGCTCCGGCTCGGGCTCGGGCTCGGGCTCGGGCTCGGGTTCGGGTTCGGGTTCGGGTTCGTGGACTTGGATCTTGGCAATTGGTCCTTTGGGTGGTCCTTTGGGCCTTTGGCTTGGGCTTGGGCTTGGGGTCTTGTGTACTATATTTTTTGGACCACAAAATATATAGTATTTTGGGCCATGTGGAAGCCCAATTGCCCAGCCCAATTCTAATGAGATGAGGCCTACCCGTCCAGCCCAATTCGTGGCCCATCCGGAAGAAGACTCTAGAAGGTGTCTCTTCAGCTGAACAGTCAGCCTCTTCCACTCCACCACTAACCCACTACCTTAGTGGCTGTTAATGCCTTTATGGCATTGATGTCCCTACTGAATGAGCAGCCTATAAATAGAAGGCTCTGCAGGCCATTCTAGGACACACAACTCAAAGCATTTTGCATCATCTCTTCTACATCATTCAGTTTTTGAGCTCAGTTCCTTCGCCTTTTATTTCCAGTTCGCCGGAGCTTCTTAGTTTGTGGTGCTGCTACTAAGAAGACGAGAAGTCGTTTTATCTTTGGGGACGAAGCGCCAAATCCGCGAGCACTAGCCGGGGCGTAATTCGTCTTGCGGAAAGAGGGTTTCCTCGACTCGACTTCAAATTTCACTTTGATCGTAGTTTTTTCTTATTTCACTTGTAATCTTCGATTGTATTGTACGCCCGGCAAGTTCTACTTTTCCAACATTACCTTGACACAAATTAGAGAAACAAAGAAAATGGTTTGTGATAGAATGAGGCGCCGCCCAGCTCACCCCAATCCAAGCAACCACTAAGTTCCAAACCTGATCAACCCCTTCACACTCCAAAAACACATGTACAGCAGATTCGCAAATCAATTTGCATCTGCTGCAGCGGCTCTCCTCCTCGCTCATCGCAATTCTCTTGCAAAGGTTCCGTGGACTTGGCTTTTTGTGTGGCTCTCGCCTTCCACAGAAGGTTGAGATACGTCGACGGAGGCTGGTATAGAGCCGTGCTGGTAACATCAGTGGAGATAAGCTTATAGGCCTCTTTAACCGAGAACGAACCCGTTCGTTCTTCCCCCCACTTCCACCAGTCAGTAGCACCGAAATTGTTGAGGAAATCCAGCAACTCCTTATCCCTCCCTTGTTCCCTCTCAAACAGTTCCCGACGCCACCCACCTACCATTAATCCATTCACCCATCTCTTTCACCCTCCCATCCTTACAAGTGCTGAGATTAAAGAACCGTGGGAAGAGCTCAGCTAAGGACAACTCACCAGTCCAAGCTCCCTTCCAGAAAGGTGTTTCTCCACCATTCTATCCCAGAACCAATTGTTGTCAGTCCCCTCCACAGCCTCTGTAATATTTTCCCACCAACCTACCCTCCTTCCTCTTCGATTATCGTTGACCTGCCCCCTCACCCAGCTAGGATTCCCATGCCGCGAGCGTATCACTCTCACCCATTCCGTCAAGAAACACCATGTCCACTTGCTAAGAAGGGCTCGATTAAATCGTTGGAGATTTTTAATCCCCAGACCACCTTCATGCTTCGGCTTACAAATCTCTTCCCATCTAAGCCAAGCTATTTTATTAGCTCATTCACATCCTCCCCACGAGAACTTACAAAATAGCATTCTAAGCTCCTTTTCAGCAGTCTTTGGTAAGGGGAAGAAAGAGAGCCAGTAAAGAGGAGTGGCTAAGAGAGAAGTTTGAATGAGTGTTGCTCTTCCCCCCAAAGACACAGATTTAGCATCCCAGTCTCTGAGTTTCTTTCTTACCTTCTCGATCACCTCCTTCCACCCTTCAAGCCCCCTAATTCTGCCTCCAACCTTCATCCCGAGGTAGGGGATCAGCCCGTCTCCCAATCTACAACCCAAAATACCGGGGATCTCCTCCAAATTCTCTATTTCGATATTGACCCCATAAGCACACGACTTCTCAAAATTAACTTGCAAACCTGAGAGAAGCTCAAAGCATTTAAGGAGCCACTTAAATGCCACCGCATTTTCCTTGATACCCTCGACCACAAATACCGTGTCATCGCATCGGCGTATTGAATATGAGAAATTTCCACTTTATCTTTTCCAATGAGAGCAACCTTCAAGAGTCCCTCTTTCACAGCTCTTTTTGTTAAAAGATTCAAACCTTTTGCTGCAATTAGAAAAAGGAAAGGAGATAAAGGGTCGCCTTGCCGAATGCCCCTTTCCAATTTGAACTCCCCGGAAGGGCTCTCGTTCACCAACACATCAGCCGACGCCGACATAACACACCCACGGATCCACCGTAGCCATTGGAGGGGGAAGTTCATTCTCCGCTGCATATCCATCAAATATCCCCAGTCAACGGAGTCATAGGCCTTGGCAAAATCGACTTTGAACACCAAAAGCTACTTCTTTGCCTACTTGGCATCCTCGACCGCCTCATTTAACACAACCACACCATCAAGAATGTTGCGCTCTTTGAGGAAGGCCGATTGAGCTTCTCCAATCAAAGGATTCATCACCGCTTTCATTCATGATAATTTTGTACAAGCTTCCAATAAGGGAGATAGGGCGGAAGTGATTTAAATCATGTGCTCCGTCTTTCTTTGGTACAAGGACGATGAAGGAGGCATTACTCCCTTTAACCAACTTCCTGTTTGAATGGAATTCATGCATCACCCTCATCAAGTCGTCCTTGATAATGTGCCAACACTCTTTATAGAAAGTAAAATTGAAACTGTCGGGCCCCGGACTCTTATTGCTCTCACGTTCCCAGATTGTTTTTCTCACCTCCTCATCCGAGAAATCCCTCAACAACACTTCACCTTCTTCCTCACGCAACTTAGGAATTTCGAAGTTATCTTCCAAACGTACCCGAGCCTCATCACGCCTTCTAAAGTGCCGGCTGAAATGATCTCTAATGAAGTCTTTGACACGCCTTGGCTCCTCCACCCACTCTCCGGTCATCTCCAACCCCGCAATACCATTATGTCTTCGTCTCCCGTTGATTGATCGATGGAAAAGCTTGCTGCTAATGTCCCCATCGTTGATTGATCGTATGTGATGTATAGTTTCCTTAAGTTTAAAATGTTAATTTGGTTTGTGATGGTACAACTCTTGCTATGAACACAACATGATAATTAT
>CM038112.1:16765533-16849126 GCA_001642375.2 Mentha longifolia
TGTCATCTTTGCTGAATTGGATTCATTTTTCCTGTAAAATAATCAAAATGAACTAAGGAGTAATGCGACGACAACAATAGAAATTAATCAATGAGGCACAAAAGAGCAATAAAATCACACCAATTCCATCAACTTTCCTAAAATGAAGCATGAAAACCCATGTTTGTCAGTGGTGTAGTTTTATGGTAAGAAAATATGTTCTAGAGTTAAAATATTGACATGAAGTGATTTCGGTAAAAATATATTGATTGTGTACAGGATCATCACTATTTAGACATATTACAAAGAATATATTACTATCAACTTAGACCATATATATACCAAACAAACTCATATAAATAGGAGTATAGGATTATACGAACCAACAACTTGTAGGATTGAACCTAAGACCTCCACTTAAGATATACTTATACCTTAGTTTTTGCAACTTGAGCTAGGCCGGCCTCACTGACATGATTACATTTCTTTTTTTTTTTAATATAGAAATTTCATGAAAACCCAAACTATATCTTATTATATTTATATAAATACAAAATAATTTTGAATATAAGTTTAAAAATTAACATACCAATACTCACTCTAACATTTGATGTAGTTGAGTCGGTTAATCAATACATGATTTTAATGAATAAGTCCGAAAGTAATAATACTTAAGCACAGACAAACACTTCACCTCAGATGGATTTTAATATTATAAATGATGTACACAACCAAATTTATGGATGCTTTTGAAGTATTTATGATTGCCTACCTATGCGTTGAATCTAACTTAAAATTACTTTATAATTCTGATTTCATTATAAAAAAATTGTTTTTGTAATATATGTGCCCACCCCCGAATAAAATTTGTGGGAGTGAGAGTATGTACATTAATTTGATTTGAGAAATATAAATCTTAAAATACATTTACAATACTTTGAAAAATATACGAGTCAGATACATTTACAATTCTACAATAATATTGTACTCATGTGACGTCCATAAACAATAAATTGATTTTCTTAAGAAACTTAAAATAAAAAAAAAATATAACCATTATACATAATATTATATTTTGTTTAATCCATACATGATACAATTTACTATACATAATATATATATTTTTTTTTAATTCATACATGATACATTATATCCGTGCATCGCACGGGTGTGGTACTAGTTAGAATAAATCAGGACCCGTTACCTGACATAGAAAAAAGTTTGGATACCCGAAACTGACCCGAATAAATTCGGGTCGGCTCCGGGTACCCGAAAAGAACATAATTGTGTGCTTTTGAAAACAAAAATCTATTTACCAAAATAATACTCTCCCATCTCAAGTATTTGACACCCTTTTCTTATTGGTGCCGTCTCAAGTATTTTGACACCTTTTCTTTTTGGGAAATAATTAGCTAATTAATAGTACAATTAGTAAATCTCTTATTAAACTTAACATTATCTAATTAAATTTTATCATCCACTCATCTCTCAGCACGTATGCCAATATAATTTAAATCCTAAAGTTTAAACTATCATAACTGTCTCGTTTGTTATTCGATTTTTATGATTTTTATACCAAATTAAAGATTTTGATACAATCTTTCATTTAAGATCAAACATGGATATATTTTTATGCATCTATGATGCTCTTGTTTAAAAATATGTCTAAATACATAAACCACATCACATCCCTACACACATTACACTTTACACACTAAACACTCTCGTCTTAAGTTCCGTGCCGAAAAGATATATGTCTTAATACTTGAGACGGAGGAAGTAACATGTATTCAAACTTCAAAATAATCTTTTTTATCAACCTTCAAAATAGTTATGTCCTAATTGCAATCATAAAAAAAATATCAAAATAATTCCTACATCAATTTATTATAATTCATTGAATCCATAAAAATAAAAATAAAAACAAATGCATCATCATCACAATTCACTTAAAATTAGAAGAATTAATAATATATATTAATAAATAAAAAATAATTACTATTATATATAAAGAAATCCAGGTTTTCAGGTACCCACCATTCTGTTCCAGACAACCTGAAACCCGAAAAATATCTAAAATTTTGGAACCGAAACCGGCCCATTACCCGATTTTTTTATTTTCGGGTACTCAGATACGGCTCGGTTCCGGTAAACCTAGAACCCAGAACCGTTTAGATAGCCCTACTCGGCACTTTCTTGAGTTGACTAATAAACTATTCATGTATTCAAAATTAGAACAACCAATCAATATGTTATGGAAAAAATAAAAACTTAAATAATAATAATAATAAACCAAAACACTCAAAATCGTCGAAACCTATCGGTTGCATCGACAGTGTCACCACTTCCCTCGTCATCCATAAGATTTGCCACAATGCTAAAAACTGTCACAAGATTAGCATCAATAATTCAATAAAAATGTAATTCTTAGATGAATGTAAGTGAGAACATCATAATTCATTAAATTTGAAAATATCATATTTGAGATTTGGAGAGAGCGTGGGATGTTAATTCCGTAAGAAGTGTTTACTTTGAAGTATATGACTAATTGCATGAGATGAGATAAAATATGGGATGTGATAGTATTTTTCAAATCTCATGTGTTTTATGGCATGTTTAGTACTAAATTAATGGATAAAGTTGTTTAACCTAAATGTGTACTCTAGGTTCTCGCAATAGTATGAGATTTATCGTAGACGAATAAGCCAACCCAAGTCGAATCTCGTGGAAAATTTAGCAGGGCTTTTCAATAAAAGCACTAACACAAAACAAGAATTACAAACATCCTAAACATTCTAATCAAGAACTTTGGAAGTAATGCCAATCAAATAAAAAAAATCAATCAACGAAATAAACGAAGAGAAAATCAAGAATTAAGGGCTAGGATTCAGAATATCTTCCGTCAATAATCAAGTCTCACGATCAATACATGCACTTATTCAATCACCAAAAATTCTTAAGAGTTGCCTAATTATTAACTTTCGTATTCATAATTAAGCAGTAACCATAACTCTCGTATTCAAGTTACACAATTAAGAATTCAAAGACGAATAAATAAGCAATCGATTCATACGTTTTCGATTCAAAACCGATGTTGATTAAACCTCAATCCAATACTAGAATTATCTCTCGATCTCAACTAGTATTTAAGAAATTCAAACGGTGATCAAGCATTCAAATTAAACAAGTGCGATTCAATCAACGAGCATGTATAAATCATGAAATTCGACTATCGATTTCCGAAAATCTGAATCCTATAAGAGAATTTAGCCACTCATCATCATTCAAACAACCAAAGGCAAGAATCTCATCATAAGAAAACTCACGTTGAATTGCCAAAAGAATTTAAGCACCAAATCCAAACTTCAAGTCTGAATCCTCCCAGAATTCTCCATAGCAGTTTTCTAAAGTAATATTTAGTGAAGGTTTTTTTTCAAACTTGTTTCTACACTAATATCGTTTTCTCCTTGGGCCCAATTGATAAAGACGAAATAAAATAAAAATAATAATAGAAATTTTCCGATTGCAGCAACTGTTGCGATCTAGCAAGTGCTACGCATCTATCTCTGAAAATTTCCGACTTGGCACCCAGCAACTGCTGGGTGCCAACAACCGCTGCACCTACTTCTCTGAATTTTTCCTTCTGCAAGCCTAACAATCGATGCGTTTCCAGCACTTGCTGCGTTTCATTTTCTTTGATTTCTTCGTTTCTTTCCTACGCTTGTTCATTGTTGGGATATTATGTTAAGGGGGAACTTGGATTCAATTGTGTTTTGATTGGATTCCAAAACCCTCATAAAATATTTCCCTAATTATCTTTGATGATCTAGCTCAAGTTACAATATATATTTTAATGTATTAGAAGAGTTCACTTGTTAGGGAACTATTTATTGAAATCTAACTTTAGAGTGTCTAGGTGAGAGTGCCTTTCTGAAGGAAAGCCGGAGCGGCTCTGAAGCAAAGTCGGAACGGCTCTGAAGGAAAGCCGGAGCGGCTCTGAAGCAAAGCCGGAACGGCTCTGAAGCAAAGCCGGAGCGCCTCTTTGAAGGAAAGCCGGAGCGCCTGACCAAAGGAAGGGCCAGAGCGCGCTTTGAAGTTCAAAACGCCTTCCAGGTCCAAAGCACGCTTCCAAAGTTCAAAGCGCCTTCCAGGTCCGAAGCACGCTTCCAGAGTTCAAAGCGCCTTCTAGGTCCAGAGCACGCTTCCAGAGTTCAAAGCGCCTTCCAGGTCCAGAGCGCGCTTCCAAAGTTCAAAGCACGTTCTAGGTCCGAAGCGCGCTTCCAGAGTTCAAAGCGTCTTCCAGGTCCAGAGCGCGCTTCCAAAGTTCAAAGCGCCTTCCAAGTCTGAAGCGCGCTTCCAAAGTTCAAAGCGTCTCTCTTCCAGAGCGCGCTTCCAAAGTTCAAAGCGCCTCTCTTCCAGAGCGCGCTTCCAGCCAAAGCGCCTCTCAGGGCCAGAGAGAGCTTCCAGCTTGAGCAAGAGCGTCTGACAAGCAGGTGAGAAGCGACAGCTGCCAGGCCACGTGTCCGCATAGGATTGCTCAATGGACTGTGATATGTCTAATCGCCGAACTTGCAGGGCTAGGCTCCACTAGTCAATGGCTATCTTCCTAGGATTGTGCTCTATCAAGGAATAATTCAAATTCGGATTAGACAAGTAAGGAACACGCACTCTATCTCTCCAATGGATAGATTAGTGTCCCTTACTATAAATAGAAGGTTCAAGCTACATAGAAAAGATGATGAGAGAGCAAGCAAACAAAGTAGCAACCATCCTACATCTCTCCCAAGAATATCTACGGATCTCAATCTTCTAGTTTATCCATAAGGCTTCAACTTCTATATCCATAAGCCTTAGAGAGAAATCCTAGCCTTCTACATTATGCTTCATTATAAAAGGATTTCTCATTAGTTGGAAACTATACGAACCCAAACCCAAACCAAGTTTGAGAGTTTAGTTTGTAAAGGATGTAAGGCTCGTGAGTGCCTATCGTATAAACTCATAGGCTCGTGAGTGCCGATCGTATAAACTCACATAGGATCTTGGGTGCCCGTTGTAAACCCCAAGCTGTGAGTGAAGTTCCATCACCGAGTGAAGGTGATGAAAGTGAAGTTCATCACCGAGTGAAGGTGGTAAGAGTGGATGTAGGAGCGTAACCTCCGAACCACTATAACTCTTGTGTTATGCTCTTTATATTCTTCATGCTTTGATTATCCATAACACACACACACTCACTCTAAGTGATAAACTATTTTAAGTGCAAGATAACTAAAGCGCGTATAATAGCTCACCACATTCCGCACCGCACCACTCGCCTAGCAAGAAGCTTTGAAAGCGTGAAACACTTTCAAAGCGTCACGCTTCGCAAGAGGCCGAAAAATCGAAGAGAAGTTAAACACTTCTCCACACACGTATTCACCCCTCCCCCCCTCTAAGTGCGACTCGCTACTTTTGGGACCAACATTCATCATTTCTCTTTCTCTTCAATTTCACTTCGATTCTTCACTCTCAATCTTGATTCCTTCCATTTACTCCTATCAATCACCATCAACCAAAACCCAATAAACATTCATGGAAACACAAACTAAAATAACAAAATTCTAAGAAACCCACATAAAAACAATAAAGAAAAACAATACAATTTTATACTAAACAAAAGTTCTGGTCAATACCTTGGGATATACTATATTTTTAATCATACAAAATAAACATGAAATTAGGTCGGATAAAATTAGTTAATCCGGCATAATCACCCAAAGTAAACAAGTATGATTTGGTGGGATCTCTTTTTAATCCTAAAATGCCCTTCTAAGCATTGATTTTTATTTTTATTTTAAATAATCAATAATATAGATATGCAGATCGAATCTCAAACCTTAATTTGTGTTGGATGAATAGTTAAGATGAATTTCTAGTTTTCACCACGAAATTTGTAAGATCTGTCTCCCGTAGATTTGGGCTTTTAATTGTTAAAAGTAATCTTATTTTCGACTTGAACCCACGCATTGTATATTCTTACATGGTACAAATTAATATTTATTGGGCCCAACTTCTAACTACATCATCCACGCACGACGCATTTGAGCTTTTTCTTCTTTAATGTAGGATCATATGATCATATGCATATTTCAAAATACTATGAGAAAAAAATTAATCACCAACCTACCCTAATAATATATAAAAATATTATTACCAAAATACTTTAAACCATCAAAAGTTTGGTTATGCAATATTCAATTAGGCGTGAGTCGATTTGAAATATCAAACAGATTTGTGTAAGCGTGAATGAGGGACATTCGAAGTCTTGGTGAGCAGGGCGATGTTGGCATCAACCGGTGATGTAGACAGAGGTGTTCGCAGAGGTTTGCACTGTGACAGCCTCTTTGAACACAAAAACGCAGCGGAAACCATCACATGCCGGGGGCGAGCACAGAGGTACTCACAGAGGCTAGCTCTGCGAGCACCTCATCAGATACTGAGGCAACGAAAAACGAAAAACAAAAAGATAAAAATAGAAAGACGAAAAACAGAGATGAGGAAGATGATTTTTCTGCAAGATATATGAATTATATCTTGCAGATGCCTTAAGGCGAAACTTTCACTATAATTCACAAAGAATTACAAACTAGAGTTGAGGAAAAGACCTATGAAAAATTACTAACTCTCAAACTAGTATTACTCAACTACAAACACTTTTGGACGAATCTCATCTGAAAAATTAATCTCACCAAAAGCCCCCTTATCTCCAGCAATTATGTCTCCTTATAAACAACTGCAATCACCACAGCACCAAGCACATCAGACCCCACGATGCAAGTAGTGCTAGTCATGGCGGTTACAATCCAGTCACATACCCACGTTCTTCTCCTTGCACGACTTGATTGAAGTTAGTGGACGGTTATTCTCTCAATGCTACAGCCCATGATTCTGCTTTGACCGAGTCTTCCAACTACCATTGTAATCTCCAAGTAGGTCAGTTCCTTGAAGATAGGAATGAGGTTATTGACCTGTTACGTGTTGGTCTATAAGTGAATAAGCCCAAGCATCCTTCAATACCGAATAAGCCCAAACGGTGACTTTGTCTTCGACCATTGTCCAAGCCACATCAGCCGCCACATCAGCTTGTTCATCAGCCGCCACATTAGCTTGCTCATCAGCCACCTCATCAGCGGACTCATCAGCCACCTCATCACTCCTCCTTAGTCGAGCATGACACATGAAATAAATCCATGTAAATATATGTGAAGAAAGACAAAAAACAAAAAGTTGGAATCGAGATCTAGATTCCAACAGGCGAGACTCAACAACAGTTGTTTTATTAACACTTATGAATAAATATTCTCTTCGTCCCACCTAATAATGCGGCAAAAATTGTGGCACGGATTTTAAGAAAATATAGAGGATAGTGATGTTAATGGAGAAAGGGATTCACATTAACGGTAAAGTATTAATAAAAGGTAGGTAGTTGTAATGTCAGTGGAGAAAAAGTATAGTATTTTTATTGTAAATATGGGTTAAAATAGGGGTAAAAAAAAATACAGTAGGTGATAGTGTGGTTGTGTACAAAAAAAATGCGCATTGTTGAGTAAGACGGACTAAAACAACAAATTACGCATTATTGGATATGATGGATGAAGTATAAAAAACAAAATTATCACAAACCATACAAAATTTACTTAATATAGGAGTATAACATGTAAGATATAACATCAGTGAAATTTTATATTCTATTTACTATCATTATTTTATTTATCTCCATCTCTGTGTATGAGAAATAACGGATATGATCTTCTGTTTCTGTTTTAGTGTGTACTAACCATGTTTCATATGAATTTTATAATAACAAAAATTATAGATACTTTCTTTTTTAATTCGTTCACAATAATTGTAACCACATATTTTTGGACATGTATCTCACACGATAAGGCTTTTACTCTCATTATCCACCAATAATTAATAAAGAAATTATTCATGGCTCACAAACACTCTATCCACGTATATAATAGGCCTTCTTAATCAGAATAACGAACGCTTGCGATTTGCTAATTCCAGAACCCTTGCAATTTTTGTTCCTCTTTTGCCCTCAGCACTTGCCTTCCTTTCTTCTGCTTTTCTGTGAGCTTTTGCTATCTCGTTCTGCATATTCTCCACTGCTCTCGCCCTCTTCTCCTCTATTTTTCTCTGCACCACATTTCATTTAATAAATTTAATTAAATTGATGAAATCATTAAGTAAAATTAATGCTCTAATTAATCTTAATTAATGAATAAATGACCTCAACACGTTTCATCCATGAAGAAGCCTCGTGCACTTGCTTCTCTTCCCATCCATTGATTATGACTTCCTCTCTCTTAAACCGGTTGTTGATCTTCGCTATCTTCGCGTTCTCCCACGCGCTGATCTTCGATTCCGCCTCCACTCGCCGCACCGCCACGTCACCTACGATGGCTAAGGGGTTGGTTTCGAGCTCGGGCGAGTCCCCGACCCGGCCCAAGCTGGTCGGACCGGGGACGGACTGGTTCTGCTCGGTTCGGATGGTGGAACCGGCCAGGACGAGGGCGTTGAACTCGCGGCTGATGGTGGTGAAGTTCTCCGACGACGCCATGGATAGAGATGATGATGAAGGCGGCGGCGTCAACGCGTAGATGTCTCTAATCGTGGCCGTCGATCCATCGTCGTCATCTCCATGAGTGTTGTTTCTGGTTCTCCTACTACTCGTGGATCTTTGCGCGTTCAACATTTAGATAGAGAGAGAGATAGCCTACTACTCAGATAGGGTTTAATTTTTGATATTAATATTCATGCATGAATGATGATTGATGGTCAATTAAATGAGTGAATGCATGATTGATTAATTAATTTTATATACTAACTATACAGTGGATAATCATGCGTGGTCATCGTCATCGGGGATAATTTTACGAAATATCATTGAATTATACTAATTGGTGCAAGGTGACATAACAATTATATACAACATGGGAAATTATATGTCGCTCCTCAATTCGTGATCTTTCGTTCACTTTAGTATTTTTTTTTTCCTTTCAAATTTTCAATTGCTTTATATTCTGGTACTTTAGAAATCAATATTGAAGTCATTAAATCTACAAAATATATAAAAATCGAAATTCAATTTGTCATCTTATTCATTTTTTTGAAGTTTGATGAAAAAAAGAACAAATTGAGTTTCGATTTTTATATATATGTATATTTAATGATTTCAGAATTAATTCTAAAATATTAGAATATAAAACAATTCAAAAAAATAATTCAAAAGTGAACGAACGATGATTAGTTTTCATTGATTGAGGAGCGACATATCATTTGTCAACACTCTCTCTAGAGATTTATATACTGGTAACGTCAACATATATGTGCACAATTGTAAAACTAAAACGATTTAAAATTATATTTTTATGTTTACATTATTTGAGTGGGGAATCAATTAGTCATTTTTATCTCGTGACAATAATTGATTTATTACATTTTAATCCACATAGATATATGTTTTCTCCTATAGCCACAAGATAGTATCAATAGCAATAAAATATGTATTCAAATTCGGTCGAATATAAGGTTTGTATCGTATTATTGATTTAAGATTCCAATCAACCGAGTCAATTAATGTGATTCTTTCTACGTGTAATGAATATTAATTGCTCAAAGTTGAAATAAGAGTTTGGTAGAAGGAAAATGTCACCATCGACTATTGTCCATCATATGAGTAGTCCCTCTAATTATATTTTGTTGGTAATATCACGAAATTCACGCTATCAGGAGTTGATTAGTCCCAAATCCCAATCAAGACTCGTGGCACAAATTTTGTTCATACTTGAAAAAAAAAAAAAAAAAAAAAAAAAACACACACGTAACTACACCATCTATTTTTGGGCCATCGACGAATACAAAGAATTGTCAATTTCTAGGAATATATTTGGATTAGGCCCAATATAAGTAAGCTGCCCAAAAACCAGTCCCAATTGGGTGATTTTAAACATAGCCCTCGTATTTCTCTTTATAGCCCCTCAATTAAAATATAAAATAAAATATTTAATCAATGACTAATTTATCCCCAATTTCAGTTCCTAAAACAATAACTTCGTAGCCCCCATTGTAAGAATGGAAACCTGCCATTGAGGATTTCAGCAAAAAATTTATAGCCTCCACAAATTGGGCGAGAATTTGATTTAAGTTGCAGGAACAGAGTTTCGTTTCTTCAAAAACCATGATCTCTTTGGTTCTAAAAGTATGTCAAATTGCATCACAACAAACAATGATAGTGAAATTCTTGCATCAATGGCCGCAGCACGATGAAGAGAGAATTTAAATTCTTTAATTTTTTTTTCAAATCAATTTTCCCTAAATATTTAGAGCTTCGACTATGATTAAGAATATATAAGTTCGCAACAAAACAACAATCTCAAAATTTACAGATTCTCCAAACTGTATCACATTCAAGCAAGCTCCCCTGATCAAATAGGTCGGTGAAGAAGAGCAACTGTCATCGTAAAGCTTCTTTTGTCGGGATTGAACTCAAAGAAGTGGATTGAATCCAGTTCTAACTGGTGAAGAAGACACTCGCTTCCACAGGCAGCGCCGGAAGCATAAGAGGCATAGAAAGAGAGAGAGAGAGAGAGAATAAGAGAAGCTCGGAGGAATTGAGGCAGATTACGGGGAAATTTGGAAGTTTGGATTTGGGGGCTATACTTTGTTTCTTAGAGAATGGGTAGGCTATGGGGTAAAATTGGACATTTGGATAATAATATTATTTAAATTAAATATGGTGGCTATGAGGAGTAATTTGGTGGCTATGTTTAATATCCCCCTTCCCAATTATACGAAAAATAGTTCTTCTAAAATAATTACTACAGCACTACTACTATTTAATAAAACTAGCAGAGATAACGTGCGTTGCACGTTCAACCTAATTTCTTTTCTTTTTTTATGATAAAATCCATTAAACACGAATGCATAGTAGTGAGCTCATTTAAAATAGACTATATACTATTCATGAAGGTTTAAAGTAGGATCCAGTAAAAGAAAAAATATTTTTAAAAATTCATTTTAAAACTCATCATCAATAGCGTGAAAACGCATGCAAAAAAAAAGTCCAAGAAATAGAGGATGGATGGAGTATAAATTACTATTTTGATTGAATAATTATCATTTTGCACAATTCAGGTTAATTTGTCTATACAAAATAAAATGCACTCCCTAATTATTTTACTAAAAGTTTCGATTTCAAATGCCCATAATATTTCAAATTTTCAAGAATAAAATAGTGTCAAAACTTCCTTATTCCTTAAAAGAAAGAAAGAGTAAATTTCAGCAAGTAAAACTTATTTTAAAATTTGAAACTATTCCATCACATTAATGAACTTCTTAGATCTTTTAAGCAATAAAAGATGTCACGTACCAACCTTTGTTTATAATCACCAGACTCATTGTATAGCAAAAGGCATGGGTTCAATAAAGTTTGATCAATAAGATAGATACAATCTGTAAGTTGATTTTTATATCTTAATTTACAAAGTGTGAAAGTAAAATAATGAACAAAATAAAAGAAGTTAACAAAGAAAAAAAATCTTACAATAGATTTGATATGTTATTTTATAGTCTAAACTATTTCATCTCCATAACTTTATCGTAGTTATTCGAAATGAAAGTGAAATCATTCACTTTCGTATATTTAAAAGCAAAAAATAAATAATTTTAATTACCTCTCCTCGTGCCTAGAAAGTATGTTGGTCTTTAGTCATTTCGATTAAGACATTCTCGAACTAACTTTGATATATATTTTTTCAATGACCAAAACTGAAACTTATAAACAGTCATTGTATCGAGATTTTTGAAATAAATTAGGAGTCAGAGATAAATGAATATGTATGGTCCCACCCTTGCTATTTCACTTTTGTCAATCTAAAGATTGAAAAATACAATGATACTCACATCTTTGCTAAAGTTATTCTATAATGCTTATTTGCAATGTTGTCATAGGTGCTAATTAATTAGTCATTAGCATACATATATAATTGAATCAAAATTGTACAGAGCGACTATTCTAGAATTTAGTTAGCACTAAATTTTATTAAATTCAATATTAGTATTAGTCTGATTCATAACACGTTATTTTTGAGTGTTCAAATATTTTTAAGACGGGGAATGTTAATGTATAATTCCATTCTATTTTCTTCTCAAACCTTACTACCCTATGATGGAATGGAATGAGGTGGATTTCCACCTCCATTCCATTCCACCTCATTACATTCCATCATACCAAGCAACCCTAAGAAACCATACATCAACTTATTGTATGAGTCTAACATTATACTTTATCTTATTTTAAGTGTCCTAACCTACCAAAAAGCATAGTACAAATTAAGTAATTATAAAATTTACCTTTATTATCCCTAATCATTGCATAAAAATTTGTGAAAGCAAAAAAATTACAATGATGATAGAAATAAATGTGGTAATTTAATTTAACTTTTGCATGGACATATTTGATGAGACACTTAAATAAAGACACAAATTGTACATGTTGGGGACGCTTAAATGGGGGCCGATGGAGTATACTGGAAATTATAATACAAATGAATCGATTCCACATCACTTTACAAGTTCAAGTTCGAACTTTTAGATAAGATGAAATTATGTCGCTATAAAAACTAAAAAACATAAGGACAAAATTCTTACCGGAACAACTGAAAGAAAAAGGAAATTAAGCCTAGACCAAAGAAAATTGGAACATCAATCAAATTATTTGGTAAAGTAGTTAATCTCTATGCACATGTTGAAACATGAATGGTGTCATGCATCAATAATCTCTCGGGAGAGGTTTACTTTGAGGAACGATGATGGATCGACTAATTTTATCCATCCTAATTTCATGTATATTTTATTAAATTATAAATTTATATTATCTGAAAGTCTTGGGTGAGGCAATCCCATACTTTTTGTCTAAATTTTTAACTAATCATGAGATATGAATGTCATTCAAAAACGTATGATAGTGAATGCCCATCAAAGTAAATGTCATCTTATATCTTATCCCTAAAATTTCCTACCTCATTCTAATCCCTAAATTAAGCTATCCTTCCCATCAGAGAATATTCTTTAAAAAAAAGCAATAGTCATCTTCATTAACTAAAGCATGGTAGTAATTAACAAAAGATAACAATGAATATATTGCACATGCATTATATGGGTCTGAAGCCTCAAATAATATTTTCAAAATTAATTAACCTAAAAAACATAGCAACATATGAAAAAAAAACCCCATAACTGTTAATTATTTAAAATCCTATAATATTTAAACAAAATAATATACCTCCATCAACATTTTAAGCGACACCCAAATTCTAAATCTGCCTAGTTATTCAAGTAAATGTGTAGTTATAGCGATAAGATAAATAACCTTGTTAATCTTAAAATCTCTAATGCTTTTGTCAATATTTGTAGTTGGTTCATCTTCAGCAGGACAACTTGAATTTTAATGCTAATAATTCTTCTCTCAGTTTGTGTTGGCTACGTTCAACATACGGAATTCCTCGGCACAAAAATATTTGTGATAACAATTTAAACCGTACCAGCCAATGCTTGAATTGGTGAAAGCTCTTGTGCATACCCAGCCTAAATCTAAACCTTTATTAATATTAACTAATAAGAATTAATGAACCTATTACGATAAGAATTAAAATAATCTATATTATTATATAACAACTAATAAGAATAACTCTAATCCTAATAAATTATTAATTTATTCCAAATTAAATTACATTATTATCATTTTTTCGCTTGTTATAAAAGGTAGAAGATGTATGATCCATATTTTGTGTTTTTATACTATATGGATTGAAAGAAATAAGAAGTTTCAAATCGTTTCAAGCTCTGTGCAACAATCTCAGTTTCTCCTTGTGGTTGGATATAGCAAGGATCCAGATCTTGTTAGATTGTCACAGTCTTAGAATCATGCTCTCTACTGTTTTGTTTTTCGAGTTTGTAAGTTGTTGATTTTCAAGCATATTTGGGAAATTAAATTTATTTACTAAAAAAAAGAATATGAATTAATTTTGTTCTTTTCCTTGTATTGTTTATTTGATATTTACTTATATTTTATTTTTATTCTAATAATACTAATAATATTTTTATAATTCATTCTATTGATAATATTAATGTCATAATAGATAAATTAAATTTTGTAAACAATGCACCTTCACAATCTTTGCTTCTCATTTATAAAAACTAACCCAAAATTACACCACATAACAATTTATTGATCTAATCCATAATCCAATTGGGTGGCTAAGATTATTTTTTATTAACATGCATGGAATTATTTCTATTTTTTTGTTAATATATATATATATATATATAGAGAGAGAGAGAAATGATATGCTACTCACCTCCCGGTGGGCACCTTCGTGGGCACCTCGTCATTTTATGACGTTTGCATTGCTTTTTTTTAATTTTAATTTTTATTCTATATTCTAGTATCTTAGAAATTAATTTAGAAATCATAAAATCTAAAAAATACATAAAAATCAAATTTTAATTTATTTTATTACTCATTTTTTGAAGTTAAAAATAAAAAATAACAAATTGAACATTGATTTTTTAGATTTTATGATATCTAAATTAATTTCTAAGATACTAGAATATATAATAAAAATAAAAATTAAAAAAAAACAATGCAAACGTGATAAAACGACGAGGTGCCCACGAAGGTGCCCACCGGGAGGTGAGTAGCATATCATTTCTCTATATATATATATAAGTTGATTTTTGAATTCTATTAATATCATTATATATATATATATATATATATATATATATATATATAATTGATCAAATTTATATGATGCAATTAGTGAAGTACACGAAAATTATATTCTTTTCCCATTAGTGTAATTCAACATTAATATTATGATCAACTTAATTATATTAGTATTGTAATCGTATTCTAATTCATTGTCATCCAAAAGAAAGAATCGATCTTAATTAAGATATAGCTTCATCAATTAGTGAATATTATAAGTCTTCTACCTGTCTATACTTTTTTTATGTATATTATATTGTTTAATGTTTATGCATTTATATTTTATTTATATATTAATGATTTATTCTAATGATAATATTTATGTTTTAATGATTTATTATATTGATAATATTAAGGGTATAATAGGTAAACTGAATTTTGTAAACAAGACACTTTTTATAATAGTATAGATAATTCTTCCTAATATGTTTACGAAATATAAATACAACTATTTTTTAAATATAATTAAAGGTCGTGCTACAAATGACTCGAATTCAAGACTTTTAATCTTAAACATTAACCTCACACAGAAAACATTAAGTCAACACACGCAGACAAAAACATTAACATCACACTGCTAAGTCAACACACGTACATAAGAACACTAACTATATGCTCGAGCAGCCAATTAATTTAATTTAATAGGAAAAAAAAGTGGGAATGGGGTAGAATACCTACATTTCATAACACACTTGGCAAAATACTCACATTCATAATTATCATAGCAAAATACCCACTTTTATTGTGGACTACCTATTTTGCCCCTCATTTTTTGTCGGTTCTTACACATGACTTGAGTCAGTTTTTTTTTTTTTTTTTTTTCCTGACATGGCCCACAAAACTGCATAAAACTGCAGCCTCTTTTATGGGGAAAGATGCAAAATGTCACTTCTTAGCTCCTTTATGAATCTATTGTTTTGTCTTAACCCTCACCAACTCTCATTTTTCAACCAGCAAAATTACTTTCCCCTCATCCCCAAATTCTTCTTCTTCTTCTTCCCCCTTCAAGCAGCGACTGAACATCATAGCAAAAATAGAAATTTTTGCAGCAGCAATTGAAATTCGTGATGAGGAAACACATTTTCTGACCGAGCACGATAGGAATTTGAAGGCAGGAAACACATTTTCCGACCGAGTAACTTCAGAATTTCATTGTTCATCTTTTTTGTTGAATATCCGACAGGAATGTGCTCAAAATCGGTTGTTTTTGCAGATTACCGATAGGAATATTGTGATAAGGCTGGCGGGTGTTCATTTCTAAAGTTTGTTGCGGTTGTACTTTTAGATCTGTAGTGAAAATGTCTTCCTCGCCGGAAAATGAGCAGGTAAAAATGCTCTTATGTTGCTGTAAATTCCTGTCGTTGAATGATAAATTCTGACCAACGAAATATATTTTCCCATCGTTGTGTTATGAATTTTATTGTGAGGGGATGCTAATTTATGAGAAATGTAGTACTTGGTTTGACAAAATAAGTAAACAAATCTATAGATTACAATCAGAAATGTATAAAATGTTTATTTTTATTTGTGAGGGATTTTGCCTTTTTTGAGAAACATTATGTAAAAAATTTGCCTTATACATAAGGAATTTTATAATTTTTCCGTTGTATGAAAATTACTATCGTCAAAACTACACTTTCCCTTCGTTGTTTTTCCGAATTTTCTTTCGGCTGCTAATTTAATAAAAAATTATTTATTTCTTTCGAAATATGCTGTAAATTCCTATCGTTGTATAATAATTTCCGATAGATGAAATATATTTTTCCATCGTTGTATTTAGAATTTTACTGTCAGGGATGCTAATTTATGAGAACAGTAGTACTTGGTTTGACAAAATAACTAAACAACACTATAGATTACAATAAAAAATGTATAAAATGTTTATTTTTGTTTGTGAGGGATTTTGCCTTTTTGAGAAACATTATGTAAAGATTTTGCTTTGTACATGAGGAATTTTATAATTTTTCCATCCTATGAAAATTACAATCGTCAAAACTAGACTTTCCTTTCCGAATTTATGATCTTAGAATTGTATATTCATGATATCACAATCGGATTATACAACAAATTATAATTGAAATAGGAATTTACGGTCGTATTAAGACATATTACGTTCGTATCATGATCGTAATTTGCCGAATCTTATTTGTTTGTCATTGATTCTTGAAATTATGTATTAACTTGTTGTTATGCATTTTAAATTAGGTTCCATACAAGAGACCCGAGACAATTGGTTGTATATCAACAATCGGAACATACTACAAGCTCCGTCCTAAAACAAGTGAGAAAGACATTAATGTCAGTCAGTGGAAGACCACTTTTCGATCGTTTCGAGAGGGGATGCTTTTGACAGTTTCTCCGGTGGGATCCGGGACAAAAGTGTGGCATGGTTGTTCACTGATTAACACGTATTTTATGTGCATGTTAAGCTTAATTAGAGTGAAATTCATGTTTAAATATGTGGAGTTTCAAGTGATATGACTAGAGTTTCACTAGTTTGCTCGCATTCACGTTTTTCTCGTTTTCTCGAGTCTTGTTATGCTTTTTGCAGGAAAAATAAAGAATTTATTTGGCCAATTAAACTACTCTTTGTCGAAGAGGAGTTCGTTAGGAATCCATAGCAAAAAAGCGGATCGAGAATCGGAGTTCGGACGAGAGAAAACGAGCGAAAACGGCAAAGTCGCGCAAAGAAGTCAAAGAAGTGGACCGGTCAAAGGGCAAGGAGAACCGGCGGTCCACCAGGCCGCCGTGAACCACCTCTGGACCGCCGTCAACTGCAGATTGTTTTGCGGCCTGGGCCGGCGGCCCACTAGGCCGCCGGTTTGCCAAAATTCCTCACTTAAACTCACCCCGATGCCCTAACTCGTCCCAAACTCGATTTTTGATGTATTTAACCGCTAAATTCACCCCTATTTGAGTATCTTTTCATACTTTAACATTTCTAGAACCCTAAATTAGATTTACTCTTTGCTACTTTGGTATTTTCAAGATTTTTGTGAAGATTTACTTGTTGGATAGAAGATTCAAGACCATATTCATTTTTCTTATTGAATTCTCCATCTTTTGATTATGGTTTTATGCATTTCTTATGGTTTATTTTCCTTAATCATGTCTAGCTAATTTCCTTTGTGATTCCAATTATATGTAGATTAGGGATAATTGATGGGATTAGGTTTTAATTTGTGAATTTACCTTCTAATTTCATGTTCATCTCTCTTAGGGCTATGTTTTATTATGTAATTATGCTTGATCACAATAGTTGCATATGAAGTGTTTGATCTAATGCTTAGGAGGCTTGGATTAGATGCTAGGAAACAAGAGATTTGCATGCTAGAGAATATTAGGGCTAAGGAACTCCATAAGCTATTGAGAGTTAATGAATTGCTTGATATCTTAGGAGTTAAGCCTTTCATTAATCTACTTGATTTCATTGCAATGAGAGTTGAGTGAATCATACTTAGGAGGTTTCCCACATGAAATTGGATTAAAATTACTAATTCTAGTTAAAGTCCTACGTCCCTATCACCTAGATCTAATTGAAGTATAATTGGAGTCACTTTCATTTCCTTATTGAATTTCCATTATTTGCATACTTGTTGCTTGTTAGTTGAATTTTAAGTTTGTTAATTACTTTCATTGTTCTTAGTTAAATCAAAAACACAAAAACATGTTAGTTGGTAGCTTGAATAGTGATTAGGTAACTAGGTTACTACTTGAAATTCATATGCCAAAACATTCCTTGTGGATTCGACTCGATTATACTAAATCGATTATCATTGCATCCTCTACCCTAAAAAGTAGAGCGATCATTCACCATGTTCTTTCACGGGAGATTACAAGAGACAGTACCGAAGACCACGATATGTGGTTTGAAATAAATGATGCTCATGTTCGAACTTTGAATGTCGAATTTGTATTGGTAACCGGATTACGGTTTGGGCTCTCAGATTTTGACACCACGACTCAGTACGACAATTCCCAAGTGACGGCTTTCAACTTGTTTTGTCGGGGCGGCGATGTAACGATTGCTGGACTATTGGAGATATATAATGATGAGAAGAGACGACTACATGATCCAAATGGAGAGTCATATTTTCGGGTTGCACACATCCTTGTGCTTTATCTCTTTATATTGGCATACGATACGAATCGTTACGATTCTTGGGTGTGGGCTTTAGTGGATTTTAATTCTTTTCCGTGGGGGCTTATAGTTTCTTGACGTTGAAACATTACGTCAAAAATATCTCTCGATCTAATAAGTACCATTTCCATGGCCCTGTGTGGGCATTTCATGTTTGGTCACTTGAGGTCATTCCGACGTTAGCAGAAGTCGTAGCGAAAAAGGAAAGCGAAGATTCAAGCACATAATCTTCATCGTTGTCGTCATGGTCCAGACCATCCCCTGTTTCCTCAGCCGTGCAGGATGGTCCCCCGAAATTCATCTCATATCGATGAGAATCGGCAGCAAAATTCCCATCACCAATATACCTTTCACCAAACCAATCACTGGAAGCCATCCGCTGAATTTGCTCTAAACTGTCATCATATTGTGTGAATTCGGTGCCATATCCAAATGATGTTGTCGCGCGGACATCAAAAGAAGGAATATAGCAATCTGACTGTGAAGTATCAACACCAGCATTCGCGTGATTCTGAATGACATATACAATTGGATATGTTTCACGCACGAATAATTGCTCCAATTGCTCATCGTCAACCAATAGAGATTTTATAAGACGACCGCTTTGAGAATGCGATAGGTAATAAAGCTCATACGACGACCCCAGATTTGCACCTTGCAAAACATTGTTAATGTTGCAGAATCGAGAGAGACACGGGTTGAGTTGCTATACTCATAACTTGTTCGGTTCCGCCAACATAATCACAACCGGCCCATTCTCCACCCGATTTAATGACTACACACTTCCACGATCCATATCTGCGTAATAGAAGAACAATCAATGAATATACATCTAATTAATTACAAAACACGACTGGAAAATACATATCACGCACAGAATATAATATTCCCATCGTATTATAATTTTTACAAACCATATGCGAGCGTAAAATCACAGCCAGCGATCGAAATTCAGACTTTTCCAATAATAAAATGTGAGATTACTGATTAAACTTTTTTTCTACACAATGCATATCCATATATAAGTTTACAACAACAATGACCGAATGTAACTTTGAAATTTTAAAAACTATACTCTAGGCAATTAGAAATCAAAATTAAAATCTTACGCAACAAGACTTTATTCTATAGCCATTCAAAATTCAAAATAAAACAATCTTAAATATATGATGGTGATATTCAACAATTAGGTGTGAAATGTCATAATTAATGAGAAACATACCTTTTAAGTTGTGCGAAACGAGCTCTTGCACACAAATTCAGTTAGCTCTATCACGCAAAGATCTATTTTCCGGCCATATTTGTAATCTCTTATTTTCTAGCACAATGGGAAAATAGTAAAACAGGCGGAATTTGAGAATAAGTTAAATTATATCATGAAAAATTCAACAATTAGTTGTGAAATGTTCTAATTCATAAGAAACATACCTTTTAAGTTGTGCGAAACGAGCTCTTGCACACAAATTTCAGTCAGCTCTAGCACGCAAAGATCTATTTTCCGGCCATGTTTGTAATCTCTAATTTTCCAGCACAATTTTACTCTCTCTATTCACTACCTCGAATGTAAAATGAAGTTGAAAGAGGTGTGAAGCATTATTTGTTCACTTAATAATTCAATGTCACATGCATTTGTAGGTCCCGATAGGTATTCATTGGTGTATGGGGGGGGAATACACCAATTCGCCAACAGTTTTGACTTTAAAAACAAAATCGATCTTACTGAGTTGTCAGCTCAGCTTATCAATGCAGCTCGGTTTATCCAGCTCAGTCAGTAAACTGGTGAGCTTGCTAAACCGAACTGTGTGTGGAAGTTTGGTGGACAGGTTGGCTACCTTTTAGAAAATTCTTTCTTTGATCTGGATCTTTGTGCAGGTTGATTATATCAATGAAATGCAATGTAATGAAGGTTAGTTGAACATTGTAAGGTCGACTGTAAATAAAAGATAGAGAGAGAGAGATCGAGACAGTCGATTTAGCGTGGTTCGGGAAACGTCCCTACATCCACGTCAGATACCGTCGTATCTGAAATTTCTTACTTCTCTCTTATTTATACTGGCTGAGTACCAGCCTCAACCTTCGTCAATCTTTAGACTTGAGCCGAGCACGAGTTCTGGGTCGTGACCCTTACAACCTTTCATACATTCTTACATACAACCTTGCAGCTAAACTAACAGATTCTTCTTTACTTGGACGAATATGTAGTAAGCTTGTGGAGAGTATTCTGTGAGGTTCCAGAATCTGAAATCTTGAAGGTCTCAACACTGGGAAATGGCTTGGATTCGAGTGTTGAGTTTGGCTTTGAAGCGTAAAGATTTCTGGATAGATTTGGCTTTGAAACTCTGGTTTTCTCTCTCTATTTTTCTCTCTTCCCCGTCTATTTTTCCCTCTTCTTATGATTCTGGGATGGCTTGAAGTATTTATATGACTCCAATTTGAATTAGAGCCGTTGGAGTTGTAGAGATGTCAGAACCGTACTGCTGACTGGACTTCTAGCCGTTGAGGTTTTCTGTACAGCTTGAACCATCGAGGTTGGCAAGGCACAGCTTAGGTCGGACTGGGAAGGTCGACCTTTTGTACCTCAAGCTGTCTTTGTTTTCTGTGGTCTTCAAGCTTGATCTTTGTATTAGAATCTTCATCTTGAGAAGCTGTTGACTAATAGCAGCTTGACTTGGGTTCAGCAGGTTGGCCTATGCAGGTTGGCCTCAGCATGCAGATTGGCCTCAACATGCAGGTTGACCTATGCAGGTTGGCCTCAACAGGTTGGCCTCAGCATGCAGGTTGGCCTCAGCATGTTGGCCTCAGCATGCAGGTTGACTAAGGAACAGGTTGACAGATTGATCTAACTAGGTACAAGGTTGCACTACCAACCTTAATCTTTACATGGCGCAACCTGTCCGAGTTAAGCTTGACTGATCCAAACACAGAGATCAGTCTGTTCCTATCAATCCTATAACTAAGTCCTATAACTAAGTGTGGTTTCTAATAACATCATCAAAACTAAACTAAATAGGGTTCCCAACAACATTCAGTCAAAAAAACGAGTACAATATCACATGAACACAGTGAAAGACCTGACAACAAATATCACATGCACACAATGGGAATATTATAATTATGGTAGATGTTGGATTTTTGCATTCTACACCTATGCATAAATCCCTACATTTTGGTACCAATTATCACTGCATGATTGCACAAAAAATAATACAAGTACAAATGTGTAAGATTCAAGTCAACATCACACAGAAAACCAAAAATTTTTGTCATCATTCATGAGCAAAATAGGTAGTTCACTATAAAATTGAGTATTTTGCATATGTAATTATGAAAGTGGCTATTTTGCTAAATGTGTTATGAAATGTGGGTAAATTGCCATAAGCCTAAAAAAATGTACTAACAGTAACAATCATAGATGTTTGCAGAGGTTCATAGTTTGGATAGAAGGGGTGGGGGCAGCATCCTAGCTAACACCTTAAACTTTTTTAGGGACCTATATTATTTAAGAACCGACGAAAAACACCCGCTAATAAATTGATTTTGCATTAAATTAGGAAAAGCTTACAAACATCTTGTCAAGATAATGAGACACATAATTACTACTTCCACGTGGAATCCGAAACACCGTACATTTTCAATAAAACAATAATAATAAAAAATATGATTATTGACAAAAAATTGTTGCTAGTGATTTTCACAAGCTATCCATACAAACTCATTAAAATTAATTAATACTAGTAATTTTTTTTAATTATTATTATTATTAATGATGTAGGGTTTAACCCTATCACTCAATTGTTCAAGTGTAAAACGTCCCAATTCGGGCAACAATAGAATGCCTACGTATTTAAGCTATTTTAATATCAAACGATTATAAACAATATGAATGATATGTAAGTAACTTTTTATGAGTCGTGAGTATCATTTATATTTTGACAATTTTATTATATTTTTTTCTTATTTTTCATCGATCACTAATTATTCTAGTATCTAAAAAAAATATTAATAACTTTCTTACACTTATAAGTTGTGTAAAAGTTAAACCTCGATAATACCTAAAAAAGATCTTTACGGGAGGTGACTAATATATTACTCATCAATAAACAATATACTCCCTCCATCCCCTTCGATTCGGCTTGTTTTCTTTTTGCACAATTCTTAAGAAAATGGTGATTAAGAGTAAAATATGGTATTCCTTTCATTCTTAACAAGTTGATGATGTTATTCCCAATAAAGTTTTTTTAAAATGCACATGGGTTAAGGGGCTAATTGGGTTTGGTCTAGCCCAAAATGGAAACTAGCCAAATGGGAGGGGACAACCCAAAATGGCAATGTAGCCAAATGGGAGGGGACGGAGGGAGTACTTAACATGATATACGTGATTTTGTAGTTGACCTCCAATTTATAAGTCAAATCCATCGAGTTTGACCGGTGGCCGTCCGTTCTTGAATAAATTCAAAATAGGCTTCTAAGAATATAATTAATTTTATCACGTGATAAATTGCACCCCCTCCAAAAATTCGGAATATTCCAAATATCAATTTAAAAATATGTATAATTAATAAATATCCCCAAAAAAATGGCCTGCTAGTGTGAAATTGAAATGTTCAAACTAAAAGTCAAACCAATAGCTGGAAAAATCAATCAAGTAAGTGACCAAATATTGCTTCATAGTTTGACTAAGGTATATAAATTCAGATATTGGAATTATTAAGACTACTCACTAGTTTTATTTTACTCTCTCCGTTTTTTATGAGTATACTATATGCCTATTATTATTAAATTTCACATAAAAAAAGCATGAGAAATTACCTTTTAAATTTATTATTCTTTTTTCTTTTTCCGAATACTAATACTCCATATAACATTAATTATAATGATAAAATGAGAAAAAATTAGCTATTTATCATCAAATTTCGAAATGAAACACTTAAAAATATACAAGAACGAAAGTCAAATACTACATATGTCCTGCTCCATATGGCCAATTTGTATATTTTATACTTCTTCTGTCCCGTTTGAGATATTATACTTTCCTTTTCGGATATCTCGTACAAGACGTTACACTTTTATTTTGGGGTCCCAAATATATTTACAACACACAAAGAATCTTTGTGGTCTTAAATATATTTACACAAAATACACATTTCTTAAATTCTATGCCAAAAAATAACACGTAAAGTCTCAAACGAGACGAATTAAGTACCACCTATTTGAATATTTGCATGTCTAATAGAGTAGAAAAAAGAGACGGATAAGTAGGAAAAAAAAATACGAGGGAGTATTTTGTAAGAGTGGACACACTAATCGTGAGTGTTTTTCTAGAATAATATCAGCTACAAAATATATTAGGAGTTGTCTTCATTGAATTACGCAATGAGTCCAAATATCTTCTAGAAAGTGTATCATAAGTTGAGGATATTTAGTAAAATCCAAATAAATAGAGTAGTACTAGTAATTTAATTTGATTAAGAAAATAATAAATTAAAAAAAAAAGAATTAGTTGACAAAGTAATCTAAAAAACAAGAAATGAAAAAAGAGAGAGAAAAGTAGTACTAGCATAGGTGTAGTAGGAGGAAAGTGGCTATGCGAAATTTCTTTGACTATTAACACCAGTTCATATGTATAATTTCCTCACGCCCAATTTCTGCATTTTCTTCAAATTCGATGTCCAAATCCTGTCTCAAATTTCCCAAATACTAAACCCTACCATCTCAGCACTGTGAGCATTCCATCTCTTTTTTCATTTTAGATTCACTTCTTGGTTTTAGAATCCTTCATTGTTTGATTGCACCCGCTAGATTTGTTCTGGGAAATATCCGTCACTAAAGCTGGATTCAGCTGCCGAGATTCTCAGGTGGGCCTCGAAGCTTCGTTAATTTTGTGTATTTTAGTTGTGAAAAGGTTGAATTTTGGCGGTTATTGACTACTGTTTACTGCAATTCAGAAACCCTATTCGCTGTGAGATCGGGTTGAGTGGGGGAAATCTGAGATTTGAAGATTTAGTGTGAGAGTTTATAGATTTATTTGATTGATTTCATGCTTGGTTGATTTCGAACGGAGATAAGCTGGGATTTTAGTCGATCTTGTGTTTGTGATCCGTTCTGCAAAGGTCGATTTTGGTTCATTTTCTATTATGGGTAATTGTTGTGCGACACCGCAAACTTCTGATGAGCAGAAGCCAAACCCTTACTTCGATGGGCGCCCTGTTCCAAATGGTGGGCTTAAATCCTATGTGTTGGATAATCCAACAGGGCATAACATAGAAGAGTTTTATGAGCTTGGGCGGGAGCTCGGAAGGGGCGAATTTGGGATTACATATATGTGTACAGAAAGAAGCAGTGGGGAAGTGTATGCTTGTAAGTCGATATCGAAGAAGAAGTTGAGGACTAGAGTGGATATCGAGGATGTGAAGAGAGAAGTCGAGATCATGAGGCATTTGCCTAAGCATCCGAATATAGTAACGCTGAAGGACACTTATGAGGATGATAGTGCAGTTAACTTAGTTATGGAGTTGTGTGAGGGTGGTGAATTGTTTGATAGGATTGTTGCTAGAGGACATTATACTGAGAGGGCTGCTGCAGCTGTGACTCGAACGATTGTTGAAGTTATTCAGGTGAGGAGTTATTCGGGATTTTGTTTACTTCTGATACATGATTTATTTTATTCAAGATTTCAAGTATTAGGAATTACTGGTTTAGTTTGTACACAGTATCATAATCATTTTGGTGGAAAGATTGTTAGTAATGGGGTACATGGAGCAAAGAATGCCAATTCAATAGAAAATTATGTTACCTCAGAATGTGAGAAATTTTTAGGTTTTTACAGGAGTTGGATTTTATTTGGTGAGACATTTACGTAATGCGATTGAGATTCAAAATGTTGTCTTATACCTAGGAAATGATTATGATCTCTGAGGTTAATGTTACTCTTTCTGCTTTTTATGCCATGTTTTGTTGCTGTTCATTTGTTTATTTTTAAGGAACTATAGAAGCCCAAGTTGTCCCTAATCCCTATCATTCAGTTCCAGATATTTCTTCCATGTTTTGTTCCCTTTAATATGGAGTTTTCTCTACGTGGCATCTGTATTTTGCTTCTGCAAGGAGTGAATTAACCAAATTGGCTTTTTCCACAGAATTGTCATAAGCACGGTGTCATGCATCGTGATCTTAAACCTGAAAATTTCTTGTTTGGAAATAAGAAGGAAACAGCGCCACTGAAAGCTATAGACTTTGGGCTGTCTGTCTTCTTCAAGCCTGGTAATGCCTTCGTCTTCGAGTAATCGTTTTACAGCCATATATAAATGTTGATATTTCATTTAAATTAACTCTATAGTAATTCTACAGGTCAGACATTTGATGAGATCGTTGGAAGTCCCTATTATATGGCTCCTGAGGTGCTGAAAAGGAACTATGGTCCAGAAATAGACGTTTGGAGTGCTGGTGTCATTCTTTACATATTACTCTGTGGTGTTCCTCCATTTTGGGCTGGTTAGTTTCCGTGATGTTTGTTAATGCAATGCTCCGCTATTCTTATTTACAATAAGAGAAATTGTCTGAATCCAAGTATGTTTAATGGCGGTCATTATAACTCAAAGTTTGAGATTGAGTATTAGTAGTATATTTCAATCAATTTGCTAGTTAAATATTGGCGTCTCGTCTCTACTTGGAACTGCTGAAAATCCTTTATCCAGTCTCCTAGTTGCGATTTCTTGCATAAACTGTTCTTGACTTGCAGAAACTGAACAAGGAGTTGCCCAAGCAATCATTCGTTCTGTTGTGGACTTCAAAAGAGACCCTTGGCCCAAGGTTTCTGATAGAGCTAAAGATCTGGTGAAGAAGATGCTCAATCCTGATCCAAAACAACGGCTTACAGCACAAGAAGTTCTCGGTAAGTTACAGCCTATGTGATCAATAATTGGCAGTTTGCTGCATAAACTGCTCGATTTCCGCTTCCATTTTCCTTGTATTAATCATGGTTCTTGAACTTGCAGATCATCCTTGGTTACAAAATGCAAAGAGTGCTCCAAATGTTTCCCTGGGAGAAACTGTGCGAGCTAGGCTGAAGCAATTTTCTATGATGAATAAGTTGAAGAAAAGAGCTCTAAGGGTAATTTATTTATTTATAAATGCGCAAAGAATTTGATATTTGTGGTGCTGTTGCAGTTTTCATGTACTAAATCTCCCGTTCAAATTTCAGGTGATCGCTGAGCATTTGTCGGTAGAGGAAGTGGCAGGAATAAAGGAGGGATTCAGATTGATGGATACTGGCAACAAGGGGAAGATTGACATCAACGAATTGAGGGTTGGGTTACATAAACTTGGTCACCAGATCCCCGATTCCGATCTTGCAGTTCTCATGGAAGCCGTAAGTGCCTTTGTTTTACTCCAAACATTAATATTTAGAGTTTTATTTCTCCTCAGAAAGGTTACCAAATTTCTCTTCCATTCACCATCAAATTGTTTGTTGAAGATTTCCTTGGAAGTAATGAGTATGAGGCAATCTTTTTGCAGGGTGATGTGGATAAGGATGGATATCTCGACTGTGCAGAGTTTGTTGCCATTTCTGTACACTTAAGGAAACTGGGAAACGATTTGCATCTGCGCAAGGCCTTCGACTTCTTTGATAAAGATGGAAGTGGATATATAGAGATTGAAGAGCTGAGGGAAGCCTTCGCTGATGAGGTTGAAGCTACGAGTGAAGAGGTCATAAATGCCATTATTCAAGATGTAGACACAGATAAGGTTAGTTACACTAATTCCTCTAGTCCCAATTTCATTCATAGCAATCAATCGTGATGGTGAACTTCGGTACTCATTTTATGTCAACTGTTTACGCATGACAACCTGTACATCGATCAACTATGACATTTAGGTGGCGGTTACTTTGTGTGATAGAGTAGATCGATAAAACACATGATGTAGAATTTAGAGGATTAGATAAACAAGTACAAGTCCAAACTTAATCACCCATAGTAAACACCCCTTACGGTGAGCAGCAATCCAAAGAAACCGAAAACCGAACTGATCTTACATTTCCGCTTAATTGGTTCGTTTCAGTTTATTTAACAGATAGTAAGAAATATGGGTTATGGTCAGTTTGGTTTAATTTCAACCAGAAAAACCAGTGTAATTAATTTCATAGTGAATTTAAAATGTGTTTCTTGTGTTCATTTTAGGATGGTCGCATTAGCTACGACGAGTTTGCTTCAATGATGAAGTCCGGCACTGATTGGAGAAAAGCGTCGAGACAATACTCACGAGAACGATACAACAGTCTTAGCTTGAAATTGTTCGAAGATGGCTCGTTACAGATGAACAACGAAACTAGGTAGTGAGTGGAAGAAAAAGAAGAAAAGCGACTTGCATCGGCTTAATTGAAAACCAGATGCAAGAACTTCAAAGCTAAAACAGATGATGATGATCATCATCATGATGGTGCGGCTCTAATTCTTTTTTCTTTGATTATATTTATGTCAAATTCTGGTTGTAAGATTCTTTTGGTTGAGGATGACAAAAATTGTAGGTCCTTGGTGTCCATGTTGCTCTTGATTTGTGTGCTTTGTTTGTTAATTAATTGCTATTTTGGGATAGCAAATTCGGAGATTTTAAGGATCTTTTATTGTGTATGTTTCTGGTAAATTAAGAATTGTATAAGATCTTTTTAGTTGTATATACACATTTTCTTAAACTTTATACATAGATTCTCAATCTTCCATATTCCTTGCAAGTAAAATACATAAACCATTATATTTCTGGCTATTCAGAGCAACCATTATGTAGGTAGCAAAAATAAAAGTAAAAAATAAAAAATAAAAAAAATTACCAAATACTACCCCCATCTCATTAAGGTAGTCTCATTTACTATTTGACACGTATTTCCACCGAAACTTAGTACGGGTTTTAAAATATAATTTTGTAGTATCGTTTTTTTTACGGGATACTATGACACTCATAGTATCCCGTAAAAAAAACGATACTATAAAATTATATTTTAAAACCCGTACTAGGTTTCGGTGGAAATACGTGCATAAAGTAAATGAGACTACCTTAATGAGATGGAGGTAGTATATAATAAAAAAAATCTGATTATTTTTTTATGACTGCCATTGGATGGAGACAATATTTGCATGCACATGGCCAAAATTAAATATTCATATGGCTTGTTACAACCACAAATTTTTTTCCCAAATTTCTCAGAATTATGGCATGATTTTTGCTGAATTCAAGTACAATTGACACAAGAATATCTCTTGTTTTTTTGTATGCGTGCACAGGCAATTATTTTCATACAGTAATTTCTTGTCAATTTATGAGGAATACGTGTCGTGTCCTAAATTGAATAGATAATGATTGAATATTGGTGGTTCTTTTCATTTTGTTATTTTCTTCAATTAAAGATATTGTTATAATCCCCCTTGATGTGCACAATACAATCATGAATCATTGATCTTATTTATTAGAGATAGCAACGAAATTCCAATATTCGTCATTTTCCTTCTCCTTCTGCATGCATTTTTAATTTAGTTTGCCTACATTTATTGAACAATGACACGTGATTTCATTCTTCTTTCTTTCTTTATTATTTTTTTTTCCTATTCATTGAATTATAAAGTATTTATTCACTTTTAAATTTTAGTTATAGGTGGGGTGAGATGTATAAGTGTGACATGTACAATGCCAAAGTCAATAGTTATATATGAGAAAGATTCTTGAGTTACAAGTTTACAAAACTACAAATTGTGGGGCGAATAGTGTAATGAGTGGGGAATTTATCAAAAATAATTGAACTTGACCATAAAATTTTCTAATGAAAATAGACAATCCTATAAGGGCTTTGCTAAATAGGCTGGTCATATAGGGGATATAAAAGTCATTTCAAATAAAAAGTACTATAATGTAATGATGATCACCAAATTAATATGTCATGAGATGATTATCATCGAAATTTAGACGGACGCTACACTAATTTAAGAAAAATAAAAAGAATTAATATATACGATCACTGATTTGACACTTAATTATGTGTTTAGTAAAAAAAGAAAAAGATAAAGTAAAATAAAATGGAAATAATGGGAGAGCTAGCTGCCAAATTCCATTTGATCTCTCACTCACTAATCTACTGCCAAAAAGCATGAGGGGCTTAATAGTCATAAAAAAGCTCTATTCTATTAGTTGACCGGTCTTCTGAATACGAAATAAACCGGTTTTTAAGAAATGAAAGAGTATCATGGCTGGCCATTAATTCATCCAATAAATATGTTATTAACTTATTATGATTATGATGAAAGTAGAACAATATAGTATCAAGAATCTCTGAAATTAGATTTAATGATGATTTATTTAGACAATCTTAATAAAGTTTAAATTAATATGATTAGATCTTTGGTTTCATTTTAAGCCAAGAATCTTAGTATAAGTAATCATTCATTTTATAATCAAAATAATGTATGTTATTTCAAGGTAATTATGTGTTTGATGTCAATCATTAACTCTCTCTCTTTCGACCAAAAAAACAAAATACGGTCTCATGTCCTAATCTTGATTGCGAAGGGCATTGACTCTTTGGACATAAGATATTGTAAATTTCAAGTACTTAGGTTAGTGGAATACATATTTTTCGATAAATTGTCCTAAATTTCAGGATATTATGGTCAAGAACCATGGATAACACGTTGTATAAATATCTAAAGATTAACTAAATTAACCCAACACAAAAGAAAATAGAACATACTACTCTATAGAAACAATTCATAATGTTTGTTTTACTCACCGTGAATATACTTAATGTGCCAACAGTTTACGTATCGATAATATATTTAAAGAAAATTATTATTAATAAACTTTACAAAAATAAACCCTACAAAAAAAACAAAAAACAAAAAAACCTAAACCCTAAGGGCCCGTTTGGTAGCCAGTATAACCCAGGAAAAACTTAGATAAAAAATTTATCTCGGCTTTTCCAGTGTTTGGTATCAGAGAAAAATAATGCCATCGGCCCGCGAAAATGCTTGGGCCCAGACTAAATTCACTGTTACACTGGCATATACTATACCGCATCTATCCCCGTATAAGTTGTGATAAGTTTTTTATTTCAATTTTAATTATCAATTTTTTATTTTCAATTTTAATTATCAATTTTTTATTTTTTATTTTAATTATCAATTTTTTATTTTCAATTTTAATTATCAATTTTTTATTTTTAATTATAATTATCAATTTTTTATTTTCAATTTTAATTATTAATTTTTTATTTTCAATTTTAATTATCAATTTATTATTTTCAATTTTAATTATCAATTTTTATTTTCAATTTTAATTATCAATTTTTATTTTTTATTTTAATTATCAATTTTTTATTTTTTTATTTTAATTATCAATTTTTTATTTTCAATTTTAATTATTAATTTTTTATTTTTATTTTTAATTTTAATTATCAATTTTTTATTTTTAATTTTAATTATCAATTTTTTATTTTCAATTTTAATTATCAATTTTTTATATTTCTTATCCCAACTTATCTATGTTTGTACCAAACACACAATATATTTCTTATCACAACTTATCATATTTTTTTTATCTCAACTTATCACACATTTTCTTATCCGCCCTTTTCTCGGTATTGCTACCAAACGAGCCCTAAATGTAAAAAAAAATATTGGCGTGATACTACCATATCAACCGTGAGCATAGTAAGTATGCTTACGGTGAGCAAGAGAACATTCATGTAGAGACATCTTTTTGAGGCATAAAGGCAGGGTAAGAAAATTCCTCCCAAATAAATAACATACCAAAAAAGTTTTTCTTTTCCGACAAAAAAAAACCCAAAATAAAAAATAATAATAAATAAATAAATCCAAACTAATAAAATTCCTAACCACACACAGTGACACAACAGAAGCGAAGATTAGGAGCCACACAAATTGATTGATAATCAATTATAGGGGTAATAATTGATAAACCACAATCAAAAGCACACGTCACCTAAAAGAAAAGGATATTTTTCTAGAGACCACGTAATTAAATATTTTAATTACTAATAATACAATTTTTGTTGTGAATTACTCTATCTGTCTCACTTTAATTATCTCATTTTATTATTTTATACCTCACATATATTAAAAGTATGAGACAATTGAACTAAAACGGAGGAAGTACTAGGGAAAAAGAAGTTTGAAACATATACTCCCTCTGTCCCATCTAATTAGTCCACCTTTATTATTTTATACATCACATATGAATATAAAAGTGAACTAATTAGGTGGGACGGAGTGAGTATATACTTAGCTTCGACACTTCATGACTCCCTCATAAAAAGATTTGGACGGTTTGATTTTCTATGCTTTTTGCAGCAAAGTTGATTTAGATTTTGGACGTGAAAAGACTGATAAATCATATTCCCTCAGTCCCAATTTAATAGTCTTATTTTTTTTGGGCACGAGATTTTAGGAGAGTGTGTTTAGAGATAAAATGTATTGATTGATATGTTAATGCAAATTTCATTATTTTAAAAACAGAGCATCATAGATGCATAAAAATATATTTATGTCGGTATCAAGACCTTTAATTTGATATAAGAATCGTAAAAATCGGAGAACAAACGAGCAAGTTATGATAGTTTAAACTTTTAGAATTTAAATTATATTGTGATACGTGCTGAAATGTGAGTGAATGATGTGATGATTAATGGACTAATTTCTTTCTATTTTAGGAAACATGACTATTGAATTGAGACAATCCGATATATTAAACATGACTATTGAATTGAGACGGAGGAAGTACTATTATATATATATATATATATATATATATAGTCTATGAAAAAAATAAGAAAAAATCATGATAAAATGACTAAAATATAAATTGATCTCACGAATAGGGGGCAACTAGTAAAATAGTCATTTTGAGATAAAAAAATAAAAAAATTAATCAATTGGATAAAAAAGATAAAAAAAAATACTCCCTCCATTTCGCTTAACTTGGCTCAAAACTTTTTGGCTTGTGCTGGCACGGTTTTTCACGCTTCTTGATGATGGGTTTTAAAATGGATTTTTGAAGAATTATTTTTTTTACGGGATACTACGACTGTCGTAGTATCCCGTAAAAAAAATAATTCTTCAAAAATCCATTTTAAAACCCATCATCAAGAAGCGTGAAAAAGCGTGCCAAAAAAGCCACTATTCAAATGAGCCAAGTTAAGCGAAATGGAGGGAGTAGTAAATTTTTACCCTTAATGAAATCAAATCATGTCTTTCCTCTCAAAACCAGTGTTCTAAAAGACGCTAGACGCTAGTAGGGGGCGGGGTGGGGATTAGCGTTTAGGCGGCTAGGCGGTTTCTAGGTGGGCTAGACGGATTAGAATTATAATGTACTATTTTTTACATTATGTCCTATAGTACAAACAATATAAAAAGTTAAAATTATATGATATGCTAATTAATAGTTCAAATTCCATAAACTTAATAGTCTTTCACATAAAAATCAAAGTCTAAGTCAAATTTTCATATGTTTAAATATGATATTCATAAGTTAGAGTATGAAATTCATGATTTTTTAAATATAATTTAATTTTACAGCCCTTCTGGCCCTGACTAGCCCACATAAACCCTCTTAGGACTGCCTATACATGCTTGGGACTACCTAGGCACCTGCTTAGATGCCGATTAATTCGCTGCCGTCTAGAGAAAACCGTCTTGCCATTAATCGGGACAGTCCGACGCCTTCTAGCAACTAGACGCCTTCTAGGCGGCCAAGTCGGCCTTCTTTTAGAACACCGCTCAAAACTCACACCCAAATATACGCAACAGTCGCACACACAGGAACACTCAAACTCACGCACACATCATAATTCATACACTCACGCACAAAGCATCACCCACAAACACACTCACGCACACAACACCTCTCTCTCTCTCTCTTCTCACACACACACACACACACACACAAAACACACACATGCACGCACAACACATATTCAACTCACCTAGGTAGCGATCTCTCTCTCTCTTCCCGGCGAGACTCGCTACCACCGGCTTCTTTTCCGCCACCGCCACTATAGACACACGCATGATACACTTATTAATTTTTCCTTGTGTTTTTTAGCATTTGTTCTTCAAATCATGAAATTCGAAAAAAATTCGTGAATTGCTTTTTTTTTTTTTTTTTTGCACTAATTCACGAATTCAATTCCTGAATTCGTGATTTCACACACTTTTGTGAATAAATTCACGAATTTTTCGTGATTTCGAGCATTTGTGTGAGTGAATTCATGAATTGAATGTGTAAATTCGTGAATTGTCTTACATTTTTAGAGCAATTTACAACTTAGAATTCGTGAATTGGGCAAAAGGTGGGGGTATTATGATAAGAATGACTATTTTTTAATATTTATTTATCTAAGTGGCTATTATATATCTTTATTTATCTCAAAGTGACTATTTTTGCCAAATTTCCCATGAAAAAAGTGCCTATAAAAGGTGATTATCATATTATTATTTCTATATATGTCAATGTAACAGAATCACCACAAACTTATATGTTGGCGCATTGAATTAAATATTAGGATTGCATGAGAATCGCACAAGTGTGCAACAATAATTTCGTGACATAAAAAAATGTGTAATACGGAGTATTTGGTTTAGATACGTTGATCATAACACATACACAATCATTGTTTTATTAATGGTGGACATCACCTTAACAACGACGTTCTGAAGCAAATCATATATTATAGTAACATTTTTTCAAGTGACCTAGCCTTATACTAATGTACGTATATTATTGGGAATTATTAGAAGAACTTGCTCGATACTTCTATTTAGATTTCAATTACATATATACAGTGACGGAGGGATATTGGGCCTAGTAGGGTCACTGGGCGGGTCCGTTTTTAAATTTTTTTAGTATTATATATTGGGCGATTAAAATGGGCGTCTTTTGTGAGCGTCTGTCCACGTCAGCAATTTATTTTCCATTTTTTCTTTTTCTTCATAATTATTCTTTTTCATATTTGCGCTTCCACCCACGCACAGTTTGTTTATTCTCCTTCTGTATCTTTATCTTCGGCCAATATAATTTAGTTGTTTGCATAAATGGTGACGGGTGTCGAGATCTTCATTCATCTGTACAGTAATATATTTTTTTTATTTTTCTTTTCTTATATTGATGATGCAGCAACATACTTCCTTCAATTATGAATCTCTGCTAATTTAATCTCCGCCCTCCTTCCCCTTATTGATTATGAAATTTCATGGCAATTAAGCATTATAATTGGTGTTAAGATTTATGCTAAACCCTAACCCATAAATATAACCCTAAACCCAGAAATCTAAACCCAAAATTCTGAATCTAAAATTCTAAATCGTAACATTCAGTTAGTGTAGTGAGAGAAAAAAAAACTGAAGAAAAAAGGGAGCTAGAGAGAGAGACGATAGAATTGAACAGAAGAAAGAGAGAGACTCGTGTGGAGAGAGAAATTAAAAAATTAATTAATTTGATGATGTGTACAGACGCTCACGGATGTCGCCCAACTTAGTCACCTAGCATATCAATTTTATATATATATATATAAATTTTTTTAAGCAATATATAATAATTTATAAATAATACTAGTAGTTTTTGAAACTAAGATATTATATTTTTGTTGTTTTTGTTGTTGTTGTTGTGGTATTCATGGTAATTGAAGAATTATCGATAGAAAAATAATGTTTAATTTTCAAAGACTTTCTAATTTTTTTCGATAATTTACAATTTAATTGCGAAACTATTCTCCATTTCATATTTGTGTTCCAATCTATATACATAACAATGAAAATATTGTTAGTTTGGATATTTAATTGCTATTTCGTATCGATCAACACATACAACACAATTGTGAAAAGTTGAATTTATTGACAAATAAATTATAAATTACCCTTATTAGAATTTTGAAATATTCCATTTTAAATATTTTATTTGTGTTGGCCTTGTTTTAATTTATATATTATTATCATTATTTTTATTTTTTTTAATATTTACTTATAACTATTTAAATTGGACCCCTCGTCAATATTTCTAGCTCCGTCACTGCATATATAGCCTTGTGTTTAGTTAAGGATTCATGTCAAATCGATGTTTATATAACTTTAATATAAATGTGTAATAGAAATATCAAGAATTTAAACAGAATTTGCTCGATACTTCTATGTGAATTCTATGTTTGATTTTTTTTTATTTTTTTATTTTTAAGAATTGATTTTTTTGAAGTTGATGTATATACCACATGTTATTCATGTTACGCATTTAGTAATAACAATGATAAAAAAAAATGTTTAATTTTCTTAGCAATTTAGAAAACACAGTTAGATTGAAGTTTAATCACGATATAAATAGTATAAATTTTTTAACCACATTTCGAAGAACTATAATTAACAATGGCATTAGAGCACCAAAATTTAGAATAGATATGATGATATCTCCACAGAAAAAAATGCCTTTCAAATTAAACGTTGGAATTTCAAACAATTAATTTTATCTATAAATCGATTCAAAATAAATTAATTTCTCATATTATTATTATTATTGTGTATATATACATCATTATTCATCCAAAACTACTCGTTAAAATTACTTTTTTTTTTTTGTGGCACGAAAACAAAGGCTTTTAAACAAGGTATATTCGCCACCTGTTAAATAAAATAATAATAATAAATGCTAGATTTTTAGTGAATCTGCACGAGAGATCGCCGGCCCACTGTCTACGGGCTGACGCGTAACGGACCCACTTGCAACAATAAGCAAACAATTATAATAAAAAAAAAGGAAAAAATGCAATTAAATACACCAACTTTCTCTGACATTCTGATTTAATCACCAACTTTTAATTTTTTCTGATAATTCACCAACTTTCTTCCGCATTCAATTTTAACACCGATCACATATTCCGGCTATTACGTGACAATAAAAAATGACGAGACACTATACATGGCAATGTTAATTAAATTATTTACTACACGGTAATAAAACGACGCCGTTTCTGAAGCTAAACAAACATATAAATCCTCGTCATTTTATCATCGTCTAGTAAATAAATTATTCGGAAACGTATAAATTATTCAGAAACGGCGTCGTTTTATCACCGTGTAGTAAATAATTTAATTAACATTGTCATGTATAATGTATCGTCATTTTCTATTGCCGCGTAATAGCCGGAATATGCGATCGGTGTTAAAATTGAACGCGGAAAAAAGTTGGTGATTAAAACGGGACGTCAAAAAAGTTGGTGCATTTAATTGTATTTTTTCCAAAAAAAAATGGAACACACTTGGGTCAGCCGGAGGCACCGTGCGGCCGGACTAAAACAATGACACTTTTATTTATATAGATTGACACTTTTCTGTATAAAGATTGACACTTTTAAAAATTGTCATTTTATCCGTATGTTAAAGATTGACACTTTTATTCATATAGATTGACATTTTTCTGTATAAAGATTGTCACTTTGGGCCCGGCCGCACGGTGCCTTCGACTGACATAAGTTTTTTTATGTAAAAAAAAAAAAAAAAAAAAAAGGACATGGTGGTGTCCCATGGTGACTTGGCGATTTTACAGACAAGAGCTGACGTGGCCAATTGCTTCACGGAACGATTTGACGGCGGTATCTGACGTGGAAGCATGCACACGTCGACACTATAGTATGTGCATTATTTGATTTGTTCAAATTAAATTATGAACCTACTTTGAAAATTCACTGATAATCAATTAGGGTGCCCCTGTTACTTTTAATCACGAAGATTAATTTAACTTAAACCATTCCGATGATTAATTTCGTATTCTGCAATTAATTATTTCTAATTTTATTTGAGCACGCAATATTGATGATTAATTCTATTTCTTGCTCCGTGGTTGCAGTATAGTTGGAATAAGAAAAATTCAATTATTAAGTACAATATTTAATTAACACGACAAGTTTCTATCATATGTAATTAATATCAAAGCATTTCGTACGATTGACATGCACAATTAAGCTAATCAAACATAATAACCACCAGGAAAAAAGATTTTTTTTTTTTTTGACATAATGTCTCGACGTCATAATACCCGTAAATTTGATATTTTAATTTCCCATTTTTTAACTAATACTGTAGTATAATTTTATTTCTTAACTAATGGACAATTATTTTATTTATCGTGGAAATAAGCTCATAATAATAATATCCTTACAATCATGGAAATAAATTAATTGAACTTAATATCCTTGCAATTTGTTGGACTATTAGGAGGAGGAAAATTCCGTAAAAGACTCGGGGCCTCTGAATTTGCATGATATAGGTGCTATGGAGGTGGCAGAACTCGGTGATTTTTGAACAAAAAGATTGAAACTTCTTGAGAATTGAAAAAGAGATTAAAGTGTAAGTACTAGAACCGGTGAATTGTCAGGAATGAGGTAGCACCTAACTTAAGCTATGCCGATTGGAGCGAAAAGGGTTTTCCATGAGATGGGAAATGCAAAGTATTAGTCCCACACGAAGTTTGTGAATAAGTAATTGTCTGATAATGAGTAAGGAATACCCGTCTTTCTACTAAAGAGGATGTATTGAACTCATAATTCAATAGATAATTTTTATGAATGTCAACTAAGTATCGTAAATAAATTGCTCATGATTGTTCAATCATTTGATAATCAGAGTCATTCTTTGATAAATGATCACTATGAGTTGGACTCAATAGAATTTGATCAACACTCCTCTTTCTTATTGGATCAATTTGTAATCTCTTTACTCAGTACCTCTTGTACCTGCGAGTTCTATAAATAAAATTCTATTTTTCTGGTAAAAAAATAAAATTCTAACACTTATTACATTTTATAAATAATTTATCAACCAAATAAAATTTAAAAAAAAACAAGTGAATTTTTTTTAAATAAAATGAATAATAGACATTAGACAATGAATGGGAGAGGGGTACGTGGATTTGGCGTATATGTAGTTGGAAACAAGAAAATCACATTTTGCTTCTCCTTCATTACAAGCTCTACGATCAACTCATCAACACATAAATAAAGTAGTCGACGCTAATCAACAAGTAACTTCAGCGTACGTGTCAGTTCACGGTTCGCCGCCTTTGACGAAGTGCTCGACGTTTAATGCCCGACCTCCATTTATAAAGCGCCAGGTGGTGGTTTCATCTTCAAACTCGCGCACAATTTCGGCAACTTACCTCTGAACTTCATTCTCTCTCTCTCTCTCTCTCTCTACAAATTTACACGTAAGGGGAGACTCGACCTTTTCTGAAAGCTACTCACTTTCTGAAGTAAAATTCAGATATCTTCTTGCGTTTTCCAGTTTATTTTTGTCTAAATATTTATGCCATTCGTTTTGGAAATTCTAGTTACATGCATAGGATTTTCGGTCTTCGAATTTTAGCTGCTTTTCAAATATTTCGGTATTTTTTTCTAGTCTTTTTTTGTTTCTGGAGATTTTGGGGGAATGATTTTGCGTGAAGCGTTTATTATGCCTGCGTATCGATTATTTACTCCACGCATGCATTTGCGGAAGAGCATGGGTGTACGTCGTGGAGCGTGCGTTGTACCTTCGAGGAGTTCTTCGAAGCTCTGCGCAGGTTCCAGCTTTCTTTCTGGTATCTTCGAATGTACCCTCAGAGGCAACTAAGAAGCTCCCGAAGAAGAGGACTGTGGACAATATATTTTTTTTTTTTCTAATTTTAGTTTAATTTTTTTAACAATTTTATAAGTATTCATCTATCTTGTATGTTTGTAAAGTAATAAATTACGTGTTGAGGCTAGATTTACTTAATGCAGTAAATTCTGGAGCAGTTGTAAAGAGTGGGAAGATGACGGTGACACCGAAGATCTCTCTCAACGAAGGAAACCTCGTCGTTCATGGCAAGACCATACTCACAGGTGTGCCGGAGAACATCGTGCTGACTCCAGGCTCGGGCCTCGGCCTCGTTGCCGGTGCATTTGTCGGTGCCACAGCTTCGCATAGCAAGAGCCTTCACGTCTTCCCAGTCGGAGTTCTTGAGTAAGCACTCACTACCATTAATACTCTGTTTATGGAAAGTATTTGATCTAAATACTAATGTCAACTTTTTTTGTGTGTGTAAAGGGGTGTTAGATTCATGTGCCTGTTTCGTTTCAAGCTATGGTGGATGACTCAGAGAATGGGAACCTGCGGTCAGGACGTGCCGCTGGAGACCCAGTTCATGCTCGTCGAGAGTAAAGATGCGTGTGAAGACGAGGGCGAAGACAGACCGACTGTGTACACTGTTTTTCTGCCTCTTCTCGAAGGGCAGTTTCGCGCTGTTCTCCAGGGAAACGAGAGGAACGAGCTTGAGATCTGCCTCGAGAGTGGTAAGTTGAATGGAGCTTATCAAGTTTTTCTTCGGAATAAACAAACTTAAGATTAATTTTCGACTGTTATTTCGTCGCAGGAGATAACGCTGTCGAAACCAATCAAGGAAATTACCTAGTTTACATGCATGCTGGAACCAATCCTTTCGAAGTAATAAATCAGGCTGTGAAGTGAGTACTCTGTTTTTCCTTTCCTTTCCTTTCCTCTGTTAGCAAATACTCTTTTTGCTTCTTCACTAATTTGAAGAAATTTGTGTAAAAACAGAGCTGTGGAGAAACACTTGCAAACATTTCAGCACCGAGAGAAGAAGAAGGTATGAATATATACTTTACTATCTCTTGAAATATTGCAGAGAAGTATGCTTAAATGTATCCATTCCGAATTGTGCAGTTACCTTCTTTCATCGACTGGTTCGGCTGGTGCACATGGGACGCATTCTACACCGACGTCACTGCAGAAGGTGTCGAAGAAGGGCTCAAGAGGTGAGTTTTAGTCTTTTATGATCGTCCCATTCCTTAAGTAGTATTCTAGAGAGAACGCCAGCTGCATCATCTACCTCACATGTGTAATCTTGCAGTCTGTCGGAGGGAGGCACGCCTCCTCGTTTTCTTATCATAGACGATGGCTGGCAACAAATCGGAAGCGAGGTGAAGGACGCCTCAAATGTTGTTGTACAAGAAGGAGCTCAGTAAGATAACTAACTCTGTAGTTCGTCCAAGTATAATAAAGAAGGGCACAGACTTTGTGACTTTGCAGTTTATCTGCTTCTACCTAAGCTATAAATAGCTACTTACCTGGGGTATGTTACGATGTTCTATCTACAGGTTTGCAAACAGGCTAACGGGAATCAAAGAGAACGAGAAATTCAAGAAGAACGGGAAAACTGATGAACAAGAATCAGGTCTGAAGCAAGTGGTGAAAACATCAAAGCAGCAGCACAATGTCAAGTAGCATCTCTAACTTCAAACTTTTCCCCGTAAAATTGTGATTCCGCATCAGTTTTATCAAATTATACTTATCTATCGTCGTATGCTTTCAGGTATGTCTACGTTTGGCATGCTCTAGCGGGCTACTGGGGCGGGGTCCAACCATCGGGTCCTGGTATGGAACACTACGAAACATCCTTGGCTTACCCAGTGCAATCTCCGGGCGTTCTAGGCAATCAACCGGACATCGTTATGGACAGCCTCGCAGTTCATGGCTTGGGCCTCGTGCACCCTAAAAAGGTCTTCAACTTCTACAACGAGCTCCACGCCTATTTAGCTTCGTGTGGGGTGGATGGAGTCAAAGTTGATGTGCAGAACATCATTGAGACTCTTGGTGATGGCTATGGTGGAAGAGTTTCTCTCACTCGTAGCTACCACCAGGCTCTAGAAGCTTCCGTCTCCAGGAACTTCCCGGATAACGGGTGTATTGCTTGTATGTGCCATAACACAGATGGACTCTATAGTGCTAAGCAGACTGCTATAGTTAGAGCTTCCGACGATTTCTACCCTCGTGATCCTGCTTCGCACACCATTCACATTTCTTCGGTGGCTTACAATACTGTGTTCTTGGGGGAGTTCATGCAGCCTGATTGGGACATGTTCCATGTGAGTATATTCTCTACAATAAATATCCAAATCGAAATATTATGTTGGGAGGAAGTATGACAACTCTTGTTTTACAGAGCCTGCATCCAGCTGCTGAGTATCATGCTGCAGCTCGATCCGTGGGAGGGTGTGCTATCTATGTAAGCGATAAGCCCGGAAACCACAATTTTGAGCTTCTGAGGAAGTTGGTTTTACCTGATGGATCAATTCTCCGAGCACAATTGCCCGGACGACCCACGCTAGATTGTCTCTTTATCGATCCAGCTAGAGATGGGACGAGGTATGTTGCATCCTTTCCTCCTAGAACTATGGTGGATAATTGAGCTCGTTTCGTTCAAATACTCAATCAGATACATGGTCATTCTAATCAACCATTGTGAATTTGCAGCTTGCTTAAGATCTGGAACACAAACAAGTGCTCCGGGGTGGTCGGGGTATTCAACTGCCAAGGTGCCGGGTGGTGCAAGGTAACTAAGAAGACACGTATTCACAATGCCTCACCTGGCACTCTCACTGGCTCAGTTCGAGCCAGTGATGTCGACACAATTTCTCAAATTGCTCGACCCGACTGGAAAGGAGAGACAATAGCCTATGCTCATAGATCAGGAGAGCTAGTTCGGTTGCCAGAAGGGGCTTCATTGCCCGTCACACTCAAAGTTCTCGAATACGAGCTCTTCCACTTCTGCCCTCTGAAGGTGAGTTTTCCATCTCTCTCGCCATTTAACTTAAATGATGCTTATTACTTACTCTAACTAACAATCAACCATTTTTACCAACATAGAATGTTACGGAGACCATTTCGTTCGCCCCCATTGGCTTGCTCGACATGTTCAACTCAGGTGCTGCTGTCGAGCAGTTTGAAGTCTACAATACTTCCATTAGCAACAATGAATCCGAGGATTCAACTGAAAGGACTTCTGTGGCTACGATTTCATTAAAGGTTAGAGGATGTGGGCGTTTCGGAGTCTACTGCTCTCAACAGCCACTCAAATGCAGTGTGGACAACGTCGCAACTGGATTTAACTATGAAGTAGAAAGTGGATTGGCAACTCTAATGATCCCTGTTCCAATAGAGGAAATGTATAGATGGTCCATTGAAATCCAAGTTTAGATAAGAAAGTTCTTACTAGTTACTATCTAGTTACTAATTCTACTTTGATATTCCCTCCAGCTGTAACCTTTTTCTCTAATAAAATCGTCTATGTTTTTCCTGTCATGTTCTTTTCTCTACTTTATACAAATTTACACTGGAGTATAGGCTAATCCACCACGTACTTTGATGGACTGATTAAATTTGAGTTAGTTTAATTATTTAATCTTCCAAATACTCGATCATATGTATTACAAATCTATTATATCACCCAAAGTAAACAGTCTCTATAAGGAATTGAGGAATTAAAGAAGACGGAGCGAATAATTGCAATAGTATAACAAAAGCGGCTTAATTTAAGACAGTTTTACATCATGAAACTCACCTCGGTGAAGCCGATTGCAAGAAAACGATGTCATCCAAATCCTCGGCTCTACCAGAAATCCTGGCAAGAGCAGACTCCATCGACAAACTTGTGAAACCTGATTCGATCTCTAACAATGATTTCTCGATTATACAACTTGCTTATAGTCTTCGTCACTTCATGGCAGTCTTCGCAGACCCTAAGGTTCTTCACTACTCTGATAGTTACAGGCGCTTTCGTCTTCAACAAACCATATGCAATGGCCAACCTCTCACTATGCTCCCACAGAGCATCCAGTTTCTCTTCACTTCCCACATTCTGCAGAACAGACGCGATCCAAGGTTCATGTCCGCTTCCTTGAACCTTCTCCGAAACTTCACATATAAACTCGTGTATTTCCTTAGCTTCAGGGTGAGACCAATCACCCATCACGAACTCGTGCACGTGCCCGTTGATTTCGATGGAGCTGCATCCGGGCACGGCTTTGATCCCTCTCTCTCTCATCTGCTTTCTCACACTACTCATCTTGACCCAATCCGATGATGATGCGTACAAGCTCGAGAGAAGTATGTAATTCTCTGCATTATCCGGCTCTAAGTGAAGAAGCTGCTTTGCTACTTCTTCGCCTTTGTGGAACATCTTGTTTCTCTTGAAACTGACTACTAACGTTCTCCATATTGGTGGATTAGGAGAAATAGGCATGCTCGCTATAAATTTGTATGCTTCTTCTGGTTTATTTGCTCGACAAAATAGATCGACCATGCAGCCGTAGTGCTCCATAGACGGCTCTATCCCACAGACGAGCATGCTGGACCAGTACTTTTTCCCTTCCGCTACAAGGCCACTGTGGGCACATGCGGATAACACACCAATGAGAGTCACGTGGTTAGGCTCAACCTGAAATAATATTTTAAAGACTGCATGTTACAAAGTGCTCATGAAGAATGGATGGTAAGATTTGACAGAATTTGAGAATATACATGCTCCAGTTGTAACATGGAATGCGATAACTATCAGAAGGTTTAGACAGCGAGTCGAAATAGCCTATGAAACACTGCACGTTGCAAATATTCGTGAAGAATAGATGACAAGAGTTAACACAATTCTGAGACTATGCATGCTCAAACTTCAACATGGAATGCGATAAGCCAATAACTACAAGTTTGAGAGAGATGGAGAGAGATCAATCCAAACATCTACGAATCACAAACTATTCATGAAGAATAGATGCCAAGATTCAAACAAGAAGCATCAGCACAAACTGACGCAATGAAGGCTCAGATTTTTTACATGGATCACTATATATATAATCAAGGCCGTTGGCAGTTACTAACCAATAGCAAAGGTATAACTTCAACATGGAACACAAAACCTATAATAATGTTAAGAGAGAGAACATTCAAACACTGCACATCACAAACTATTCATGAAGAACACATGCCAAGATTTTAAAGAAAAGCATACGGTTTGAAGCTATATATGCTCTAATCTTGAATACCAAGGCCAGAGAGAATAACTAGCCGATAGCATACCTCAAAACTTTAGCATTCTCTAATCTAAAAATAAAAAATAAAAAAAAAATACGATTATCAATCTTAAACAAGAATTATCCTCTTTATTACCTGAGCTTCTCCCATTCTCTCGAACATCTCCAACGCCTCTTTAGCAAGCCCTGTGATAGCTAATCCGGCAATCATGGAGCTCCATGCCTTGGCATCCTTAACCGGCATCGCCTCAAACACTACCAGCGCCTTCTCAATGCTTCCACACTTGGCATACATATTCACAAGCGCAGTGCTCACCTCAAGATCATTATTTATCCCTTTCTTGTCGATAAACATATGCAGCCATTTCCCCATATCCAAAGCTCCAGCCATTGCACACGCAGAGAGAGCGCTCACCATCGTCACCTCATCTGGCTCCACACCACCCTTCTGCATCGCCCTAAAAAACTCCAACGCCTCGTTCACTCTACCAACCCTCGCGTAACAACCGATCATGGCGCTCCACGCCACCACATTTCTCTCAGACATTTCATCGAACACCTTCCGCCCCAGCTCAACCTCCTCGCATTTAGCATAAAAGTTGAGCAACGACGTCTGCACGAACGGATTCTCGCCCAACCCAGACACGATCGCGTGCTTGTGCACCTGCCGCCCCTCATCGAACGCCGGCAGCATCGAGCAGCACTTGAAGGCGAATGCCAGCGTGAAGGTGTTGTACGTAGGGAATTTCGTCTGAACCAGTCTCTTGAAGAGGAAAATGGGTTCTGGAGAAGGGTTATGGTGGATGAATCCTCTCATGATCGTGTTATAGGCGAAGATGTTGGGGAATCGGAACACGGAAAGCAGGCGCCTGGCGTAGTGGATGTCGCGGTAGGCGGCGAAGCAGAGGAGTTTGCAGAGAGAGAAAGAGTAGGCGGAGTGAGAGAGAGTTGGATGGATGAGAATACGGGCGTGGATTTGATCGAGAACTCTCATGTTGGGACATTTCTTGATCAGAAATGCCAATCTTTCTTCTTCGTTTTCCGCCAGCTCTGCTGCTTCAGAATTTACGCGCTTAACAAATTTTGCTAATTGAGAAAGACTGAGAGAGTAATTTTAGTGCCTTCAGAAACTTAGGGTGTGTATTCAAACCGGAATTTAAAAGATTTTAACAGACTTTTTATAATTCGCGGATTCTGTTTATTCTATGGATTGTTTTAATTCTACGTGGAATTTAACAGATTTTATTAGATTGATTTATCTCTTTTGATAGACTTTAAAAGTCTATAGATTTTTAAAAATAAATAAACCATAATAATTTTTAACACACAAATATAAAATAAATAAATAAAACAACTCAAAAACAAACCACAAATGTGAGATTCCCCATCAGTTTTCGGAACACCTAAACTTCTACAAAGTATGTACACACATAAGAGGGCAATATAGTAGGTACTCTGTTAGAAAGAGAAACCAATACATTGTGCTTCCATTCTCCCTTCTGGAAGAGTAACTAGATATTGTCACACACTCAAAGTTGTTCAATGAAGAGGCGGAGCATTTCAAGAAATCAATCAATCTCAAAACAATAGCAACGATGATTGAAATGGAAAAGGTTAAAAATAAGAGTGTTATAAGACAAGAAAAAGCATAAATCAAGAAATTCAACACGTGAGAAGTATATAACACAAGTTCCAGAACTTAATTTTCCATAGTTTTGTGGCTTTGAAAAATGATTCAACATCTGGTTTTCCATTCATCTATTACAGTAGCAATAATCATAAACAATACAGTATATTTCATTCACACACATATTAATCCAATAATAATCAGCATCGGTCTCCTCATTATTTATTAGAATAATTCCACCATCAACCGAAAAATGGAATAGTTAATGGAGTCGCTGATCACAATTTAGAAGGCACGTCATCATCTCCGGAATCCCCGACCGTCTCGTCGGAGTCGAGCACCGCCAAAACGTTAGCAAATATGAATTTCCGGTTGATGACGTACACTTTCTCATCCCAATTCCTCCTCACCAAATCCATCCCCAACTTCACCGCCGCATCCACCGTCGCCTCAGGGCTATCGAGGGCTGAGTGACTGAGTCCACATCTCCACCAAGATCCTTGCCGCCGCCATTACCACGCTCCTCCAAATGTTCAGAGACCCAGCCTTATTTTTCACGAGTTGCTATGGTAATTGATGTCGAGCTCGCTCATGTAGAGACACCCTCTATCCTTCCGCATGAACAAACCCTCGTCTGAGTGTATGTGGCCACAAACTTCAAAAATCTGAGGTGGGGAGGTGAGATTTGTTCAAGGATTTTGTCTTTGTAATTTGTATTTTAGGCTAAAAATCCTTGAAAATCCATGACATATTAGAATCCTTAAAAATCCTACAAATTTTTAATATCATCAGATTTAAAAGGATATTTAAAAGTTATAATTGAATATCAACAGATTTATAAAGATTTTATAAAATCTGAATTGAATATCTATTAACTTTTAAAATCCAAAAAAATCTTTAAAAATCCGGGTTGAATACACCCCCCTTAATTAAAATTAGAATTTATAAGTGGCAATTTAAAATGTCTTAATACTTCAAATTGCCCTTATATAAGTGGTGTATGGTATTTCTACCCATTTTTAAAACAGATGTAATTTCTACCACTTTTATTATTTTAATATATAAACTTGAATTATTTATTTCACGTACTCCCACGAGCTGTTTTGTGGGCCCCTCGACTGGACGCGAGACGCAGAACGGTGGCCCTCGATTTCACTCGACACTCGACGCATGCATGAAAAATTGTCATGCATGCTCTCTCTGGCTATAATTAAAGTAGGCAACGTATTTGATTTGAATTATTTGAAGCAGGTATACTATGTGATTGAACAATCTGCATTATATACCATATATACAACATGAAATTTCAATCATCCATCAGAAGAAAAATAAAATAAAAAATCATTGGCTCTAAATTATTTTGAAACTGTTGGAAGAGAAGTGAAGGGAGAAAAGGTTCGTTGGAAACGGGGGGCAACGAGTGCAAGAATTAGTGAGGTAAGAATTATTTTTTTAACTGCATTTATTCAATAAATTTTTGGTTAGTACTTGATAAGTTAAGAATTTACAATTAATTTCGTTAATTATTTTCTTAATTTAGCAAATCTTGGTGATTAATTCACAAAAATACATGAAATAAGAAGAACAAAAATAGACATCTCAGGTAAGTGGTCCACTGCCGGCCAAAGTTGCCGGAATTGTCCCACTGCCGGTAACCAAGTGTCGCCGGTGGTGGGACACTTCCGGCAACCTTGGCCGGCAGTGGACAAGTAAATATTGCTTAGAAAAATTATATTAGGTTTCAGTGTATGTTTAATTTGCATAATATATGTATTTAATTGATTAATTTAGAGTTTAATAGTTGATAAATTAACAATTTAAATTTAATTAACTTAATTATTCTATTGATTTAGCAAATTTTATTGATTAATTCAAACAAATACATGAAATTAGAAGGAAAAAAATAGGCAACTCATGTAAGTCATCCACCGCCGGCCAAGCTTGCCGGAAATGTCCCACCGCCGGCGACCTTGTGCTGCCGGCAGTGAGACTAATCCGGTAGCCCTAGTGGGCGGTGAATATTTTTATTTTGTTAAAAAAATATTTTATGTTTAATTATTTGCTTAAGTGATTATATTTATGTTTAGAACTTGATTTATTATTATTTCAAATTTAAGTTGTTTAATTATGCTCAAGATTTATGAATTTGTGTTGTTTAATTTGAATAAATACATGTAATTAGAAGCAAAAAAAATTACTTAACATCCATGAGGATATTCACCGCCCACTAGGGCTGCCGGATTAGTCTCACCGCCGGCAGCACAAGGTCGCCGGCGGTGAGACTAATCCCTCTCTACTCATAGCAACCCCTACTTTCTAGTAAGGACTTCCTTTTCTCATGCATCTCCATCTCTGGCAGAGAAGTCAATATACTAACTAAACTTAAAATTATCATTTTTTAATCTAGATCAGACATGAAATTTAATCGTGAGATAGAAATTAATCACTAACGAAACTGAAAATGCATTACTTAATCACTCACGAAAGAGGAAAATACATCCACATTAGATTCTACACAACTTATAATCTAACACAACGCAAGTACTTCTTAAAAGAAAAAAAGAAGAAAGAAACTAAAAACAACGCAAACAGAAAAGATAAAAAAAAACTAGAACAATAGCAACAACGCATCTCAGACGACGATGCCCTCCTCTCTCTCTCCCCATCGCCTCAGAATCAATCGGACGACATGCGCAAGGAAAACAGCCACCATCAGTGCACACATAGCCAAAATCGAGTCCCACAAGTTGAGCATCACCATATCCGGTCCATGTATATTAAGGGGAGTGAAGGCGGTGATGGAGGAAGTGTTGACGAGTAATATGGCCATAAGAGAGACCCACGTGACGACTCGTAGAAGCAGAACAAAGACACAACGGTTGAGCGGTTGCCTGCTCAGCATACACAACATGATAACGACAGCGGTCATGAGGGCAATCGTCTGCCATGTGTAGTAACTCTCATAGGTCAGCCGGTTGTAGACCGCAAGAACTAACTTCCCTGCAAGTACTGATTCTTGTCGTAGTATGTCTCCGCCAGCACGCCTTCGGGAGGGTTATGTATTCCTAACATGTGCAAAATCCGTGCATATCTCGTGCACATTTCTAATTTTTTGCACATCGATAAAAAAACAAGCTAGGGTAATTTTAAATCAAAAATAAATATATTATATTTTGAGAAAGAAAATATGCTTATGTAATTATGATATTCTTTGTTGCATGAATTCCTTTATATATATTACATACGTTTATTGGCATAAAAATTATTTATTATATAAGTAGTTGAGGTATCCAATATTATCAATAATTTTATGTGCATATTACAAATATAATAGAATATATTTGCTTTTAGTTCAACTTTTAAACTACTCTAGTCTTTTTTTTTCCTTTCTAGAAATGTGCAACAAATTAGAAATGCGCACGAGATATGCACGTTTTTTGCACATGTTAGGGATAAAGAACAAATCGATGTTTAATTTTTGTGTAATCTGTGAATGTAATGATATAATTAATAGTTTTTGAAGTATTAGAATAAAAGTCAATGAAAAAATAAGAAAAGATCATGATAAAATTGTCAAAATATAAATGATATTTTTGTTCAGAATTAAGATTAATTTTGGGTCTATGACGAGATATATAGCATTGCAGATATGAGTCGTTGATTTAAGGTAATTTTAACAATACACATTACATTCATAAATTAACTTTGGGAGTTGCTTATTATGATGAAATTCCAAAATTTCAAATATGGGGAAGGGAATGTCTGCAGCTATTAGGCATACTAAGTGCAGATTGTGATGAGGTATAATTTTCCATGTTTTTTAATTTGAACATATTTCTATTAATAACATATGGATAATAAATTATTTTTATTTTTAGTTTGATCTATAGCTTCATGATTTGATCAATATGAAAGCACTCTTCAAAGTTATAATTAGAGAATGACAAACAAAAAAATTTATAGATGTTTATTCGATAAGCAAGGTTATCAATGATCAAAATGAGATAACTAAATAGTGTGAGCACGGTTTGCCAAGAAAAGTGTGTTGGATATCATCAATCATGGCCACCACCACCATCAGTGACGAGGCACATTCTCTAAATACCGGTATTTAGAGGATGTGGGGTAAGTTAATGAGCTATTGTCTTTTGTTGAATGGGAAGGGTAAATTTTAAGAAATATCATTTTCAGCATTTGGTCCTACAAAATAAATAAATAAATAATAGATGAGACGTGACATGTCCTTCACATTTACTATTTTATTGAAATAGTAGGGTTGGTGAAAATGGTCCATTAATCTCTAAAATATAGGAGCTCTCCTCAGTAAAAATTTATAACCTATTTGATGAAATGAAAAATACCGGCCAATTAAGCACTTGAAATTATTGGGTTGGGAAATAGCAAGCGATGATTCAATTATCTCAAAGCTGATTTAATTAGATAGAGAATTTCTTGATGGCATTGAATATATAATTGACACTGAATATGAAAACTTAAATTTTGATTAGAGAAAGAGAAGGGCATGGAAGTTCGATTTTCTGAGTGAAAAACTCCCAACGTCCTAATAAGATAAAACGTGCAAATAACTATTTCAAGAGAAAATGGAGGCAAAAAAAATTGTCAGAATCATTTTGTTTTTATATATTAATAGATTTTGAAATCAATTCATTTGGTGGGGTAAGATCAAATGATAATCCTTAATCAATATGCATATGTGGCTCAATTCAAGATTAAATTTTCTTGTTGAATATGTCATACATAGGATACGTCCACGTTAATATTCACAAATACCTAATTATTAGGACTAATAGTGGTACTATGAATAGAATTATCCTTAACTTTTTCCAAACTTGCTTAACATTCAATAATCGAGCTATTAGTGATGCAATTATAACATGCATGTTTGAAAAAAAAAGAAGTGTGTTTGTGTACGTGCATGAGAAAGAGAGGCATTGCACTTGCAAGAAAAATCCATGTATTTTTTTAAACTAGCAAAGATTACGTGCGTTGCACGTATAGTATATTTTTTTTTCATAAACAATAATTATAATAATCATTTGTTTTTTTTTTAAATTAAGAATAGGTAGAAAAATAACCATATATTTTTAAGATGATGAAATAGTAGTATTTTTAGGATCATACTACTCATATTTTTAAAAAAATCATATTTCAAAATTCCTTAATTATTTACAAATCTATTAACTCAAATAAGATAGCTTGATCACAATTAAGTTCGCATTAGAATAGCGTTACTGATTTTTTTGTTTCATACGTACAATCGAATACGAAAATTTCAAATTTTCTTTAATCAAGCATATATATTAATTGAGTGTTATAGAAAAGTAATAGTACAGTAATACTTAAAATAATAAATAGTAAAAATATTAAATTATAATTCGTATTAGGGCAAACTAGTAAAATAGCCACTTTGGGATAGTAAAGATAAATAATAGCCACATAGATAAAAAAAAAAGATAAAAAATAGTCACTTAGATAAAAAAGATAAAAAATAGTCACTAATGAATTTCGTGAATTGCTTGTTTTTTTCCACTAATTCATGAAATTGAGTTCGTGAATTCAGACATTTTTTTGAGTGAATTCACGAATTTGGGTGAGATTTCGTGAATTCAGACATTTTTTAAAGTGAATTCACGAATTTGGGTGAATTCGTGAATTCAGACATTTTTTGTGAGTGATTCTCGAATTGAGTTTGTAAAATTCGTGAATTGCCTTATATTTTTAGAGCAATTCACGAATTTAGATTCGTGAATTAGGCAAGGGCGGAAGTATTATGGTAAGAGTGACTATTTTTTATCTTTTTTATCCAAGTGGTTATTATTTATCTTTACTATCTCAAAGTTGCTATTTTTGACTATTTTCCCTTCGTATTATCCATTTTTAGACGCTCTATATTTAACCTTCATATTATTGACTCTTTTTTTGCCAAAGAATACGACTTGTGAATCATGAAAATAAATTAACGAATTCAACAAACAAATTTTAAATCATTGAATGAATTGGCTGAAAAAAAAATTCAAAAAAAGAAAGGAAAATGAAATATTCAATACGAAAAAAAAAAAAACAAAAAAAAAAAACAATTAGCTAACTCGATCGATACAACATGCACGGAGCTAGGGGAGAACGATTTTTTTTTTTTTTTTTTTTTTGAGTTAATGTGGATGAAGAGTTCTAATACAATCGAACTCTTAAGAAAATTACTATCATTATCAAAACATAAATTGAATTTATTCATTATTTAAATTAAATATTAAATAAGGACATTATTGGCAAATCCAATGTTGTAAGAATAGCCACTTTTATAATAATAACAGATAATAGATTGTAAGAGATACCCATGTATTTTAATAAATACTGAATTAATACTCGGCTTCCATTCACTATCATTCAATAAAATATTAATTCCATTAATTAAAATAAGTAACACGCAAGGATTTTTCACTTAACCACCGCCGGACACCCGCGTCCGTCTTCCGGCAAACCTCGTCTGCGAATATGAAATACTACTAAATAGATGTGTAGCTTAAAATAGATTGTTGTAAGCTTGAACTTCTTGCAATAAATAATTTGTGGCATGAATAAGAAAGAAGATTACATTTTAGAATGGGTCTCATTTAATATATAATGTCACATGTTATAAAATTTGATTTTATACCTTTTTAATGTGACACAGATGGATCTAGGGCTGCAAACGAGCCGACTCAAGCCGAGTATTGGCATGCTCGAGCTCGGCTCGTTTAGAAGTTCTGTTGTTCGAGCTTGAGCTCGGCTCGAGCTTTAACTTTGAGCTTTAGCTCGGCTCGATTTATAATTTCTGAGCTCGAGCTCGGCTCGAGTTCGGCTCGAAAAATAATCGACAAATAGTTTGTCTCTAGTTCGAGTTCGAACCCGGCTCGTTAAAAGCTCAAATTTCATTTAAATCATATTCAACTATACGAGACTATGAAGCTCGGGATAGTTTTGAGCTCGTTTAACAGAAATAAAACATAAGATCAAACAAGAAGTATAAGAAAATAAAACATAATCCACCAAAAGCTCGATTACAGGCTAGATTAGAGGTTCGACTAAGAGCTCGCGAACAAGTTCGTGAATATGCTCAATTAATATATGAGCCGAACATGTTCGCGAGCAAAACGAGTCGAACACCTTAGTGCTCGAGCTCGGCTCGATAAATTAATAGAGGTCGAATTCTGGCTTGAACTCGGCTCGTTTGTTAACGAATTTGAATCCGAACGAGCTTTTTTCAAATCGAACGCCGAGTAAGTCCCGAGTAGCTATACTCGTTTGCAGCCCTAGCTAGATGGATCCATTTGAGTTTTTCGCGCAATTTAGGTAAAACAGAAGGGTGTTTTATGTGATTATGCATGAAAAATCAATTTGAAAATGAAAATATGCATATTTAATTCTTGCCACGAGTATATTTCTCAAAGAGTCATGATTTTCAAGAACAAGTATCACTATACCTAACAAATAAAATACACGCAATTACGATTAATTTTATGACATAATCGTAATTCATTTTCGTAATTATCACCCTTAATCAAGTTCGCATACATAATACCCGAAAAGCAATTGTTATTAATGCGTGTCGATATATGCTACCATCCAAAATTATCAAATTGCCATATTTATCCACAATATTACTTAGAGTAATGCTCCGCTACCTACCGTAGGCATATTTAATGTGCCAACGGATGAGGTGGCAACATTATATTTAAGATTTTTTTTAATTAATATACCTTATAAAAATAAACATTGTAAAAAAACTAAACCCTATTAAAAATAACTAAACCATAAAGGAAAAATTTATTGACGTGTCACTGTCACGTCAGCTGGTGGACACATACCGTGGGTAGGACAACATTCTTAATATTACTTATAGTTATAGTTTATTCACTATTATATATGGACTGTGTGAGATAATTGAGAGAGAGTTTTCTTTTAGTCTATTAATTCTAAATCTCTTTTTAGATATGAAAAAGCAGGAAGAAATTAAATTGGTAAAGCAGAAGTCATCAACTGTTAATACATACACTTTCGTCTAAATTTTTTCATGCCCATTTCCATACTTAAAAAATATTTAGGTAAAAAAAGAAAAAATGATGATTTCATCTCCCTCCAAAACTTATATAAATGTACAAGGTAGGCATGCCTTTGTCATTACATATATAATATACACACGCAAATCAAAATCCCATTTCACTAATTTAGATCTACCTTAATCATCATATTATATATTTGGTTTAGCCAAAAAAAGAGAGTTAGTTATGAGGAATGCAAAGAATGTTTTGATTGTTTTTCTCTCTTTAAGCTCAATTTGCACCAACAGCCTTCTCGAACATGATGGTGAATATGATTTATTCCAAGAGGAATTCGGCTACGATTTTCGCAATCATCCTTCGTATATTAGCCTCGTCGACCCCACTTATATATTCAATAACTCATTGCAAATCGAACCGAGGTTTGCAGACCAGAGAAGATTTGCTGCCTTTGCTAAGACAATCAATGTACTAAATTTTGGTGCTAAAGGTGATGGAAAAACTGATGATACCAAGGTAAGTAGTTCTGCATGCATACATGCATATTTAATTTGATGATATTTAATTTATATACTTATAATGTTAATATTAGAATAGAAGATCAAATATTTTCTTTAAAATACATGCAAGGTTAGTCTAGCTTGGTGTCTTCTGTTTTTACTTGCTTGTTGAATGATCCCAATTTAAGTCGTAATTAAGTACTCCCTCCGTCTCACTTTATTTATCCCATTTCATTATTTAATTTTCTTTTTATCATTTCTGCTTTTTTTTTAATCTTTTCTGTATTAATTAGGCGTTTCAGAGTGCTTGGAAATCAACTTGTTCATCTAAGGAAGACGTGACATTTGTGGTACCAAACGGCAAAACTTTTCTATTAAGACCATTAACATTTTTAGGGCCATGCAACTCCAACATAACTATGCAGGTAATTTATTCTTTTTAAACAAATATAAATTAAAAAAAAAGTTAGATATTTGAGAAGTAAATAAAGTGTATATGTGCAGATTGTTGGAAATATCATAGCATCTGATAATCGCACCCATTATAGTAAAGATACAAGGCATTGGCTTATGTTCCACACAGTCAATAATCTATTGATTGGAGGTGGTGGAACTATCAATGGCAAAGGCAAAATCTGGTGGCAAAATTCTTGCAAAATTGATAAATCCAAGGTGATATATATATTTTTTTTCAATTGGATCTTGAACTTTCATTAAATTACGCATGTAATATTAAGAAGTTCCTTTACTCAACCAAATACTATCATATGACCTCCCCCCCCCCTGTTTTTTTTCCAATTTGGATCTTTTATTTTATTGCATTTTCCAAAATCAACATAATTAAAGATTTTCATAAACAAAAATGTCTGATTTTGGACATGTGGCGATCATCATTGATGCTATACGAGATGTGCCATGAAAATGTAATAGAGTATCTGAATTGCTTTTTCTGCTTGCTTGTTGCATAGTACATCAAAATTTTAAAGGAATTAATATTAAAGTCTCCTTTTTTTTTTTTTTTTCTCTTGCAGCCCTGCAAGGTTGCTCCAACGGTATGCTTAATTTAATATCGGAGCATTTTCAATTTCATTTTTAGTAGTGGATAGATAAATGGAAAAATTAATTGGACGCAGGCTTTGACGTTCTACGAGTGCATAAATTTGGAAATAAAACATTTGAAGATGCAAAATGCACAGCAAATTCATATATCAATTGAGAAGTGCAGAAATGTTAGAGCTTCAAGAATCGTGGTGAATGCGCTAGACGAGAGTCCTAATACAGATGGAATTCATGTCGCAGACACTCTTGATATTCAAATTTCTAACTGCATAATTGGAACTGGTAAGAATTCAAATTATTTTAAGATAATAATAATACTAATTAAAAATTTATGTATAATTGGCTTGTTTGGATGAAGGGGATGACTGCATTTCGATCGAGAGTGGATCGGAGAAGGTTCAAGCCACGGATATTACATGTGGACCTGGCCATGGAATCAGGTTCGGCTCAACAAATAAATACTCCATCCGTCCCTAATATATATGTTTTAAGAAAAAATTGATAAAATTGTTGTTAGTTGATGATAATCTCACTTATATGAGCGAAAGTATTTTTTATTTTTGAAAATACTAACACATATTTGAGGGACACCTCAAATGAAAATTTTCACATATATATTGGGAACGGATGGAGTAACATATATACAAGTAGGATGCTAAGTTCTACTATAAAATAGTACTGATTTTGTTTTTGTTACATGGGTTTTTCTTGAATTTCAACTCAGTATTGGAAGCTTAGGGGATGGAAATTCTGCAGCTTATGTCTCAGATGTTGTAGTTAACAGAGTAAACATTTCTGGAACCACAAATGGTGTAAGGATCAAGACATGGCAGGTCTCTACTCTCTCTCTCTCTCTCTCTCTCTCTCTCTCTCTCTCTCTCTCTCTCCTGGAACTATTTCTAACTCGAAATATCCATGCACAGGGTGGACATGGAAAAGCAAGCAACATCAAATTCCAGAATATAAATATGCACAATGTGGAAAATCCCATAATCATAGACCAAAACTACTGTGATCAAGATGAACCATGCAAACAACAGGTAATAACAAGAGAAACAGAAGATCTAACCTCAACCACACTTCTTGTCTGAAAAATCCCTACTCTTTTCTCAAACCATTTCAGAAATCAGCTGTACAAATAAGAAACGTTGTGTACGAAAACATCAAAGGCACGAGCGCAACAGACGTAGCTATCAATTTCGAGTGCAGTAAGAGCTTTCCATGCAGGGAAATTGTGTTGCAGAATGTGAACTTGGTGAAGGGAAATGGAACGAAATCTAAAGCTGTGTGCAGAAATATTCATTTACGGAGCATTGGAACAGTTTCACCTCAATGCCCTTAAAATTTTAAGGTGCTGTCATTGTATATAGGAATAGTTAAAATGATATCGGTGTACATAAGAAGGAAGTTATTGTTCATTCCTTGACCACATATAGTGCAGGTTGCCTCATTAAAGGAAGATGATATACTTATCAAACAATATGTAATAATATGCATCAGTTATGATGGATAAAATGTTTCCTATGGTTTCCTCTTTTTTGGATTTCTTCAATCACAATAAACTAGGAGTTCTCATCCATTTAAACCTATGACCTTCCGAGAGCAAGATTTCTTCTCGCAGTTTCTCCAAACAATCAAGAAAATCGGAAAATTGTATGGAGTGATAATATCATAACATGTAATCATATAAATTAGATTTATCAAGGTGGAGTTACATAGCTATCAGTCCTCTCTTAGATAGCACACATATGGAGATACAAGACTCAACCACAAATGAGCACAAACTAATTGTAGCAGAACTTTGGCTATGGAGCCTAGCAATACTAAGAAGAGTTATAGTTTAGCATATTTTTGAGATTTTCAGCAGCATCTTTAGCAGATTCTGGTACAGACATGTTGCAAAGAAGAGTGACTCTTGAGGATGCAATAAGTGTTTTATTGTAAGAGTTGGAAGGGTCGCATTTTGAGAGGCGAACATCCCAGACCTGCTCAAAATGCAGTATGATTTTTGTTAAAAACAAATATTTTGCAGTAAACTTATATATCGATGCTATAGATTTTGGCATTTTGCTACCAATTATATGAATGCATAATAACTAGATAAGATGCCATTTTAGCTTTGGGATCATATATAGCTATAAGCCTACAATGAGAAGTGGGATTGTGATCTGAGCAAGGTGAAGGCTGTTCATCAGTTATTTTAGTTAAGGTGCTGCTGGAGAATGATATTGATGCATCACTAAGAAAGAGAAAACAACATGCAAAATGAAACCAGAATGGTTACTACATTAGCTTTTTTTATTATTGGTTTAGCAATTTTCTTCATGTCATCGTCAGATTTCCTTGTGCACTCAATTGGAATCATAATTCAGACGCTGGCAACAAGCTATATGGTGCATCCCCTATTCCCCTAATCATCATTCAAGTACTTGAATTATTTGGATTTGGAGACATAACCTGAATAGTTTTGCCAGCATTGACTGGAGTAGCCTCAGCAACTACTAAATCACCTTCTTGTGCACTTTTTAGATGACTGATGCTAAGGTGTATACCTGCTACCCTTGTAAAACCTGAAGCAACATGAGCTCCTATGCTTGCCAAAGCCTCGGCTATCAGAGCCGAGATCCCTCCATGCAAAACCTTAAATGGCTGAAAATCAAACATGAAAATTTTTCTTGAATGGGCAGAGATGGAATTGACATGAATTAGTGAGTAAGAGGAGTAATGCAATACCTGACAGCACTTTTGAGTAATCAGGACGTGGCCTGAAACTTTATTTGCTGAAATTTCATCTAATTCAAAGCCAATGGTATGAAGTGGATAATCCAAAATGTCAGTCTTTAATGGTGGTGGAGGCAACGGATTCGCTCCAGAATTTGATGGTTGGTTCATTGTGTTGCCTTTTAGCTGATCACTTGACAAAGGTCCCATGGGTTTCTGAGGGTCAGATCAGGAGAGGGAGCAGTGATTTCAACAGTAAAAGTATAAAAGTGATGAGCAATGTTCAATTAGATTTAAGAGCGTCTCACAAAGAAGTACTTTGGCTGGTGCTAAAAATAGCACTTGTTGATTATCTAAATCTGAGTAGTGAATCTTTGTCAACTTGACACTTACAAGCTCAATGAAAAAGGGAATTAACTTAATCCAACAAAAGGGCAAAATCTTAGTACACAACCAAGAAAATAAATTGTAACAGCTCATTCCAACAAGCAATAACAAAATTAACAAGTGAGCTGCACTAAAACCATGACAAGCTAAAAGAGAACAAAACTAAAACCATAAGATGAGCATCATAACAAGAAACACAAAAAACAATCAAAATCCCCTTTTTGCATGCAAAAGAGAACAAAACTTAATCTCAACCAACAAGCTAAACTAAAACTATGACAAGAATATAATAGGCTAAATCCACCAAACATAACATAACAACATGACTTTTTCAGATCAGCATGATAAACAGAAATCCCAAAGAACTATATTCTGTTTTCAATATGCAAAGAAGGAAAAAAAAAATCGATATTAACATAAGTCTCTCTGAATAACATTTGAGAACCTAGATAGTTTTGTCACAGAGCCCCCATGTTGTGGTCCTTGAAAGTATGAGGTGATAGAAACATTCAGATCAATTTTTCTTTAAAAAATGCCCAGCTACCTAACACAATTCTACCATAACTCGAGAATCTACCACCATACTGAAAATAAAACAACAAAATCAGAGAAGATAATGTTGGATTAAGAACTAACATGAAATTAGCAATAAAAAAATAAATAAACAATAATACACTAATATGCAGAGAAACCAGTGGTGATCCAACATTCTAAAAAAACGATAAAATATAAAATAAAAAACAGCCAAAAATGTCACTTCCACCAAAGCGAATCAGAAGAAACTAAAGAATGTAGGCTAATAATATAAAATATTTTACTGATAACACTAATGACAGATGATAGCGGAATAATCCTCCAAAATCCACGTAACAAATTGTCCCAATAATCAAGTTTACGACAACTCGTAACAAAATCCTCAGTTAATCAATCATAAAACTCATGAATTGAGCATAATTAACAGCAGAAGCAAATCAAGCAATGTAAAGACGTGAAACGAATCAAAATCAGGGAACCAAAACCGAAACTACAAATAAAATTAAATTAAATTAAAAAAACTGAGCGCAAGATACTCGAATTGAGCTGAAATTCTTCTTCTTCGATCGACATTTACGGAGATTTGAGAAGCAGAAAACTCACCGGCAATCTCCAGCTGAAAAAGGCGAAAATTTCAGTGTGAGTTGTACAAATGGCAAGAATCTATAAATAGAATATAGAATGGCATTGTTTTGCAAAATAATTAAATAAATAAATAGAATGGCATTTATTATGCACGTAAGTTTGAAGTTGATTTTTGTGGCCCTAAAATAAGAGTGGCGGAAATGGTTATGTTTCGTTAAGATGAACGGCTCACGTTTTTTTGATTGGTGTGGATTAACGGTGAGGATCAGTTGACTGTTTATTGAAGACCAAGTGTCAAAGATTTTATTTTGCTAATTTAATTGAATTAAATTAAATGGTCTTAAGCCGTCTCTCACCGGTCAAGATTCGTGGGGGACAATGAATCGAGCTCGAACTCGTAATCGGTTAAATTTAAGTGAATCGTTATATTCCATTCGTTCCCTATTTACTAACATTAATATTGTATATGAACGTCTCTCATTTAATACCTTTCTATTTGGGGCATAGGTCTCATAATCACTTTAACATTTTAATAAATTATCACTTTACTTTTTAATATTTTAACACACTTTAATAAATTATCACTTTACTTTTTAACACTTTAACATTTTAATACCATTAAAAAATTAGATGGTCCAACAATTATTGCACTTTAACACTTTAACACATTAATCTATTAATATATTATCAAAATGTATAAAATTATGTGCCCGGATTTTTGATTCACTAAATGGGGTACGGATGGAGTATTAGAATATCTTTACAAGTAATCTCCTTTTCTACCCAACCTTTCAATCTTTATATTATTCTTTTTGTCCCACTCTGCCTGTCTGTAAGGAAAACGGTACATAATAATGTTCGAAGAGATAATAGATTTTAAAAATGATAACAGTTTTGAGATAAAAATTTTATCATTTTAGATAAGTGGACAATCATATGGACATCTCAATAAATAAACAGAGACCAATAGTGTGGGACGGAGGAAGTATTAAATCAATTTCTATATTCTATAAATTTATTATTCTCTCAACCAACCATCTCTATTTTTATAGATTTATCTATGACCACTTCAACTACTTAACCAAAACATTACATATTCTTATTTAATTTATTTTTTATAATAATTTAATTATATGAAATAAAAAATAAAAACATAATAAAAATAAAATTTTAATTTTTTTTCAAAAAGTACAAACAAATATTAAATTGAGCATTCTTAAATCAACATAGAAACACGAAAATAAACAACTGATGAAAACATTATATGAAAATTACACATTTAATTATTATCACCAAACTTTTTCCATATGTGCTCGATCAGATCGTTTTGAAGAACGTTGTGAGCTTGTCTATCACGGAGTTGTGCCTATATGTCATATATTTTTTCAGACTTGAAATCCTTTCTGTAGAAAATACGAATGTATCATCCTCAGTTTCTTCTACTTCTTCACTTTGTCCTGCATATTGAGTAGGTCGTTGATCTTCCATAAATTTTGTGGGATCACGATAGTTTAGGTAAGTATTTTTTTTCATCTTTCACTATCATATTGTTCATGATGATGCAAGCAATCATTAATTTTGTCATCATATCACGATCCCAAATAAGGCACGGATGATTGATAAAAGAGAAACGAGCTTGTAGAACGTCAAATGTTCGCTCAATATCTTTTCGGGTAGCCTCTTGATGTTGAGCAAATAATTTATGCTTATGAATTTGTGGTAAAATAATATACAAATATGCTGGCCATGAAAGATATATACGATCAGTGAGATAGTATCTCATATTCTTTTCCCGGCCATTTACAACATAACTAACATTTGGAACTCGATCTTGTAAGACATCATTACAAATAGGAGAGTGATAAAGTACATTAATATCATTTCTTCAACTTGGAGTTCAAAAAAATGCATGTCATTTTCATAAGTCCTGTGAAGCAACTGCTTCCACGATGATCGTTGGCTTACCCTTACTTCATCCATATTGTCCTGCTCATGCTTTAGGGCAATTTTTCCATTCCCAGTGCATGCAATCGATACTGCCGAGCATCTCTAAAAACCCTATTCACCAACATGCAATAGATATGTCGTGTATGCTTCAGTTGGCTTTCTGAGGTACTCACCACCAAAGTTAAAAATTACACCCTCAACAAATTTGATAAGTGATTTCCTTATCGCAGCTGCACTCATCCGAAAGTACTCATCATGTAAATCAACTCCAGTTCCATAGACCAACACTCTCATAGCTGCAATACATTTTTTAATCGAAGGCATACCTAAACGACCCGTAGCATCACGATTTTGTTGAAAAAAATTCATCTACAGCAACCACCTTGTTCATTATACGTTCAAACAATGGCTTTTGCATGCGAAACCTTCTACGAAAAATTTCTGGAGTGTAGATTGGATTGATTGAAAAGTATTGCTCGAATACACTCTCATGGCCCTTCTCACGTATACGTTCAATATATCGTCTAGTTGCTATAGAAGTGTAATTTGTAGATTGAATGAATATAGTTGGAATATGAAAAACTACATCTTTGACGATGCAATCAACCAGTTTATTTTGATTAGCAACTCGTTCTCCACACTTATCAAATTTGATGAAGTTGGAATCAATATTGGAACTTGAACCATGATAAAAATTTGAGTTTGATGTCATTTTTTTTTTAGGAACAAAAATTTGGTTGAAAGCTCATCAATTTGAGCTGTCAGATGCATGTGAATAAAGGTAAGTTGAAAGCTCGTCATTTTGAGCTGTAAGATGCATGTAAATAAATGTATGATCAAATTTAGTTGAAAACTCATCAATTTAAGTTGTTAGATGCATTTGAGAAAAAGTTTGGTATATGACTTGGATGTGAAGTTAATTTGTCAAATGAATATGAATAATTCAATTTCTTTTAGCATGCGTAAATTGAAAGTAACGTTGTATTAGCGAATAACATACTTTTATTAGTGAAATTATGGAAAATAAAATTACATTAATTAAACTTAACGGTGAGGATCAGTAGACCGTTTATTGAATTGTAAAAGTTTTAATTTGCTAATCTAATCTATATCTATATCTACATATATAATAGCAAAATAAAGGTTGATCAACCACGATTTTTCTTGATTATTTTGCTAAATTCTCATAATTTTGCCTAATTAATCAATATTTAATATAATATTAATATATATTTGTATAGAATTTCAATTTGAATAGAAGTCTAATAATTTAAATAAACATTACTTATTATAATTATAATTAATAAGCAAAATAATTTATTAATTATTTATCCCTTACACCGTTACTAATTTAAAATATATCTCTATAATATTTTTATCAAATATTGAATACATTATAGATATTTAAGTGGACGAAAATATATGTCCTATTGACATAAATAATTGATTTTGTTTATTGCTGGAAAATAGACCTAAATATTTAGTAATAGCAAATAAATGTCAATTAATCTTGAATTCTTTTGATTATTTTGTTAAATTCTCATGGTTTTAACTTATAATTAATAATTTAATCTAATTAATTTATAATAAGGACTTCAATCCCACATCGATTTTTTTTTTATATAAATTCAACAATAGAGCACTTATATAAATAAATCTACATATCTTCCCAACAAAATTCATCTTTAATCTGTGGAACTTCATCACTTAAACTACAACGGTATACCGAAATATATACAAAATTTAGATTATTGGCAGTGGAACGTATAATATATATAGATATAGATATTGATAATTCTAATTTCAATATTAAAAAATAAATAAATCTTATATTCGTAATGCTATAAAAATCTTATGTCCCTTAACGAAATTTCCTATATTTTCTTACTTTGCAAGTTTTTTATAAAAATTATAAAAAAGTAGAAAATCAAATTTAGATTTTCAATATTCCAAATTTAATTGAAGGAAATACGAGGTGTATCTTTTATGATGATTAATCATTCATGAGGTTTTATAAATAATTGATGTGAGATAATTGGAATTTAATAAAATGAATTATAAATCTAAAACGATTAAAATTTTAAAAGATATTCACAAAAATTTATTAGAATCGATCTTATTAATTATTATCTCTATCTTTTCCTTTCTTTTTTTGAAAGCTAAATTTTATTTCTTAATGTTCTTCTGAATTATAGTGGTATGCATTTCCTTAAAAAAATTGATTCTTACTTCAAGTCCAGATATATCTTCACAATTTTGAGGATATAAATAATTGAAATTCTATTAATTTATTAAAGATATATATTACTATGAAATAATTAAAGGTATATAATTACTTGACTTTTATTTTGCTAAATTCTCATAATTTTACCTAATTAATCAATACTTTAATCTAATTAATATATATCTTTAATTTGATATGTATATATATATATATATATTATTATATCATAGTAATATATATCTTTAATTAATTCACACTTTTCCCTCAGATGTGCCCTATTATACTTGCATATACATATGTATAACTATATTTTTTAATTATTAAAAAATTTGCTTGTCGATTTAATTAGATAAAATATTATTTAATTAGATTCTCAACATGTAGTGATGATTGAATAAACAAATACTTTGGTCGTTTACATGTATTATGTAGCAAGCTTTTAAATTAATAATTTTAGCTAATTAGATCATACTTAATGCGCTGATGTGGAAATATCACGTAGATAAAATTTTTCATTTAGGGTTGAATTTTTTTCCATAGGTTTTTTTTTTTAGGGTTTAGTATAATTTTGTAGGGTTTAGTAGGGTTTTTTAGGGTTAAGTTGTTTTATATGGTTTAGTTTTTTCTTTTTTCTTTTTTTTGGGTTTAGTATTTTTTTTATAGATTTAGTAGTCTTTTTGTAGAGTTTAGTATTTAGGGTACTTTATTTGTTTACATGTATTTTGTAGCATTAATATTTTAGCTAATTAAATCGACAAGCACACTTTTTCAATTAAATCTACAATGTACAAACTTTTAAAATTAATAATTTTATCTAATTAAATCCTACTTAATGCACTAATGGGGAAATGCCATTTTTTTCGTATGGTTTTTTTTTTTTTGGGTAGGGTTTAGTTTTTTTTTTTGTAGGGTTTAGTTCTTTTTAGGGTTGAGTTTCTTTATGTAGGGTTTAAGTTTTTTTATGTAGGGTTTAGTTTCTTTTTTTTTTGGTTAGGGTTGAGTATTTTTATTTTTTTTGTAGGGTTTAGTAGTTTTTTTGTAGGGTTTAGTACTTACTACTATTTGGGGTACTTTATTTGTTTACATGTATTCTGCAGCATTAATTTTTAGCTAATTAAATCGACAAGCACACTTTTTCAATTAAATCAACAATGTACAAGCTTTTAAATTAATAATTTCATCTAATTAAATTATACTTAATGCGCTGATGTGAAAATGTCACGTAGATAATTTTTCCATTTAGGGTTGAATTTTGTTGGGTTTTTTTTGGTAGGGTTTAGAACAAAGATGTAGTATTAAAAATTCATTGCATTAAGAGGTGATATTTTTAGTTATTATTAATATCGTAAATTGAGGTGTTTTTTTTCCCAAAGTTTATCTTTTGATGTTGCATTTGAATCTTATTTTATTATAATTATTGTTTCCAATATTAATAAGTTGTAAAATTGAGATTATTTTCGAATGGATATTTTTCAAAAGAATAAAATATATTACATCCTTAAATTACAGTAATTCGTAAGATGGTTAGTTTTGAACAAAAAACTGACGTGGATAATTAACTAAATATAAATAGAATCAACAAGTTCAAATTTGATTTTGGCAACAATTTGTAATATGTATAACAACCTCTAAAGAACTTGAATTTTATAGTCAAGTCCATCCAAATTATTGGGAAATGAGATTACCAATTGGGGCTGATCTATAAAAAGAGTCATATCAGTTTCAATTTTGATCCAAGTTTGAGGATCGAAAATCTATCTAGATTTAAGTTTATTAATTTATTATTTTGTATAAAATTATTAGTATTTAGAAATATTTAAAGTTTTGAAAATTCTAATTCTATATTTTGTCTTATTATTTAATTTATTTACATTTAATTTATTGATCTCATATCGATTTTTGAGAGAGACGACTTCATCAGGAAACTCAAATATAATAGAATCATATCAGTTTTATCCCAAATAAACATTTAAAAGACTTCATATTAACAAAAAAATTATACCATTACGGCTTATAGATTGTTAGTAGAGTAGGGACGGGCAGATGAAGAAGCTTATATGTATGATGGTGCTAAATTAATTTTTGAGAAGATGATTTCATCGATAGGAAAAATCAAATATGATGGAGTTATCCTTAATCAATAGTTAAATGACGGGTTGCTTAACATTCCATCATTCATTGAATGACGGGCGCCTTATCTTTAAATAAATATAACCACGCAAAAAAATCTTATCTCTCATTGACCAATTTTTTTTTTTCGACCAACAGAATAATTGATATGAAAAATGTTACCAATCGTCAATTTATTTCTATATTATAACGTATACTTGACGGCTTAACATTCAAAATGAGTATAACTATACAAAAAAGGGGACCTCACCTAATATACTTTTCTATTACAATGATCAACATGACACTTGACATTTAAAACGAGTAAAAGTAATCGAGAAATGTCACACCTCATTGATCTTTTTTTTCTTCATTTTTTTTCTAATTCAGTTTAATTTTATTTTATTTCGAATGAATCATAACAAACTATATGCTCAAAATAAATAATTCTATTATTATTTTCCATGAGAAATGAGCCCTGTCAAATTTCAATGGGCACTAAACTAGTTGAATTGATTAGTCTTGAGCCGTCTCACCGGTCAAGATTCGTCAGAGTCGAATTGGTTAAATTTAAGTGAATCATTCAGATCAACTGAATACATTATTTGGAGAGAACGGTCATTGTTGCACCCCAATTCTCCTTTATTTTACAATTATAGAGTTGGTTTTATTCAACAATTGACCAAACTTTTTAAAAATAATAAATTGCATGAACTTAGATAAATAAAATAATCTTTTTCTATGCAATAATTTGCGTTAATCAATTTAATTTGCTCATTTGTATTATATTCCGCTGGAATAATGATAAACAAAACTAAAATAATCTTTTTCTATGCAATAATTTGCGTTAATCAATTTAATTTGCTCATTTGTATTATATTCCGCTGGAATAATGATAAACAAAACGAAAGGGAAAAAAGAAGGGCAAACCACCAACTTCCTCTTCCACATAAAAAACTCTAAATTTACCCGCCTCCTTAATTCTACCCCTTAAAAACCCAACTTTTTAAAATGAGATACATTTGCCCATTTTTTGTCTTTTATACACGTGGCTTCCTCCTCTTCTCTTTTATGCTTTTTTCCTTTTCCTTCATTTTCCTCTGTCTTTTTTTTTTCTTTTTGTTTTTTCATTTGTTTTTCCATTTTTGTTTTTTGTTTTTTTTATTTTTTATTTTTTTTATTTTTTCAGCTTTTTTTTTCATTTTTCATTTTCTTTTCCTTTCCTTTTCTTTTTCCTTTTTTTGTTTTGTTTTCTGCCTTTTTTTTCTTTTTCTTTTTCCTTTCAGTTTTTCTTTTTTTTTTTTTACTGATTTTTCATTTTTTTATTCAGTTTTTTTTTAATTTTCGTTTTTTATTTTTCTTTTTTTATTTTCGTATTCTTTGAGCTTTTTTCTTTATTTCTTTCCTTTTTTTCATTTTTTTCAACCTTTCTTAGCTATTTTTTTATTTTTTATTTTTCCTTTTCTTTTTTTCCTTTTTTCATTTTTTCGTTTGTTTTCAATCTATTTTTTTTTCAGTACTTTTTTTCTTTTTTTTCCAATTTTTTTTCCTTATGAATAGGGAAGTGGTACGGGGTACGAAATGTCAAATTCGTACTAAAAATTAGGTAAAAAAATCGTAATTCATTCAAGATTCAAATGCACAAAACAAAACTAATTGTGACAACATGGAACATGTACGAAAGGTGTAATTCGTACCAAAAATAAGACCAATTGTAATACGAACATGTACGAATACAAATATTCTTACGAATCCAAATATTCGTACGAATATTCAGTACGAATATTGTTCAATTCGTACTGATTACCTATGATTATTGGTACAAATATTGTTCAATTCGTACCAATTACCTATAGTATAGTACGTATTCAGGAACAACAATAGCATTAAAATCCACTCTAGAGAGAACAAGAAGCTCAAAATACACAAAGGTAGTTCAAGAGCAACTGAAAAATAAACATATAGCAGCGAAACCCTTCGCATCTCTAACTACAAGAAATTTCTATATTTCTATCGGTGTGAATATTGTTCAATTCGTACCCGATTACCTATAATTATCAGTACGAATATCGGTCAATTCGTACCGATTACCTATAATGTACTCCCTCCGTCCCGCGACAATTGTCTCTGTTTCCTTATTCGGACGTCCCATTTAATTGTCCGGTTTCCTAAAATGACAAAAAATTTATGGCTACAATTAACTCTCTCCTCATAATTAATTACAACCACATATCCTACATTGCATTGGCTATTGTGTCATTTTCCTACCGGACAATTGCCGCGGGACGGAGGGAGTAGTACGAATTCAGGAACAACAATAACATTAAATCCACTCTAGAGAAAACAAGAAGCTCAAAATACACAAAGGTAGTTCAAGAGCAACTGGAAAACAAATATATAACAGCAAAACCCTTCACATATCTCAACAACAAGAAATTTGTATATTTCTATCGGTACGAATATTGTTCAATTCGTACCGATTACCTATGATTATCGGTACGTATATCGGTCCAAATAAAAATCATTCCCAAACACTACTCAAGCTAAAAACACAGACTACGAGCTCAAACGAGAGCATAATTTGAAAACTAATAAATAATTAGGATGCTCAAAAATAAAGTTGGGAGGAAAATATAATTTGAAAAATAATAAACAATTGGCTCCCTTCTTCAGCTCTAATAGATCCTTTTCACTCCGAACTATATTCCATTGTAGTATTATTTGAACAATCAATTTCAGGCAATTAGTTTCCTCCACAAATTCAAACTTGGCCAAAGTACTGTACTGAGAAAAAAAAATCAAAACCAAAACCTTTAAACCTAATCGAACTCCTTTTCTTTTCAATTTCATCTCTCTTTCGTAGGTAGGTAGATATAGTTGGATCTCTCTTCAAATCATAAATTCAAAATTTAACAAGATTAACCAAACTTTGGCCAAAATTAAATAAAATTAAGTATTCATCAATTCTCTTTGAATTACATAAATAGCTGAACTATGAGAAGGTTAGAGAATTCAAAAGAAAGAAGAAAAGAAAGGGAAAATGGATTTTGGTTTCATTGATCACACAAACCAAAAAGAAAAGCACGAACACTAAAGAATACTTGGAGAAGCGGCGGAAACATCCTTGGTAGCGGTGGCTTCTCGTCCAGTCTGTCCCACCAGCAGCACCAGCGAAGTCCGAGGATGATCCAGACCTACGGCGTTGGGCTGTGTGGAAGCACGGCTGTGACCTACACCTCTATTGCTGCTGTAATCAATGCCGGAGAATCGCCGAGAACTCGACGGAGAGAACGGTGGTGGTGTCGCTAGTGGAGTGGAGGGGGGTGGAAGCTGCAATTTGGAGGTTGGGAGTGGAGGGAGAGAGGATGAGGAAGAGAGAAACATTCAAAATATGGATTCTAATTTAGAATTTGATTTGGGGTAGTTGGAGGTATTTTAGTCTAATTTTGAAATGTGGGTATTTAAGTTGTAAAATTAAAGGAGTGGGTAGATTTAGATATTCTTATTTAAGAGTGGACATTTGACCCCAATACCATTATTTTAATCTTAATATAGTCTTAAAACTTTATTTATTTATTTATTTTTTTATCAGGCAAACAGCACACATTTACACACACACGCACCCCCGAAGTGTCTCAATATAACCTCTTGCAAACGTTAGATAAAAGAAAGGGTTTCAAAATTTATGATAATCTATTTCTATTCACTTCGACAATATATATTTAATCAAGTATAGTTGTTCATGCCGTGCATGTGCATCGCACAGTAGGGGTGAGCATAGAAAACCGAAAAACCGAACCACCCGCCGAACCGATCCGAAAATGCGGTTAACCGAACCGATAGTTAAGGTTTAATTTTCAAATTTTCAAAAACCGAGTTAACGGTTCGGTTTTTGGTTTTTATGTCGAAAAACTGATGGTTAACCAGACCGAACCGGTAAGTATTAAACAATTAAAATTATATTTATTAGATATATATCGTATAAGTTTTATTTATTTTTTTTTTTCTATTTTACTATTCTTAAACTTTTTTTCGATTAAAATATTTTGTTTCTTCTAAAATATACATTAGACTCATTTTCATTCCACAACACACATGTCACTTTGTTAATTTAAAAAAATCATAAACTCTATTCTTTGAACTAAAATTTTATTTTCTTAATCATTTGATTTATACCCTTCTAAATTGTATGTTATACATATTCATCTTTTATAATTTGGAATTTTTTCATAACGTGAATTTTAAATATATATTTTAATTATGGTTAACCGTTGAATAATTGGTTAACCGAACCGCTTTTTAGGTTAACCGTATGAACGGTTTTTGATTTTTATTTATCATTTTCACGGTTAACCGAACCGTCTAAAAACCTCACGGTCGGTTTTTTTATGTGCTAAACGGGCGGTTAACCGACCTGTGCTCACCCCTATCGCACAGGGTAGCGTACTAGTACTAAGTTAGATTTAAAACTATTATTTGATAAATTTACTGTAATCATAACTTATTGCTTAATATCTTGATGAATTATTTTTTTTCAAAGAAATGTATTCAATTACTAAAAGTACACAGTAATTACTAATCTATATACTAACTAATAGTAGCTACGGAAGTCAATTTATGGTAAGTTAGTTCATTAATTGCTAACATTAATTACTACATAAACCTACATATAGAAAGTTCAGTTTATTAAATTTATGCATTTATATACATTTATGTCAATTACTAATTATATAAATAATATATAATATTAATCTATATAATCTTTTAGTTATTAATTACGTCAGATTATATACATTTATGTGTCAATAAAAATATGATAAACAATATATAGCAGTAGCGTACATATAATTTTATACACATTTATATACTCGCAGTTTTATAGGCGTGTTTTTTATACTTCGTATTATTTATTTTTGATTTAGACTATACATTATTTTTTTTTCACTCTTTCTTTTTAATATAAATATTATACTTAGGTTATACACTATTAATCAATAAATTAGAAATTTTCCTTTTTAATATAAATAAGGATAAGGACAACATAAAACTGCAAGTGCAAATATTTAGCAAATTAGATATAAATTTGTGCCCTAATCATGCTCTTTACTTATATTTTCGGCATTAATTTAGCAATTACTTTAATAACTATTAAATTCAGAATTAATTTAGACAATTAAGAGGAATGTTGCAAAATTAATCACATTAATTTTATATTATCTTTTTTCAAAATTTATATTGTAATTTATCTATAAATTCATGTTTTGGACATTACGAACTTCATATGTTTTTCGATAATTTTGTAACTTCACAATGGAACATGAAAAATATATGAGCACGAAAAAACTCTCACAAATTTCAATAGATGGTTGGAAAGTAAGGTTGACCGCAACAATGGCTTCGCTATGTAATTTCAACAATATTTTTTTTAGTGTAATAATCATGGACCACCAACAAAGTAAGATATATTTAATTTACTTTAACTATTAATTTTCCTATAATTATGCCTTTTCTTACACACACACACACACACACATATATATATATATATATATTATGAATAACACATTTGATAATAATATTATCGCTCAAATTAAAGATAATTTCCTACTAATTAAATTTTAACTTATTTATACTATTTAATACGGAGTATATATAAGGGGAATATATATACAATTGGATAAGGCATTGGTGGACATAAATTGTAAATTTCTATGGGAAGCACAAAATTAACTAAATACTTTCTTAGTCTAAAAATTAATTAAACATACTATTTGTTGTTTCTTGAAATTCTAAAAATTGAAATAATTTATATAATTATAACAGCTATGGATATTCTTTTTTTAGCAATTTCTATTATTCATTTTCTTCACTTCTAACAATAATATATATAAATGGTATGTCATAATTGTGTATTAAAAAAATTGCGCCTAATGCAATAACTTATTCATATCAATAGTCAATCACTTAGCAATTGAATGTTACAATTTAATATTTACTAAAATTAAAAGGTAGATAAATCTATACTAAAAATCCAACACTTTTTGTATATAAATATTTTATTAAAATAATTGTTTGGTTAAACCCATTCGATATTCGAACATACATCAGATAAACGTGTGCGTAATATAGCAAAACTATGTAATATCAATAATTTATCAATTTTCATATATCAAAGACTATCAATCCTAATAATTATAGGCTTCTTTTATTGATTAACACGTATTTTATGTGCATGTTGAGTGTTTTAGAATGTGTTTGAGTCTCGATTTATGTGCTTATATGTTAAAAATACTAGGGTTTCTTAACTCTTAGTACATTTTAGACTTTTCTTGTTTTTCTTGGTTTTTGATCCATTTTGGTAAGAATTGGAAAGAGTATTCATGTGGCTAAGGATCGAAGGCCGGAAATGAGGAAGAATCGAGCTTAATTAGGGTGAAACCTAGGTTTGAAATGTGGAATTTAAATATATAGAGTTAGGGTTTCACTAGTTTGAATTCAATTATGTTTTCCTCTTTCTCTCGAGTCTCTTTATGCTTTTTTCAGGAACAATGAAGAAATCATTTGGGTAATTTGATCATTCCATGTCGAAGAGGGATTCGTTAGGAGTCCATAGCAAAAAGCGGATCGAGAATCAGAGTTCAGACGAGGGAGAACGAGCGAAAACGGTGAAGCTGCGCAAAAGGACCAAACCGGTAGCGACCCGGACGGCGACCGGCTGGACCGCCCCTTCTCCCTCACTTATTGACTGAGTTAGCTCGTCTAACTCGGTCCAAGTCGACCCAAAACTCACCTATTATGTATTTAAACCCAAAATCTTCCTATTTTGTGGATCTTTGATATTTTTTAACACTCTTAGAACCCTAGAAATATTTCCCTATTTTCTTTTTGGTATTTTAAAGATTGTTGAAGATTTATGTTGAAGATTTGAAGACCCATTCCACTATTCTCTTCCTTATTGAATTCTCTATCTTTTAAGCATGATTTTATTTATTTTCTATGGTTTAATTCCTCTAATTATGTCTAGCTAAATTTCCTTTTGGTTCCAATATATGAAGATATGATCTAGAAAATTAGGTTTTTGGATTTTGTTGTTGGATTTATCTTCTAATTCATATGTCTTGTGATTTGGGGCTTGATTTTATTGCATGATTGATTGGCCATCATTGAGTGCATACCAGGTGTTTGGTTAAATGCTTAGGAGGCTTTAGTTCATAACACTTGGAATCAAATCACACCATACTAGTAATTCTTGCTAGTAGGAGCTTCTAGATAATTAATTGGGCTATTTGGAGTTAATTTATGCATCTTGAGACCTAGCAGAGATAGATGTCATAGGTTAATCTACAAATATTGATTGCTTCGAGAGAAGAGTTGATGTTTAATATATATAGAACTCTCATATGAATTAGATTAAAATGGCTAATCCATGCAAATCCTAAAACTTAGGCCTCTAGTGATTATCGGATTATATTTGGAACCAAGCTTTTTACTATTGTTATTAATCCTTGTTATTATTTGTTATCTAGTTTGTTAATTACATTATATTTTTCATTAGCTAATCAAAAACACAAAAACATGTCACTTGGTAGCTTGAATAGTAGTTAGGTAATCGGATTACTACTTGAATCTTGAACGACCTAGCATTCCTTGTGGATTCGACTCGATTATACTATAATCGGTTATTATTGCTCTCTACCCTCACCCTTAAAGTGAGGGCGGGTCAATTTTTGGCGCCGTTGCCGGGGAATGCTTAGTTTGAGTTTCAATAGTCAATTTGGTTATTGAGTTACTAATTCAAGCATTGTTTCTTTTCATTTTTATTTTGAAGGTTTATGCACACAAGGTCTAAAGGAAAACTCGTTCAACCTTTGATCTTGAACTTTGAAAGAAAGCATAGAAGAAGGAATTCTATTGAAGACCAAGAAATGGCTAACAATTAAGCAATGGAGGCTCTTATGAAAGAAATGGAAGAGTTTAGGGCATGGAAGGATGAGCAAGAAAGAAGGGCGAATGAGGCTCAACCACCTCCCCTCAATCATATGTTCCAATCTCCAACGGAACAATTTCAAGGAGGAGAATGGGGGACGATCAATGCCAACAATTTTGAGCTCAAATCCGGACTCATCCAAATGGTGAAGAGTGAGCAATTCGGTGGAAGCCCTATAGAGGATCCGAACGCCCACCTTGGTATGTTCCTTGATATTTGCGATACTATCAAGCTTAATGGAGTTTCAAATGATGCTATTCGGATGAGGATGTTCGGGTTTTCTCTACGTGACCGGGCCAAGGATTGGTATAAAGGACTAAACAAAGCTAATATTCACACATGGGATGATCTATGCAAGGTCTTCCTCTCTAAATACTTCCCACCATCCAAAGCTCAAAGGCTTATCTCCGATATTTCACACTTCTCTCAACAAGGTGATGAGACTTTGTTTGAAGCATGGGAGAGGTATCGAGAGCTTCTTAGAAAATGTTCTCAACATGGCTTCACGGAAGGTCAACAAATTACCACTTTTATAGTGGTCTCACACCACACACAAGAAGCATCGTGGATGCTACTTCCGGAGGATGCCTAGTGAATCGAAATGCAAAGGAAGCCTTGAGGATTATTGAAGGGATGGCCGCCAATAGCTATCAATGGCCAATGGAGAGGGCCCCTTCTAGGAAAGTTGCTTCTATCGATGATGAAAAGTTCGATGCATTGGCAATGGAAGTTGCTAATATGAAGAAGAGAGGAAAGCTCAATCTCAAGCTCAAGTTCAAAGTGTTCAACAATATCAAGAGAACTTGGAGTCTAGTGGAAGTGAAGACTTGAATTTTGTAAACCAAAGGCAATATGGAAATTTCAACAAAGGGGGTTTCCAAGGACAACAAGGAGGATTCCAAAGAAGACCATAAGGAGGAAACTCTTATGGTTATCAAGGAGGCTATCAAGCCTATAATCCAAACAACCGGAATCATCCTAACCTCTCCTACGGAAATCCTAACAATGCTCAATTGCCACATCCCGGATTTTCCGTTTCTCAAGGAGTTATTGAAGAACCAAAGAGGACATCTTCTTCTATTGAGCAACTTGTCTAACAAATGGCAAATCAACAAAGCTCGTTTATCACAAAAACGGGACAAAAAGTAAGTGCATTGGAGAATTCTCTCACTTCTTTAACAAAGCAAGTGGAGATAATGGAGGGCCAAATAAGTCAAATGGCTAACCAAGCCACCACTCAACATACTCCGGGAAAGTTTCCAAGTAATACGGAGGTCAATCCAAAGAACTAATGCAATGCTATCATATTGAGGAGTGGAAGAGCCTATGAGAATCATGATACATCCGGAAGTGAAAAAAAAGTTCTTGTCGAAGACATACCTTATGAGGGATTTCCTACCAATGAAGAGAATTCAATGAAAGAAGTTCAAGGAGAAGCTCCTAAGGCGGTGTTAGTAGAGACTCCTCTCCCCACTAAGGATGTCATTACGAAGGCTCCATTTCCTCATCGTCTAGCCAAGCATAAGGTTGATGAAAAGTTGATGAGATTTTTGGAGATATTCAACAAAGTACAAATCAACATTCCCTTGCTTGATGCACTCCGAGATATGCCCGGATATGTGAAGTTCTTGAAGGATGTCGTTGCTAACAAGAGAAACTTTGGTTCATTCGAAACAATTAACCTAACGGAGGAGGTTAGTGCGGTGATCCAAAGGAAGATGCCTTTGAAAAAGAAGGATCCCGGAAGCTTCACAATAACATGTGTGATTGGAGGGAAAAAGTTTGGGAATGTCTTATGTGATCTTGGAGCTAGCATCAATTTGATGCCATTGTCTATTTTTAGAAGATTGGATATTGGAGAGATCAAACCTACCTCTATTTGTCTTCAAATGGCCGATCGTTCCATATCTTATGCTCAAGGAGTGGTTGAGGATGTGTTAGTGAAAGTTGAGGAGTTCATCTTCCCCGCTGACTTTGTTATCTTGGATATGCCGGAGGATAAGGATATATCCCTCATTCTTGGGTGTCTTTTTCTAGCAACTGGAAGAGCTCTTATTGATGTGCAAGATGAGAATCTTACGTTTAGAGTCAATGAAGAGACCCTCACTCTTTCCATCTTTGATGCTATGAAGCGAGGAGATGACTCAACCTATGAGGAATGCAATTCAATCACCACCTTGCCTACATCTATGGCAAAGGATCTCACGGAAGAAATCATCGCTAATTCTTTCTATTCTTATTCCGATTTGGATGATGCTTGAGATGATTTGTTGGAGTCTATTGCTTATTTGGAAGCAAATCAAGGATCGTTGAAGGATGAAGTTCATTACCTTGATATCAATCAACCGGGGGAGAGTGGGAGTTCAACTAAGGTGGAATCTTCTTCAAACACTTCTCAAGAGTTGAAACCTCTCCCCGATCACCTAAGGTACGCCTTCCTTGGTGATAATGACTCTTTTCCCGTAATTGTGTCACAACACTTGTCAGAGTCCGAATTAGACAAGTTGTTGCGTGTCCTTAGGGAGTTTAAAGATGTTATTGGTTGGTCTATTGATGATATCAAGGGTATTTGTCCATCTATATGCATGCATCGTATTCTATTGGAAGATGATTGTCGTCCCAAGGTTCAACCTCAAAGGAGGTTGAATCTGGTCTTGCAAGAGGTGGTGAGAAAAGAGGTGTTGAAGCTATTAGATGCGGGAATGATTTACGCCATCTCGGATAGTGAATGGGTAAGTCCTACCCAAGTTGTTTTGAAGAAAGGGGGGGATGACGGTGGTCAAGAATGAGAATGATGAGACTATTGCTACAAGGGTTGCCACTGGATATCGAGTGTGTATTGATTATAGGGCTTTGAATTCGGCTACAAGGAAAGATCACTTTCCTTTGCCCTTTATAGATCAAATGTTGGATCGTTTGGCAGGCTATGAGTACTATTGCTTTCTTGATGGGTATTCAGGATAAAATCAAATTGCCATAGCCCCGGAAGATCAACACAAGACGGCCTTTACATGCCCTTATGGAGTATTTGTTTATAGGAGGATGCCTTTCGGGTTATGTAATGCTCCGGCCACTTTTCAAAGGTGCATGATGTCTATCTTTGGAGGTTTGATTGAAAATATTATGGAGGTATTCATGGATGACTTCTCGGTTTTTGGGAAGACCTTTGATTCTTGTTTGGATAATCTCACAAAGGTGTTGCAAAGGTGTAAGGACACTTCTCTTGTTTTGAATTGGGAGAGGTGCCACTTTATGGTTAGAGATGGAATTGTGCTTGGGCATAAAGTTTCTAGAGCTGGTTTGGAAGTTGATAGAGCCAAGATTGTTGCTATAGAGAAGCTTCCACCCCCTACAAATGTGAAATCAATCCGAAGTTTCCTTGGTCATGAGGGGTTCTATAGAAGATTCATTAAGGATTTTTCAAAGATCACAAAGCCACTTTGTGATCTCTTGCAAAAAGATGTTAAGTTTGTATTTGATGAAGAATGTTTGGAAGCTTTTGAGACATTGAAGAAAGCCCTCATCTCTACTCCTATTCTCATCAAGCCCAATTGGAGTGAATCTTTCATTTTGAAGTGTGATGCAAGTGATTATGCTTTAGGAGTGGTTTTGGGGCAAATGAGAGACAAAGTTTTTCGAGTCATTCATTATGCTAGTAGAACCTTGGATGGTGCTCAAAGGAACTACACAACAACATAAAGGGAATTCTTGGCCATTGTCTTTGAGGGACCAAATGGGGGTCATTTTGGGGCAAATCGTACGGCTTGGAAGGTTTTTCAAAGTGGATTCTATTGGCCTTCGATTTTTAGGGATTGCCAATCATTTGTGAAGAATTGTGATAGATGTCAAAGGATGGGAAATATCACAAAAAGGGATGAGATGCCTCAAAACATCATGGTCGAGGTTGAATTGTTTGATGTTTGGGGGATAGACTTCATGGGACCATTCCCTAATTCTTGTGGTTTTTCTTGTATTCTTCTTGCTATTGAATATGTTTTAAGATGGGTCGAAGCCATTCCAACTTCGACTGGTGATTTCAAGGTTGTGATCAAGTTTTTGAAGAAGAACATCTTGACTCGGTTTGGAACTCCAAAGGCATTGCTTAGTGATAGGGGGTCTCACTTCAACAAGAAGTGGTTGGGGAGTGTTCTTGCTAAGTATGGAGTGAAGCACAAGATTACATCTCCATACCATCCTCAAGTCAATGGTCAAGCCGAGCTTGCAAACCGGGAGATCAAGCAAATCTTGGAGAAGACAATCACTACTCGGAAGGATTGGGCTAAGAAGCTTGATGATGCTTTGTGGGCCTATCGAACCGCCTATAAAACCCCCATTGGTATGTCTCCGTATCAACTTGTGTTCGGAAAGTCATGTCACTTACCTTTGGAGATTGAACATAAGGTGTTTTGGGCTTTAAAGAAGATTAATCTTGAGTTTAAGGAGGCCGGATTGAATAGAAAAAACCATCTTGTGGAGTTAGAGGAATGGAGAAACGAGGCTTATAAAAATTCTCGGATTTACAAGGAAAGAGCCAAGAAGTTTCATGATTTGGAGATTCGAAGCAAGGTGATCATTCCGGGAGACGAGGTTTTTGAATGAATGCTTGCATGCTTGATTGTGAAAGAACGTGTTTAATTGCTCAAGTGCATTTGGGTGAGATGCCAATGATTGATGCTAAATGGTGACATTTTTGAAATTTCTCAAGTTTGAGTCAAGCATGATTAGGGTTATTTCACTTGAATAGCTTGGAAGGATTGATCTTAGGAACTTAGGCTCTAGGCAAAAAGCTTGAGAGGATTTTGAGCCTTAAACTATGCATTTTACATAGTGAATATCCTTTCTTGAGAGCTTGATCTTGCATTGTATTTTCTTTACTAGAACTTGCCTTGATACTCTTGTTAGAAGTACTAAACGCATGATTAGGAGATGATCTTAGGCCATCATTGAATAACCCATTTTTCCTAAACACTAAACTATCTTTCATTACGATTGTCGTCCCATGTTGAGCCTTGAATAGAGCCTTTTCGTCTTGAACCGGATGATAGGGGGTGAAGGATGGTTAAGGGAACCTTGGTGAAAGTTGAAAATTCATGAAAAATGATGGGTGATGGTGAAGGGTCTTAAGATTTGATTTGAGTTGAACGAACACTCTTATAAGCTCAAAGTGAGAATAGAAAAGAATAAGAACAAAGTTCTTATTGAAAAAAGAAAAAAAACGTAAGAACAAAGTTCTTACAAGAAAAAGAGAAGAATAAGAGCATAAATGAGTGTTTCTTTAGATATTTGGTAGAAGCTTGGGTTCATTTGATAAAAAGGGGTTGGACAAGTTGGAAGATGAAGAAATTCATACTTAGAAAGGTGAAGAAAGGGGGTAAGGGTACTTGAATGAAAATTGAAGTCACTTAACCTAAAATTCCCTACCTTAACCAATGTCCCTACATTACAAGCTTAATTAAGACCTTTTTGATCCTAATTTGTGCATGCATTGGAGTATTGGGAACTTGAGTTGATAGGCAAGCTTATGGTTAAAGATGTGTTTTGCATGATTTCGATGAGTGCTTACATTTTCCATATATTGAGTGATTGAGTGATACACACTTCTTGTGAGGTCTAGGGTTAAGATGTTTGAGTGATTGAATTCTAAGTTAGGATAGTGGTTGATCTTATGAATGTTTGGTTTGACTTGAGAATTTCCTTGAACTAAAATGGGTTTTTGAGATGATATGAGGCATCGAGGAACTCAAAATGCACACTCCATACGTGTTAAGTGTTTTGATTGTTCGTTTCATTATTCGGGACGAACAATGGCTTAAGTTTGGGGGAGTGATTAACACGTATTTTATGTGCATGTTGAGTGTTTTGGAATGTTTTTGAGTCTCGATTTATGTGCTTATATGCTAAAAATACTAGGGTTTCTTAACTCTTAGTACATTTTAGACTTTTCTCGTTTTTCTTGGTTTTTGATCCATTTTGGTAAGAATTGGAAAGAGTATTCATGTGGTAAAGGATCGAAGGCCGGAAACGAGGAAGAATCAAGCTTAATTAGGGTGAAACCTAGGTTTGAAATGTGGAATTTAAATATATAGAGTTAGGGTTTCACTAGTTTGAATTCAATTATGTTTTCCTCGTTCTCTCGAGTCTCTTATGCTTTTTTCAGGAACAATGAAGAAATCATTTGGGCAATTTGATCATTCCATGTCGAAAAGGGGTTTGTTAGGAGTCCATAGCAAAAAGCGGATAGAGAATCGGAGTTCGGACGAGGGAGAACGAGCAAAAACGGTGAAGCTGCGCAAAAGGACCAAACCGGTGGCGACCCGGACGGCGACCGGCTGGACCGCCGGCTGAGCCACAGTATTTCCGGCGACCCAGGCGGCGGTCGGCCAGGGCGCCGTCACCCCTTCTCCCTCACTTATTGACTGAGTTAGCTCGTCTAACTCGGTCCAAGTCGACCCAAAACTCACCTATTATGTATTTAAACCCAAAATCTTCCTATTTTGTGGATCTTTGATATTTTTTAACACTCTTAGAACCTAGAAATATTTCCCTATTTTCTTTTTGGTATTTTAAAGATTGTTGAAGATTTATGTTGAAGATTTGAAGACCCATTCCACTATTCTCTTCCTTATTGAATTATCTATCTTTTAAGCATGATTTCATTTATTTTCTATGGTTTAATTCCTCTAATTATGTCTAGCTAAATTTCCTTTTGGTTCCAATATATGAAGATATGATCTAGAAAATTAGGTTTTTGGATTTTGTTGTTGGATTTATCTTCTAATTCATATGTCTTGTGATTTGGGGCTTGATTTTATTGCATGATTGATTGGTCATCATTGAGTGCATACAATGTGTTTGGTTAAATGCTTAGGAGGTTTTAGTTCATAACACTTGGAATCAAATCACACCATACTAGTAATTCTTGCTAGTAGGAGCTTCTAGATAATTAATTGAGCTATTTGGAGTTAATCTATGCATCTTGAGACCTAGCAGAGATAGATGTCATAGGTTAATCTATAAATATTGATTGCTTATATAGAACTCTCATATGAATTAGATTAAAATGGCTAATCCATGCAAATCCTAAAACTTAGGGGGGTGTATTCAATCCAGAATTTAAAAGATTTTTATGTATTTTAAAAGTCCATAGGTATTCAATTCAGATTTTAGAAAGTCCTTAAAAATCTATGGTATTCAATTATGATTTTTAACAATCCGTCTAAATCTTGTGATATTGAAAATCTGTAAGATATTAAAAGATTTTAATAAGTTGAGGATTTTATAGGATTTTTAGTACAAAATACAAAGATAAAATTCCTAGAGAAATCTCATCTCCCTACTACAGATTTTGAAAGTCTCCAATCAGAAAAAAAATTATCCGACTCCGCCGCCCCTCCGCTAACTGAGAGAAGTACTAAACTGATCGTCTCTCACTACAAACCTCATATCCACTCTATCTCATCTCACACCTCCGCCGCCTCCACTAGGTAAGCCATCGCCGCTCTCTAAATTGAGTTATATTTCTGTATGTCAGTATGCGTATATACAGCACAGGAATTTTTGATTCAACAGTTTTTTTTTTTTTTTTTTTTTTTTTTTTTTTTTTTTTCTGAATCTGCTGTATTTTTTTTTTCTTTGGTTAGCAGAGAGAAGTGAATAATGGCGATTCCTTAATGGTGTTGACTTTATTTTTTAGCTGAATTCCAGTAAGGATTTATCCTGCTTCTAAAAAACAAAAAAAGCTATTCATCCTGGAGTTGCTCATCTTAGGTATGGTATTTATAAATTCAAACCAAAGTATTAAGGGAGAAAGCGAGAAGCTTCTGATGATAATCATAGTTCAGATTTGAAAATTAAAGAATTATTGGTTTAAATATCATGACTTATTTGTTTTTAACAATCTATAACTTTTAAAATCTATCAAAATAAACATAAATCAATCTAATAGAATCTGTTAAAATCTATGTAGAATTATAACAATCCATAGAATTCATAGAATCTATAGATTATAAACAGTCTATCAAAATCTTTTAAATTCTGGATTGAATACACCCCTCTTAGGCCTCTAGTGATTATCGGATTATATTTGGAACCAAGCTTTTTACTATTGTTATTAATCCTTGTTATTATTTGTTATCTAGTTTGTTAATTACTTTATATTTTTCATTAGCTAATCAAAAACACAAAAACATGTCACTTGGTAGCTTGAATAGTAGTTAGGTAATCGGATTACTACTTGAATCTTGAACGACCTAGCATTCCTTGTGGATTCGACTCGATTATACTATAATCGGTTATTATTGCTCTCTACCCTCACCCTTAAAGTGAGGGCGGGTCATTTATATAATTTTTGATCTTTTCATGGAGTCAACGCACAAGGAAAAATTATCTGAAATATATATTTTTAGAGGTGCCATATTGAGAGATTAGACATACATGCAAATGCAAGACAATTGATTTTATTTTTGTAATGGTATTTGGACATGATTTCTTAAAACCGAAGAAAATTACAACTTTGATTAACACGGTATTTTAGCACATGCTATATAATATACTGACATTGTATGAATGTTATTGTAATATTCAGACACCTTAGCTTTCATGCAAATTTAAGTTGGGATACATTCAGGTATCATGAAAAATGAATGTAATTAGAAAATTTGTTCAATTTAAAAGTAGAACACTATGCCCCAAACAAGATTTCTAAAGTGAGTGGAAGAGATATGGCAGCCTGTGAAGCGGAGCCGCTGAGGATAGGCGGCAAGTGATCGCGGTGGTAGTGATGATTTTCGACAACTTCGAGCCGGCGAACATAATGTATACGGAAGAAAAAAAATGTTCATTTCATAGAAATGACTGACTATAGATCCGTGATCAATTACAAAAATTAGGATGAAAATTAAAATGAAGAAGCTCATAATTTTGCCACGGTTTACCAAGCAAAAAAAAATGGAAAAGTCATAGAACAATAAGTGAAGCATGGCATATGAACATGAAATTGAAATAGAGAAATTTAAAAAATAGGCAGAGGTCAGCAGTGGTTGT